>CM030359.1:362243708-362578737 GCA_017893485.1 Hemerocallis citrina
TTAACGAGGAGACTTTCTTCTGGAACAAATAAAACAGGGGCTCCCCCCCACCCCCCAGCAAGATAGGGAAAAATTGTATCTTTAACAATTACTTTTATATGTATATTCTTATAACCATATTATTCAAATTCAATATTTTGTAGAGTATTTTTTAACAGGTCCGGGTCTGGGTCTGTTCTATTTTGAGCGGATCCGGATCCGGATCCGGACCCGGAGAAGGAAGGGCATCGGATCTTATTTCAGGATCCGGACCAGGACCTGTATAGATCGGGTCGGTTCCGATCTAATGCCGGGTTTGGGATGAGTTCGAGTCGGGTCCGGATATCGGATAAATGTTACAGTGCTAATTATAATCACTTGGCATGTCACATCCTTATATTATCCCCAGTATACCAGCACTCATTATAATCATTCTCCGTCATATAAAAAATAACTGATTAATATTGATGATAAAATGGTGTAGGACTCTTAAGGAGTGGCCATTGATAGAGGGATTGCCGTCGTATGGACGAGGACGATTAGGAAGCTGACACATCAGCCTTATCCACGGAAACGGCCTCAACAATGTTGTCATCTCTACTACTATAATGGGAGAAGGCCTTTGTCCTTAACCCAACCCGTGCAGCGCACGTGCTGGTATTTTTTTCCCTTTTCATTCCCCCCAATTTTTCCCCACGTGCACAGTACGTGTATAATCTCTATCTCTACTACTATAATGGGAGAAGGCCTTTGTCCATAACCCAACCCGTGCAGCGCACGTGCAAGTAAATTTTTTTTCCCTTTTCATTCCCCCCAATTTTTCCCCACGTGCACAGCACGTGTATAATACTAGTTACAGGTAAAGTGAGGAGATTATTCATTTTAATTATTGTATCTTTTATTTTTTAAAGGAGTTTTTTAAACTAAAAAAAGACGAAGAAAAAAAGTTGTCATATCAAACAAGAATAGATGGTGATTCCAATCTACGAATTTTCATATTTAATGCTTGTTCCACTTAGAGCATCCACAGTGGTTTGCTAAACCTATTCTAACTTTAGAAATGAAAATTTAGCTTTTAGCGAATGTCGCTGCAGTCGTTATTTCTAATTTTTAAAAAAGTATAGTATGAAACGGATGTTGTTCATCCGTCTAATAATTTTTAATTTTTTTTTTATTAAAAAATGGAGCAGACGGCACTTCTTCATCCGTCTTTTGTAATGGACGGCACTTCTTCATCCGTCTTCTTCATCCGTTTAAAAACTTAAAAAAAAAAAATAATGGTTGGAAGGATGACCTTCATCCGTTCACTTTAAAAACTTTAAAAAAAAAATAATAAATAATGGTTGGAAGGATGACCTTCATCCGTTCACTGCTTTTGAATTTTTTTTTAAATAAAGTAAAAAATGTGAATTTACGAAAAAACCACTATCACTTCTTCCTATAATAAATCGGCAAGGGCAAAATGGTAAAAGCTATCTTATCAAAAGTGAGGACGGATGAACAACATCCGTTTCTCACTTTTGGGATTTTTTTTTTAATTAGCTATATCTATTTAGTTAATTAATTTTATATATTAAATAACAAATTAAGAATGGACGGAACAACTTCATCCGTTTAAAACAATTTTTTTTAATTATCGAATTGAGACGGAAGATCTTCCTCCGTCTCAATACTCAAACGGATTATGTTCATCCGTCTTCTATATTTAGCAATCGACTATCCGACTTCCTAACTTTAGCAAAGTACTGTACATTGCTATTCTAACTTTTGAGTTTTTAGCAAACCACTGCACGTCAGTTTTCTAAATAGATTTCTAATTTTTGAGTATTTAGCAAACCACTGTGGATGCTCTTAGAAAATGTTATTCTATTTGTATGGATTGTGATCCACATGAGAATGATATTGATACCACTATGGCAATGTTCCACATTTCTGCCATTCCCTTCCAACCTTGCTTCTTGGTCAACTGTACATCATGCAATTTGCCATTGCCAACCTTGCAAATCACTCAGTGCCGATCCTGATAATTTGGAGGTCCGAATCCAACAAAATATTATGAGACTATTTTTTTTAAAGTAATTTAAATACATTAATATCTAAAAATAATTTACATGTCTAAAATTACCATAGAAATATCATCATATATATAAATACTTCAATGATATGAAAGCTTAAAAATAGATCCAAAGATTTAAAAAATTGTCATACAAGCATTATAATAAATGATCACAACTATGCCTACTAGTTCTAAAATATTTTCGATTACAAAACAAAATGACAACAAAATAAAATGTATCAATTATCATTTAAAGTGACTTCTTCTCGTAGTTTGAGAAGCAAATTTATCAATAATGTTTTCCAAATCAATTTTTTCCAACAAATGATTTTCAGAAACTAGCATAAATTATCGACTACAAATACAGGACATTTAATCTAACTCAAAATACATCCAAGAATTGACCAATTTTTCTTTTGTCATAAAAAAGAGACTTGATTTGCTAGTAAAAGATCAACAAAAACAAGTACTGCAAGAGTTAATTAAGATCCCGTGACATGAACTCTTTTTGAATGAACTTCTTTAGACTATATGGTCGCAAATTTTCATTATAGTACAAAACAATTGTATCAACATAATGTTAGTATCCGTATAGGCCCAATTGTATCAACGATTGGGAGCACATGGTCACGTCCGTATACGGCCCATGTGACAATGGTCGCAGAAAGGTCTTTTGGGAGGAAATGCGAGAGATCCGTGCGAGATGGACTGGCCCGTGGGTGGTGGGGGGAGACTTTAATATTACTAGGTTTAGTAATGAACACCGGGGTAGGGGACCCAATGACAGAGACGCAATGGTTCAATCATGCGATCAACGACCTTCACCTCATAGAAATTTAGAGGAACGATAGAAGATTTACTTGGTCGAACATGCAGGCCATCCCAACCTTAGCAAAACTAGATAGAATATTGGTTTCGACGGAGTGCGAAGACGCATTCCCACTAGCATCAGTTAGATCGATCCCAGATCGACTTCGGACCATATCCCACTAATTCTAGATTGGGAAAGGGGTAGAAGAATGCCATCTCGGTAGTTATGATTTGAGAAAACTTGGTGCTCCAATACTAGCTTCAAGAGGGTTATTGAGAACTCATGGGCGGCGCCTACATTCTCAAACGATGCGATTTCTAACTGGATTATCAAACTGAGACGCATGCGGAGATGCCTTAAAAAATGGGCTAAGATTGAAAACGACGAATCAAGGAGAATAAAGGAACAACTGGCTGTTAGGGTCCAGGAATTGGAAACTATGGAAGAAGATAGATGCCTCCTGACGACGAAATTTGAGGAACTCGCAGCCAGCAGAGCGGAGCGCCATCACATTGGGGAACGAGAAGAATGCTACTGGAGACAGAGATCAAGAATCCAATGGCTCAATGAGGGAGATGCAAACACGACCTTCTTCCATAAGGTGGCTAATGGAAGAAGACGACATAACCAAATAGGGGGCTTGTTTGTGGAAGAAAAGTGGACAGAGGATGAATCAATTATTAGAGACCACATAGATACGTCATTCAGAGATTTGTTGGGTAAAAAGAGATAATTAAGATGTAAAATGAACTCAGATATGTGGAGTGACTCGATGATTGAGGGGAGCGAGAGCCTAGAGGACCCATTTGCGGAGGAGGAAATCATTAAAGCAATCAAGGCGCTGGGGCAAGATAAGGCATCGGGTCCAGATGGGTTCCCGATTTTTTTTTCTATTCACAATAGTGGGTCATCATTAGGAGGGACTTTTTAGACATTTTTCAAGGGCTGTACGAGGGGGTGACTAAGATTGAGAGATTGAACTATGCAAATGTGGTGCTTATCCCGAAGAAGATTGAGGTTCGTAGGGTTAATGATCTTAGACCGATTAGTCTGCTGAATGGCTCATTCAAAATCATCACCAAAGTATTGGCAAATAGACTATCTCCACACTTAATCGAGATTATGGACTCATCACAATGTGGCTTTTTTAAAAGGAGAGACATCCTGGATAGCATCACATCAACACACAAAATCGTTTTCAGAGGAAATAAAGATAAAATTGAAGGATTCCTTCTTAAACTAGACTTCCAAAAAGTGTATGATACGGTGGAATGGGACTGCGTGGATGAGGCACTTCAGCTTAAAGGTTTCGGGGGAAAATGGAGGAGGTGGATGAAGATGTGTGTCAGAAATGGAAAATCTTTCATCCAAGTAAATGGATCAAGAGGTAAAGAAATCAGATGTAAGAGAGGATTGAGACAGGAGGACCCATTATCGCCACTGATTTTTACGATCATTGCTGATGTATTAGCAGAAATGAATAAGAGAGGAATAGAAGGAGGTATTATCAAGGGAGTCAAAGTGAAGGGGATCGCAGCACCCTTGTCTATCCTACAATATGCAGACGATACTCTTTTGTTTGGGGTATCTCAAGTGTAGGAATTAATGGCCATCCGAATTCTACTTAGATGCTATGAGTTCTGGTCTGAACTTGTGGTTAATCTTCACAAGAGTTGTGTAATGGATCTTAGCAACAACAATGCGAACTCGTTGGATTTCACATCTTCGGTCTTAGAATGCAAGAAAGGAGAATACCCTCTACGTTATCTAGGCACCTCTATTAGACCGGGTAAAATGACTAAAGATGATTGGGTGCCTCTCATTGAAAAAATTGAGAAGAAACTGGCAGGGTGGAAAGGAAAGTGTCTATCTCTAGGAGGCAGGATCACTAATCAATTCCGTTCTTAGTAGTCTCCCAACATTTCTCATGTCGATTTATGACATTCCAAATTGGGTTATTGAAAGAATCGATAGATGCAGGCGACATTTTCTTTTGAAAAGAAATTGGAAGGATAATAAGAGATTTTATTTGATGAAATGGGATAGGGTTTGTAAGAAGAAAGAGTTCGGTGGCTTAGGCATCGTTAGCCTTCGAGATATGAACAAGGCGCTGCTCTCAAAGTGGTGGTGGAAAATGAACAAGAAACGAAAAGCGTGGTGGAGCAACTCGTTCATAAGATATCGAAGGCGTAAAATTTGTAGATTTGGGGATATACACAATCAAGGGAAGGTGTCATTCCTATGGAACGGAATTGCAAAGGTAGGTGATATTTTCCATGCGAATACAAGATGCAAACCAGGAAACGGTAGAGACACTAGATTCTGGAAGGATAAGTAGTGTGGGGATAATACCCTACAATCGCTTTTCCCACAGCTTGCTAAAGAAGTTACTAGGGAAGATGATCTAGTCAACGACGTGTGGAAGATAAGAAGATTGAGATTAGATTTTAGAGGAACCCTATCTACCATTGGAGAGGCACAATTGGATAAGTTGAAAGATTTATTGAGGGGTGTGGGGCATCCGAAAAGGGGGGTAGAGGATGAAAGATACTGGATAAGGGGCTCATCTCCGGTGTTCTCTGTGGCATCGATGTATGAATTCTTGAATGATGGAGGAATTAGAAACTCACAGGCTTCTACTATCTGGAATTCATATGTTCCAAATAAGGTGAAAGCATTCATTTGGCTGGTCCAGCACGACGCTATTCTGTCCAAAACAAATGTGAGGAAACGAAATATTCCTATAGATGTGACGTGCCAACAGTGTAACACTGAAGTAGAGGACACCAACCACATATTCATTCGATGCCCTAAAGCTAGGATAACTTGAGAAGTCATGGGAATGGGATTCCACACCATAGTATTGAGGACATATGGGGTAGATGGAGAACCAGTACCATTTTGAAAGAACATAGGCTTATGTGGGACATCACGACTGGGGCGGTCTTGTGGTCACTTTGGCTTGATAGAAATGATCTTTGCTTTCGTAATATTAAATGTACATTTCAAATATTTCTGCACAAAATATTGGTACTAATAGATGCTTGGGCAGTTCATACAGGCACGAGAAAGAGAATCCGCTTCGAGGGGGTTGAATAATTGGTCAGGCCAGGGCAACAGTCTTCTACTATGTACTACTTATGTTGGGGGGCTATATTTTGTGAGGGTTTTTGTGTGGGTAGTAGAACACTGGTATTATCTATCGGTTAGGAGTTGTGTTGTAATGGACTTTTTGTGGTAAGAACCGCAGTGCTTGGTAGCTTCATAGAGTTGTAATATGGTTATTTTGTGGTTTCGTTAATTTTTCATTAATGAAATCTGTGACCTAGGTCACTATTAACTCAAAAAAAAAAAAAAAAAAAAACAGAATGTTAGTATCTATAGTCTAATGTCTATGGGCTCAGATTTCTGAAACATGTCATCTCATCGTTGATCAAAATCATTGAGCTTTATCAGTTAGTGAAGGAAAAATAAAATTAGCGTACTAAAAAAAATATCAGTCAGTGAAGGAAAAGCGAACATGGTTTCTTCTTGCGTTGATTCTACTTGTTCGTTGAAGTTTCACTCAGTGAACGTCGATGGCCTCAGGCCACCATTAGTTCAATGGACGGACAAATCGATGAGATTCAGGGCTTCTGGATCTTGTCAATGAACAAAGCATATCTCAAAAATTAGGACAAGGAAGAGGGATGAAGCCCTTTTTTTTTGATGAAGATGAGAGAATTAGATTTGAATTGGAAAAAAAATTGAAAAAAAAGAATATAAAAATAATAATAATGATACCTTATATGCTATAATTAAATTTTTTAAAAATTTTTATTCATGATTGATAAGAACCATAATTACTTATCACCATTATCAAATACCAACCTGGCAACCCATCGAACCCTATGCACTAAATATTTACCGTTGAAGACATGGACTCTTGGAGTCTCTTTGGATTTTTTTTTTTTTTTGAAAAATAAACTAAAAATAATAATAATCGAACCGATAGATGAGGCCTGAGGGCCATGTGAGGCCCTAAAATTTGGGAGTCTGGAGCGGTCGCCCTTTAGGGCCCTGCCCCAGGGCAGACCCTGACATCACTATCTCTAGTTGACCAATTCAAGAGGTTGAAATCAAATGCATATATTTGTCCAAGACATTGAAACCAAAATTATAAAATGAAAGAGAACCTGTTACTTATTTGAGGTGATTTTCTCATAATTGTAAATGATATAATCCCTGATGGACAATTGATACCATTACTCATCAAAAAAAAGACAATTGATACCATTTACATGATTTACATGTCAGTGTACCTTTGCGTATTAAAAATTAATTTGGATTCTTTTTTACCATGTTTCAAATAGTTACAAACGAACAGTCTCTAATAAAAAGGAAAACACGAAACTTGCTAGCTGCTTCCCATATGAGACGAAAATTTAGGATGACTAGGACTTTCAAACCAACCAAACCAATGGCCACAAGATGATGGTAATACCTGGAAACTAAGCAAAGCACTCCATTCAAACCCGTATGCGATATTTGAAAGTTTTTGGTCCTCTCAGGGCCAAGATACCACTATATTGTTGCAGTTTTGTGGTGGTTGATCAAAAAAGGCAGGAGACAATATTGTTGCTGTTTTGTGGTGGTTGATTAAAAAAGACGGGAATTCCCCCAACGTTCTATTAAAAAGAAGTTAACAAAATAAGCACAACTAAACTAAAAATTACAATATTTAGAACATCTGAACACAATACTAAATCTAGGAAATAGAAAGTACAGTTTATAGCTCATCATCGAAAAGAACCACCACGCTGAGCCCGAAATCTGCAATAGAATGCATGCCTTAAAAATAGTAACTGGTGCCCGGCCGCCATCAGTCTGCTACATTGATGTTGTCACTCCTATCCGCCACTGATGCTGTGACGTCCAGCTCCACCCTTTCCCTGACCCTCGCCCCTGGTCTCTTCATCTGCAGCAGAAGCCCAGATAATAGTATAAGCCCAGATACCCCGAAGAACTAAAGAAATAATAAACTGAGCATTTCTAAAAATAACTATATTCATGCACACTCAAATCTCCAACTGTTGGGATTTGTGGATCAAATACACGATAATGAGTTGAAGAAGATAGTCGGGAAGGAGAGCCGAAGTGGGAGCAACAGGTCAAGAGTAGCAAGTGGCTACAGCAGAGTTGCGGTCGACTGCACCCCCGACCGCCCAGGCAAGACGACCGGTCGACCGTGCAGTCGACCGTCCCGTCCTCTGACTCAATTTTGTATCTTGAAGGATAGACCGGTCCGACCGCGCAATCGCCCGACCCGCTCTCTGTTGGATTTCGTGCAGTCGAGGGAAAGACCGGTCGACCGTCAAGATGGTGCGGTCGACCGTCCTGACGCTGATTGATGAGCAGCTGAGATTGAAAGTTGTGAAATCCTACATATATTGTATTGTATACGATTTTAGGGTTAAGCCAAAAAGAAAAGAGAGATCTACACCCGTCATTAAGAGAGAGGGAGATAGAGAGAAACCCTACACCTTGGTGGTGAGTTCTTGAGAGATTTGTAAACCTAATCTTCATATTTCTAGTGGAAATCATAGGAGTGCCTCTGTGCGGGGAAGTAGCTATTGTTTGGGTGAACATCAATAAAAATCTTGTGTGTTGCTTTTGATTGTTCTTTGTTTTTTTGTTTTGATTCTATAGTTCTTGCATCTCGTCATCGTTGTTGAGTTTATTCCGCAGTTAGAATTCAACAAAGTGGTATCAGAGCTACAGGTTGGTAGTATTGATTGAGATGGAGGACAAGAGTAGAGTCAATGAGTTCGATGGAATGGATTTCACAATGTGGAAGATCCAAATGATTATGTATCTCCGACAGAAGGATTTAGATGATCCGTTGTTTGGTGTGAAGCCAGAGGGGGCAGAGGTCAATCCAGTTGCTTTGGTGGCCTGGAATAGATTGGATCAGAAAGCGCTTGGGCAGATTCAGTTGTCGCTGAGCAGGAAGGCACTATTTCATATTGAGAAGGCAAGAACCGCAAAGGAGGCAATAGAGATTTTGACAGACATGTTTTAGAAGCCGAATGCAGCGAACCAGATCTTACATCTAAAGAAGTTGGTTAACTTGAAGTTGTCAGAAAGGGATTCGGTTGCTGAGCACATCAACAATTTCTATATGATTTACAATCAGATGGAATCGTCGGGTTTAAAGTTTGAGGAGAGGACACATCGTTGTTGTTGCTATCCAGTCTTTCCGATAGTTACGGTACAGTAGAACAGACTATTACTAGCACCATGACTGATACGACAACCCTAAAGGATGTTATAAACAGCATCATGAATGAGGATGTAAGGAGGAAGAGATATGGAAAGACTTCGGTGTCATATCCTAGCAATACCGTGCTGTCAGTTGATAACCGTGGTAGAAGTAACAATAGAGGGAGGTCGCAAAGTAGGAATCACAGGTCCAAATCAAGAACAAGAAATCGCAAAGGTGAGTGTTGGTACTGCAAGAAGCCAGAATACAGGAGAGACCAATGCGAGGAGTATAAGAAAGCGCAAGTAGGGTCTCAGGTAGCCAATGTGGTAAGTATTGAATCCCGTCTAGATGAATTATGTTTATCTGCTGGATTTCATATTTTACAAGATAATTGGTGTATAGACTCAGGTGCTTCTTATCATTGTACCCCCAAGAGGGATATTTTTGAGGATTACAGGACATGTGATTTTGGTGCAGTTTCATTTGATAATGGGTAGATATGTCTAGTTGTAGGTAGAGGTACTATGAGAATGAAGGCTCGCAATAGTGGGCAATTAGTCTTGTATGATACAAGACATATTCCGAGCTTGAAGAAAAACTTGATCTCGACTAGCAAACTAAACAAAGAAGGGTTTACAACAACTTTTGGGCACGGAGAATGGAAGGCGACTACAGGTGCCAGGTTGGTGGCAAAAGGAAAGCATGGTGACACGTTGTACTTACTTAGGGAAGGTGATTCAGGTGATATCATTGCTACAACATTAGTAGGTAGTTCCTCTTCAATTCTATGGCATGTCAGGTTAGGGTACCTTGGTGAAAATAGTGTCAAGCAGCTTTGTTCTAGGGATCTTTTGCCGGGGCTGAAGAAGGTTGAGATGAATTTTTATGAGAATTTTGTGATGGGCAAACAGAAGTCAGTTAGCTTTCAGTTTGGTAGGCATGAGAAGAAGCTTGGGAAGCTAGAGTTGGTACATACAGATGTGTGGGATCCAGCTCAGGAATTCTCTTATGGTGGTAAGAGATACTTCGTCACATTCATCGATGATGCTACAAGAAATGTTTGAGTTTATGCAATTCGTGAGAAATCAGAAGTTTTTGAGGCATTCAGAGCTTGGAAGGCCAGGGTTGAGAATGAGACGGGTTGCAAGGTGAAAGCAATAAAGTCAAACAACGGAGGTGAGTACACAAGCAAAGAGTTTGTTAACTATCTGGCAAGGGAAGGTATCAGAGGAATCAAGACAGTTCCTAAGACTCCACAAGAGAATGGTGTAGCAGAAAGAATGAACCGCACGATACTCGAAAGGGCGAGATGCATGAGACTTCATGTGGATCTTCCGGTCCATCTTTGGGCCACTACAGTTGATACGAAAATGTACTTGGTTAACCGTTGCCTGTCTAGTCCCCTTGATGGGGCCATTCCAGAAGAACTATGGTAAGGTAAAACTGTTAATTATTCGCATTTGAAAGTTTTTGGCTGTATGGCATATGCACTAATTGACAAGGAAGAAAGAAAGAAGTTGGACTCTAAGTCCAGGAGGTGTGTGTTTATTGGCTACGGTGGCGATGAGTATAATTACAGGCTTTGGGATTTTTTGGATAACAAAGTCATTCGCAACAGGAAAGTAATGTTCAATGAAGAGGTCCTATACAAGGACAGACACACAGGTCAAGACAGTACAACCAGTTCAGAGTTAGATTGGGGTTCAGACTCAGACTCAGATTCTGATTCTGAAGGCGGCCATAGTGGTGGGGGCCCTACAGTACAGCAGTAGGTACAGGTACCACAAGTAGCACAGGAGGCTCATGGTGAGCCTATTAGGAATGAGCAGGTTATCCAAGACGAACAGGTACAGCCAGAATAGTTCAGGAAACCTGAACCGGTCGGTAAACCAGTACCCATGTTAAGAGATCGACACGAGAGAGGAGGCCAACCAGAATATTTGATCCATCAGCTAGTGTTGTTCACGAGCATGTTCTGTATAAGGATTCGGGAGAGCCAGAGACTCATGAGGAGGCTTTGAGGGATGAGGCTCGAATTCAGTGGGAGTTAGCCATGGAGGACGAGATGAGCTCCTTGGAACAGAACTAAACTTAGGAGTTGACCAAGTTACCTACAGGAAAGCGCGCTCTTATGAACAAATGGATTTTCAGAGTCAAAGATGAGGCAGATGGAAGTAAGAGGTACAAGGCAAGGCTTGTGGTGAAAGGATTCTTTTAAAGAGAAGGTGTCGATTATAGTGAGATTTTTGTACCGGTTGTGAAGATGGCTTCTATTAGGATTTTGCTCAATATTGTGGTAGTTGAAGACTTGTACTTAGAGCAGTTGAATGTGAAGACAACATTTCTCCATGGTGATGACGAAGAAGAGCTGTACATGAGACAACCCACAGGTTTTGAAGCTAAAGGAAAGGAAGACATGGTGTGTCGATTGAAGAAGAGTCTTTATGGGCTCAAACAAGCACCGCAGCAATGGTACTTGAAGTTTGATTGCTTTATGAGAGGAAAAGATTTCGATAGATGCGAAACGGATCATTGTGTGTATGTTTGTAGATATGAGGACAATGATACAGTTACCTTGGCGTTGTATGTGGACGACATACTATTAGCAGGTTCATGTATGGAGAAGGCCAACAAAGTGAAAAAGATGCTAGCTTCGGAGTTTTCAATAAAGAACTTGGGTGAAGCAAAGCAAATCCTCAACATGAAGATCAGTAGAGACAGGAGTAGCAAGAAGCTTTGGTTATCACAAGCGGACAATGTGAAGAAGGTATTGAAGAGATTCAATATGGATGGCGCGAGGCCAGTCACTTATCCCTTGACTGCTAACTTCAAGTTATCAATGGACTTGTGTCCTAAGACGGAGGCGGAGATGGAGAAAATGGTTGCTATTCCTTATGCCTCAGTATTGAAAGTTTGATGTATGCGATGGTGTCTACGAGATCGGACATTGCATAAGCAGTGGGAGTTGTCAGCCGTTACATGAAGAATCCAAATAAACAACATTAGGATGCAGTAAGGTGGATTCTTAGATATCTAGCAGGTACTTCAGATAACTCTCTTTGTTTTGGGGGAGATTCTTTGCATATACATGGTTATGTAGATGCATATTTTTTGAGCGATCGTGATGGTTGCAGAAGTACTACAGGGTATGTATTTACAGTTGGTGGAACAACTGTTAGTTGGGCTTCGCAGTTACAAAAGGTTGTAGCACAGTCAACCATAGAGTCAGAGTATATGACACTTACGGAAGCGACGAAAGACATATTGTGGATTTCAGAGCTTATGAAACAGTTGGACAGGAAGCAACCCATAGGTGAACTATGGTGTGACAGTCAAAGTGCAGTTTTCTTGGTGAAAAACTTGGCATATCACTCTAGGACTTGGCACATTCAAATGAGGCATCATTTTGTCAGAATGGCAGTTGAGAAGAAATAGTTGAAGCTAACTAGGATTCTTGGTACTAAGAATCCGGCGGACATGCTCACTAAAGTGGTGGAAAGCAAGAAACATCAGTTTTGATATACCGCTATCGGATTGTCTCCAGGTTAATTGTTAAGGAGACTCGCAGAGGCACAGGCCTAGACTAGGCCAATGGAAGAATGAAGATCAGGTTAGATACTTCGTGTATATATCTCCAAGTGGGAGATTGTTGGGGTTTGTGGATCCAATATACGATAATGAGTTGAAGAAGATAGTCAGTCAGGAAGGAGAGTCGAAGTGGGAGCAACAGGTCAAGAGTAGCAAGTGGCTACAATAGAGTTGTGGTCGACCGCGCGGTCGATCGCACCCCCCGACCCCCCAAGCAAGACGACCGGTCTGTAATACCTTGATTTTTCTAATATATGAGAAATTATTTATTTCTGCACGTAGTGTGCACGTGTAATATTTTTTGGCTATTATTTTTAACATAATGAGTAAGAATATTGTTTTTATAAAGTATTTTTCCTAAAGCCCAAATGTTAATTTACTTGTTTTTCTTTTAAAATGATTATCTTGGCCCAATTAATTTAAGCCCATGAATTTAATCTTTTTTCTACAACTTGTAATGTGTAACATTTCTTTTAAAAGACTTGTTATTTGATGTACAAATTTTTGTAGGGTGGTTTGCGTTTGCACGTGCACTCCATGTACACGTGCATAAGCACACAAATCTTGGCCGGATTGGGTAGAGAAGTGGGTATGAGTTGTGGGTGGTTATTTAGGGGTGTGGGTGGTTTTTTACAACTCCCTAGTGCATCCTAGCCTTTGATCCAATAACCATCTACTGAATCCTAGCCCTCCATCTCACTCCATTTGGTGTATAAATACCCCTTTCATCCATTGTTATTTTTACACTAAGATTATTTTTATAAGAGAATTATTGTGAGAGAGTTGTGTGTTATCTTGTGGAGTCCGGGCATCATCCTCTGGAGATCTTCGGCAAGGAGCAAGGAGCAAGGAGCAAGGAAGGTGCGTTGCATTAAGGAGCTTTTCTGGACTTCGATTACTTCGTCAATAAGGTGGGTGTTTCTCAGGACTTCTAATGTAGGAAATATGCTATGGTTATGATGATTGTTGCTATTGCTTATGAGGAGTAAATTCAAACGTACTAGAATTTCCTGAGTATGTTTATGATGATAATTGTGGAGGACTAATATTGTTGTAATGGCACTGTAAATAAGGATGAATTGGGTCTGTACAGTCGACTGCCGTTTGGATAAGTCGACTGGTACGAGGCATCTGTTCCATGTTTTATTACAAAGTTTCATAATATATATATATATGTGTATTATTAAAATGAAATAGTAAGGCTAAACTCATGTCCCTCATGATGTACATGACGGAGGAGACATGAACATGTGGAAAAAGAAACTAGTGATAATTAATAAACTGAGAATAACACGTGTAGTCGACTGATGTTATGAACAGTCGACCGATGCTTTGATTAAACTATGAATAGTCCAGTAATTTCATGAAATGAGGTATTTTCCATTGTATTATTCTAGTGTAATGAATTGAGATTAATATTTTCATCTCTGCAAGAAAGTTATGAACAAGTATAAATGCATGTTTAACACTTCCTTGAAGAAAAGACAATATTAGTTATTTGAAATTCCATGCTGCGATGTTACTGAACAATTAAGAAATTTTGTGTCTATGAACATGAAGGTATGTATATTGTGATTTGACACCATGATGCATGTACACGTAAGAAAGATAATCCCTTAATTTGAAATATGAATCTTTCCAGTCGACCTAATGCGAGTGGCAAGTCGACTGAGCTGAACATAGAAATGTACTGTTAAAAACCCCAGGACAGACGACTGATGGAATAACAGTCGACTGTCACGTGAATGATGTTTGAACATAGAAAGTTGCGGAGCAGCCGACTGGCCATGTGCAGCAGTCGACTCTCCCGAGTGATTATGAAGAACTGGAATTGACTGTATAAGTCGACTGGTCTTTTCCAAGTCGACTGTACAGAGTATATTTTGATATGTCAGAGATTTCATTTAATTGCTGTTAAGAGTTGTGAACTTTATGATTGATGTTGATAAACTCTATTTACTGCTGCATGAATGTACATGAAATGAATCATAGCTGTGAATTGAGAATTTTCATGAAATGAATCATAGTTTTGAATTGAGGATTATATGAATATGAAAAGCTAAGATCATGATAAAGAAAGTCTGTGAGACTCTAAAATGAATTATGAGCTGAAATGGCTCAAACTGAGAATTGTGAATTGGAAATTGAAACCAAAGAGTAGCTAAGTCTCCCCCGGCATTGGAAATGAAATGAAATGAAATGAAATGAGAATTGAAAGACCAAGGTTGGTCATGTATTGAAATGAATGAATAAGTCCGGTTTAGTGGAGAGGCTAACTCTAGAGCTTTGATTTTTGTTCATGATTCTAATAAAAACTAAGGATTAGTGCATAGTGAAGATGTGATGAAAGTGAGAGAAAAACACGGGTATGAGAACTAGGGTTTACGGTGCGGGTGTGTGAGCCACAGAATGCATGCTTGATGAGTCAAGACATGGCGTGGGCACAACTCAGAATGATCGGACTCTAGTCACGCTTGTGGGATGTTTGGTGACTGCAAGAGGATCGTGTACCATGAAGGAGGCTGAATTGCCACAGAATGCATGCTTGATGAGTCAAGACATGGCGTGGGGTTCCCCTCCAGGTTTTCTGTACACGAGCTTGTACTCATAGATCATCTAGGATACTCACCATAGTTACAGTAGTAGATTAAGTCATGGCGAGGGATTGAACCCTACAAAGATGAAGAACGAATAAGAGGCTTGCCCTCGGACCTATGTAGTATGGGATGCATAGAATCCGAACAAGTGCGCATTAGTGTCATGTAAATTAAATAATTGCATTAAGGATTAAGTGCACAATCACGACACGACATCATTAAGATTTTCCCCTTTACTTTATTTATCATGTGAACAAGTTTGTGATCTGTTAAGAAATGAGAATCGTTATACTGTTTCTGGCATAGAGAGGATGACCATGTATAATTATCGTCGGTTGAATAAACTAACGTACCCACAGTTTTGTATGCAGGATAAAAGACATGTTAAGGGTTAAAGAGGAATGGATGCATAAAGATTTTACCATGTTGTTGTATATTTACTTAAATATTGTATATTTTACTTCCGCTGTGCAAAAATGTAAATGTAATATATGATGTAACTCTGATGTAAAGTGAAAAGTTTAAATTTCTTGTAAAATTGTACTGAAGGAAGTGAAAAGATCCTGTAGAACATCTCGAATTCAGTGTATTTGGGATTCGGGGCGTTACACGGTCGACCGCGCAGTTGACCGTCCCGCCCTCTGACTCAATTCTGTATCTTGAAGGAAAGACCGGTCGATCGCGCAGTCGACCGACCCGCTCTCTGTTAGATTTCGTGCAGTCGAGGGGAAGACCAGCCGACCGTCAAGATGGTGCGGTCGGCCGTCCCGACGCTGATTGATGAGCGGCTGAGATTGAAAGTTGTAGAATCCTGTATATATTGTATTGTGTACGATTTTAGGGTTAAGCCAAAAAGAAAAGAGAGATCTACAGCTGCCATTAAAAGAGAGGGAGATAAAGAGAAACCCTACACCTTGGTGGTGAGTTCTTGAGAGATTTGTAAACCTAATCTTCATATTTCTAGTAGAAATCGCAGGAGTGCCTTTGCACGGGGAAGTAGCCATTGTTTGGGTGAACCTCGATAAAAATCTTGCGTGTTCTTGTGTGTTGCTTTTGGTTGTTCTTTATTCTCTTGTTTTGATTCTATAGTTCTTGCATCTCGTCGTCATTGTTGAGTTTATTCCGTAGTTAGAATTCAACACCAAAATGCAGCAGTGGCATAGATATTGTTAGGATTGTGGCCTCAAAATAGGCACGAGAGTTCTTGAAGTCGGAGAAGAATAGGAGAAGATGATGACACCAAGAGAAGGCAACAAAAACTAAAAGAAATGCAGCTGGAGGAGTTGCGATCGACTGTCCTGGGGTGCGGTCGACCGACCATACGACCACACACCAGACAACAACTAGGCTGTTGACATTAGGGAGTACAACGTTCCAATAGAGAGTGAGACAGTCGACTGTGCAGTCGACTGTCCAATTCGTGTGACTCATTGCAGTCGACCGCAATGGGGTGCGGTCGACTGCAAGCGGTGCTATGTGTTATTTGGGCTTTCAGATTTTGGGTCCAATGAGTTGTATTTGTGTAAATATTTTAAGGTTTACTTGGAGCTATATATATAGCAGTAGATGTGAACTTTGGGGTTAATCTAATGAGATTGGAGATCAAAAGGTGAGCTGTTATCACTGTTCAACTTCAAGAAGGGTAAGTGTTAGTGTTTCAAAAGTGTGAGAGAGAAAAATTGAGAGTAGTAATCTCTTTATAATCTTTGTATTTCTTGTGAAATAAGAAATATTGGTTATCTCTGCATATTATTGTGTTCTTGTGGGATCTTGAGATTATTATGGTGACTTGTTCTTGGTTCATCTAGTTTTTGGGAAGTTTTTGTTGCTTGTAGTGTGTGTGTTCCGCTATTATCACTACGAGTTGTGGCAGATTCTACAACAAGTGGTATCAGAGCACTAGGTTCGGGATGGCGAATAGAAAGTCAAAGATCAAGAGGTTCGATGGGAGTGAATTGCGATGTAGAATATTCGGATGATAGCGTATCTATGTCAGAAAGATCTAGATGGTATGTTGTTTGAAGAAGCCGGAAGGTGTAGACAAGGATGCGAAGGTCTTGGCGGGTTGGAATCGTTTGGATCAGAAGGTGCTAGGGCATATTCAGTTGGGACTGAGTAGGAAGGCATTATTTCATATCTCGAATACAAATACCACAAAGGAGGCTATGGAGATTCTCACAGATATGTATAGAAACCGTCGACATCTAACCAAATTCTTCATTTGAAGAAGTTGGATAATATGAAGTTGATGGAAGGGGGTTCAGCAGCAGAATTTGTGAACAATTACTGTATAGTTTACAACCAGATGGAAATTGCAGGATTGAAGTTTTCAGAGAGGGGACAATCATTGTTACTTTTATTTACTTTGCCCAATAGTTATGGTACAGTGGAATAGACTATTACATGCACTATGACAGATTTGACGACTCTACAGGATGTGGTCAGTAGCATTCTGAATGAGGAGGTGAGAAGGGTGAGAAATAGAGGATTTTCATCATCATCTTTTAGATATTCCACAATGTCAGTTGAGAAAAGACGTGTGAGATCTAAGAGCAGTCAAAGAAGAAATGGTCAGAGTAGTTCATATGAGAGTGGATCTGATGACAGTGATGGAGGACATAGACCCGAGTGTTGGTATTGTCATAAGAAGGGTCACATGATGCGCAGTTGTAAGGCCTATATGAAGCGGAAGCAAGAAAAATTGAAGGAAGAAAAATCAATGGAAGCCAATATGGTGTCTACTGAAGAGTTATGCTTATCAGCTAGGGAGGAGCTAGGCATGCGAGATTGGTGTATTGATTCGGGAGCTTTTTTTTCATTGCACTCCAAGGAGAGAGATATTTGATGACTACAGGAGGGTTCTTTTGGGAATGTGCTCATGGAGAACGGTCAAAGGTGTTATGTGCGAGGGGTTGATACTGTTCGCTTGTTAGCCAACGATGATCAGAGTATTGTCTTGTGGAAGACAAACTATTTTTCAGACTTGAAGGAAAATCTTATCTCGATTGGAAGGCTAGTTAAAGAAGGGTTGTCTACTACAGTTGGTAGTGGGAAGTAATGTATAGCTGCAGGTTCAAAAGTGATTGCAAAATGAAAGCGTAAGGAAACGTTGTATTTGCTAAGAGACGTGTGAGGCATTTCTCGTGTAGTTGACTCTCAGCCGGAATCAAGTAGTAGGTTGTGTGGGGTGAAACCGAGTTCTTTCAGTTGTGGAGAGGAGGTAACTAATTTAGTGGAAGCTGAAGTCCATGAGAGTGATCATAGAAAGCAAAACGTTGCTGCGGTGAGGGTACTTTATGATATGGCAGTGGATGCTTCCAGTCGCTCTTGTGAGTTAGAGAACACTAATATGGATATGCGGGGTGATGTTGATGAGGGTAACCGAAATGAGGCTATGGAGGTTGAGTAGTCTGCGTATTTTGTGGAGGTGTCGTCCATGGAGACTTCTAGTACAAAGGGTGCATTAAGAGGCTTTGAACCATGTCCAGTGTTAATGTAGATTCTGCGAGTTGGGGAGTCTTGTAACACCGAATCCGACACGGGAGGTTGTTTCTCTATTATTCGTGCTCTATGCGATTGGTAGAGCACATCCTTCATGAGCCTATGATGGGTGGTTGGTGCACTCTACGTTGTGGAGTGTCAGATGTGCTCTTCATAAAAGTGGAGAGTAGTTGGGTCTTTTACGAGAGTGGGAAACTGACAGATATAATGCGAGGTAAAGATCACAATAACTTTGAAGCATTGTGTATTTGGTCCAAATGGGAGATTGTTAGGATTATGACCTCAAATACACAGAGGCACGAGAGTTCTTGAATTTGGAGAAGAAGAGGAGAAGACGAAGACAGCAAGAGAAAGGCAACATCAACTAGAAGAAAGACAGCTGGAGGAGTTGCGGTCGACTGTCATGGGGTGCGGTTGACCGACCACCCGACCGCAACTAGGCTGCTAGCATTCGAGAGTTCATGGTTCAAACAGAGAATGGGATAGTCGACTGTGCAGTCGACCGTCCAGTTGGTGTCTTATTGCAGTCGACTGCAAGTGGCGCTGTGTGTTATTTGGGCTTTCTGATTTTGGGTCAGATTAGCTGTATTTGTGTATATATTTTAAGGTTTCCTTGGGGGCCGGGCTATATTTATGGCAGTAGATGTGAACTCCATGGTTAATCTAATGAGATTGGAGATCAAAGGGCGAGCCATTATCATTGTTCAACTTCAAGAGGGATAAGTGCCGAGTATTTCAAATGTGTGAGAGAGAGATTAAGAGTTGTAATTTCTTTGTAATCTTTGTAATTATTGAGGAATAAGAAGTATTGATTATCTCTGCATATTATTGTGTTCTTGTCAGATATTACGATTATTGTGGTGACTTGCTCTTGGCTCATCTAGTTCTTGAAAGTTTATGTTGCTTGTGGTGTGTGTGTTCCGCTATTAGTACTGCGAGTTGGTTTATATCCCACGCCCACGCGACATGAAGTGGCGGTGAAATGGACACATATAAAGTGGACCAAAGGCCATATAGAGTTTCTGGCCCCATTGTGGCTCCAAACCTCGACAAGAAGTGCTTCCACATGGCAGCAGCACAAACCCTAGATCTGAACAACCGTAGGGGTGGCGGCTAGCCCTCTTCGCCGCCGCCCCCTCCCCCACCCCTGTCGTCCCCTCCTCCACGGCGATTACAAAGAAGTCGGGGCATTCGACCTCTCTTCTAGGCGCCGAGCGCTTGGGACCCACCAAGCTGCCTTCCCTTCTCCTTCCTGCCTTGTGGAGCGAGGCATCCGTCGCTACCCCCGCCTTGCCACCTCGAGCGACGCGCCGGTCTCTTTGACATCGACCAGGTGTCTGCCGTCGCCTTCAGATATGTTCTTTCCAGATCTCAGATCTGTTCTTTCCAGATCTGAGATATGTTCTATCCAGGCGTTTCAATCAGATCTGTCATTGTTGGTTCTTTGCTTTCAGATCTGAGATCTGGGTTGCTGTTGGAGTTGGGGGTTTAGGGGTGGTTTGATTGAGGTTAGGGTTTGGGTTAGATTGGGGTTGGTTGGCCTTGCTAGATGTTTGCCCGGATGTTCTTCACGCTTGCCACCATGTCCACACTCTCGGGGCCAATCACGGTGATCTGCGGCTATGATTTGGTTTTTGCGAGGGTTGGTAGTGCGTGTGAATAAGTCGGGTGTGCTTCTCTATCTGCGAGTCGTTATGATGAGCGGGTTATGATGTTGTGCACGATTGTGGAGCATGGGCCCGAAGATGAGGTCCCTCCGTGGTGTGCGCTCACTTGTCTCTACTTTCGGGGTGTTTGTCTCAACTGTCGCAGAGCGACTATGTCGCGCCAGAGCATCCTCCCCCGCCTGTTGTCGCGAACGCCATGGATCTGGGGTTAAGTGTGATCGGGGCGATGGCGAGGTGCGCCCCCCCCTCCCGAAGCACGCTGTCTTGCACGATTGTGGAGCTTGGGCCTGAAGATGGGGTCCCTCCATGACGTGCGTATTTGAGTGTCCTACGATGTCGCCGGTGTAGTCTTCACAGCGCCTACTATCAGGCTATTGTGCTTTCTCTAGCTTAGGCCACTGGCTCGTGACAGCGTCGGCTCTTCCCTCGGATTGGGAATATGAGTCGAGGTAAGTCTGTATGGTGAGAAATCACCGGAGAGAGCTAGAGCGTGAGAGAGGTGAAGGTATCCTCTCCACGTCTCTCTCCTGGAGCGTGGTGTTTGGTGGGGTGGGCGAGATAGTTGTTTGGTGAGAAATCACCTGAGAAAGCGCTATCGTGTGAGAGGTGAAGGTATCCTCTTGACGGCTATTTCTTTAGTAGCAGCTGTGGGAGCTACTGGCGCATTTGTAGGATGAGTGGTGGAGATGGTGGGAGTGTGCGATCGCTGTGGATGTGCCGTGGGGTCAGAATTCGATCTGCGGGGCTTGGGCCTAAAGATGGGGTCCTCTCAGCGAGGTGAAGGCAGGGATCGACGGGTGATAAAATCCTGCCAGACTTGTTTCAGGTGGGTGTGCATGTGCCATGGAGGCACTGTACGAAGCTAAACTGGCGTACTTACAATTTTACTGGACTGAGCTGGTTTGTCGGCCCACCCTCCAGGTTGTTGGAGGGATTTATTGTTTTTACGCGTCATGTTGCTTCATGTATATTTTATTTTCTGTCTGTAGTTTGTACTTTGGCCCAATACTCTGGGTTTGTTTCGTTAAGCTCTTATTAATGAAATAGGGTGGCCAGATTCCACCTTTTCCTTATTAAAAAAAAAAAAGTGCTTCCACACTGGTCTCGGTTTTTTTTTATTGCTGTTTTAACTTTTACTACACAATACGTTCAGAAAATGTGGAAATCACACTGGTCTTAGGTCTGGACAATAATGCTTCCAAAACTCCCAGCCTATGCATTGCTTTTTGACCTCCAGTAGATATACCATGTTCTCCATCGCTAATTAGCTGTAATTTCTTTGGATAGTTGCAATTCTGGACATTCTCGTCTTTAATAATAATAATTAAAACAAAAACAAATCAAACTAGTAAAAAGTATTTCTTACTTGACGGTATTTTTTACTCAAAAAACCCTATATGGTCCTTTCACTCGTGCAAATTGCTCCCTCATTGATCTTTCATCATAAATTTCCAAATAATCTAAATTAGTTAACCTCTATAACGAAGAACTACCTCGCAAATGCTATGATCTATTACGTCAAGTTATACAGAACTTAGTGCCCTTCATTGGTAACAGGACATAATGGGAGCATTGATGGGCAAGGGAGGATGTGGTGGGAGCTATGGTGGAACCGAACTTTAGTGCATACAAGAGGCCACCTTCTTGAACTGGTGAGCTCTACCAACGTTCCTATATCTAATGTCACCTTCAATAATTCACCATTTTGGAATTTGCATCCTGTTTACTGCTTGCTCTTTATCAAATCCAGTAATTTCAATATCTTATGATTTACTTGAAAAATTAAGAACTGACATTTCCCCCCCCCTTCACATTGCAGCAATGTGGTTATCAAAGATGTTACAGTTTTGGCACCTCTCAACTCTCCAAACACTGATGACATTGATCCAGGTATATAAAAATTCAAGTATTTGGTTTGTGTCCTCAGGTTAAAAGCACAAAATTTATTGAAGTTCCTAGTGTATAGCCTGTTGGATGTATATGTATATTCTCAATATAATAGGATAATATTGTGTATATTGTTTTATGGGGCAACACGTGTTTACACGTGTTATGTATTAATTATTGGAACGGGTTGAGTGGGCTAAAAGCCTAGTACTCTAAACCCAGTCTAATCTCTTTATAAGCTGGTCTAGAGATAGTGCCCTGTGATATTCCAATACTGATAAGCAGGGTATAATATCTTAAGCGGCTAAGAGATAAACCCTAACCCTAATTTCTCCTCATCAGACTTAACAATCTTAAGATATTAAATCTCACCTTCGACCAAATCAGCCGCCGCCGTCGATACCACTGCGACAGTAGACGCCGACACCGCCTCCGATCACGACTGTAGCCGCAGTCGTCGCTGATCCAAATCGCAGTCGTTGTTGAGGATCCCGATCGCAGTCGTCGTTGCGGATCGCGATCGCAGTCGTCGTCGCGGATCGCGCTCGCTGTCGTCGCCGAAGTTCCAGATCTGGGCATCGTCGCTGATCCGGTCCGTCGTCGCTGATCCAGTGCATCGTCGCTAGTGTGGATCTTCCCTTCTTTGGTCGCGTTCTCGAAGTCGAGCGCCGCCAAGACCCAGATCTAGTCGACTGGAGCCGATTGGTGTGTGGGGAAGAACAGTGGATCAGATTGGTGGCTCTCTCTTCGATCGATTGCTGCTGCTATTTTGAGGATTTGATCGGATCAGATTGGGTTCTCTTGATTCATTGTCGTGTGCTCTCCAGATTTGGTCCACTCTAAACTCAGTTATTTTCTCTTTACTAAATCACATAAGTAGTAATTATTCAAAAGAACTCTCTATTGTTGGGAATCTATTGTTTATTCCTTTGTGATGGAAAAATATAATCGTCCGTACGAGGTTCCCAAATTAGAGGGATTCAGTAGTGTTGAGTTTAATAGTTGGAAGAGAAAAGCCCAATACGGAATGAAATTCATGAAAATTTTCTATACATGTCAAACAACCTACGATGAATGTGTTGAAGATGTTGATGATGCAACATGGGTAACTGATGAAGACTTATGGAGAGAATTCTTATTGAATAGCATATCAGATCGATATAAAACAGCTAAACGAATTTGGGATAATTTACTAGATGAATTTAAGAAGGAAGAGAAAGTATCTAATGCACATTTAGTTGATAAGTTCATGGGTTTTTGTTTTAAAGAAGAAAATGCAATCCTTCCTCAGGTAACAGATTTAGAGAATCTGGTAGGGAAACTAAAATCAAAAAATATTACTGTATGTGATGAGCTCCTTACTGGAGCAATAATTTATAAGTTACCTGCTTCGTGGCTATCTTTTAAGACTGAGATGTATAGGTTGCCTGAACAAATTAAACTTGCACATCTGAAACGTTGCATCAAAGTTGAAGATGAGACTAGAACTAGGATGAATTTGGAACTGGTTAATAAACAACTTTCAACTGCTAATGTGTTAACCAATACCAAACGCACTCCTAAGTTCAAGAAGAACAAGTTTAATTCTAAAGGTGAACCAACTAAGTTAGAAGTCACGAAAAAAATTGTTAAAAAGAAAGGAAAATGCTACAACTGCAGAAAGTGGGGACATCATGCCTCTGAGTGTAGGCTACCCAAAGTAGAACAACCTAACATGAAAAAGGTGAACTTGTTGGAGGGAAAAACTGAGCCCACCAATTTTTTTTGTATTGTTGGTGATGTCAAGGCCAGTACCTCTGCTAGTTGGTTGTTGGACTCGGGAGCCACCTGCCATGCTTGCAATGATGATGACCTACTATCTGATCTGAAAGCTGCAGATGAGTCAGTTTCAATGGCAAATGGAGAAACAGTGAAGGTGCTTCAGACTGGGACAGCGAATCTCAGTCTCTCCTCAGGTAAAACTTTAATTTTGCGAAATATTAAATATGTGTCTGCTTTAGCAAAGAACTTGATCTCTATTAGCTTACTAAACCACGCTGGTATGGTTGTTACTATGATTAGTGGTAAAGCTATCTTGTCTGTAAATTCTTTTTATTTTGGTTGTGCTTATTTAATTAATGGCATGTACAGAATTAGTTTAGCTGATGAAGTAATCAACAATGTTAGTTCTAAATTGTGTAGTCCACATACATGGCATAATAGGCTAGGACATGTGAACTATGTTAAGATTCTTAATGTTGCTAAAACTTTTAACTTGCCAACTGACACATCCATTAAAGGTGACAAATGTGAAGTGTGTGCTCAAACAAAGATAACTAGAAGACCTTTTCGTACCGTCTCTAGGAGTACACAATTACTTGAGTTGATACATTCTGACATATGTGATTTCAAGAGTTTTATGACACAAGGAGGTCGAAAGTACTTAATCACTTTTATAGATGATTACTCTAGATATTGTCACATTTATCTGTTAAAAGCTAAGGATGAAGCACTAGAAAAATTCAAAGAATTTAAAGACCGTGTTGAGAATCAGTTAGATGCTAAAATTAAAAGATTTAGATCTGATAGAGGTGGCGAATATGTCTCATTAGGATTCAGAGAATTTTGTAACTCACATGGAATCATAGCAGAAACTACAGCACCCTACTCACCACAGTCAAGTGGTATCGCCGAAAGAAAGAATCGAACACTCACAGAGATGTTGAATTCTATGTTATTGACTACTGGATTACCTTCACATTTTTGGGGTGAGGCCGTATTGACTGCTAATAATATTTTGAACATGTTGCCACACTCTAAGTTACCTGCTACACTGTATGAACTGTGGCATAAACACACACTTAATTTTAATAAATTAAGAACTTGGGGCTGTATTGCTTTTGTTAGGATACCTGACCCTAGAAGGCCTAAAGTGGGACCTCGAAAAAATACGTGTGTGTATTTGGGTAGTGCAGTTGATAGTGCTGCAGACAGATTCTTAGATCTATCTCTTAACAAAGTAATAGAATCAAGAGATGCAGAATTCTTTAAAGATATGTTCATCAAAGATAAAGGCATCTCATTATCTGAACCTGCAGACACAAGGAATGATCCACAACAGGAATCTAGATATATTTCAACTGACACTGAACCCTCACATAATGTTGAATTAAGAAGACTCTCTACAAGAGATAAAACTTCTAGAACCTATGGTGATGACTTCGTGACTTATGCACTAGAAGCTGACCCTGTTAGTGTTAAGGAAGCCTTAAGGTCTAGGGATGGTTTGCTTTGGAAAGAAGCAATTGATGATGAAATGGATTCTTTATTGCAGAATAACACTTGGGAATTGGTTAATTTGCCAGTAGGGGCTAAAACTATAGGAAACAAGTGGGTTTTGAAGAAGAAACTTAATCCTGATGGAACTGTAGCTAAGTATAAAGCACGCTTAGTAGCTAAAGGTTATACTCAACAAAGTGAGGTGGATTATTTTGATGTTTATTCACCTGTTTGCCACATTGCTACAATAAGGATTCTTCTAGTCATAGCATCTATTGAAAAATTTATTATTCATCAAATGGATGTTAAGTCTGCTTTCCTAAACGGTGATCTCAATGAAGAAATCTATATGAATCAACCTGAAGGTTTTGTACTTAAAGGTTCAGAATATAAGGTTTGCAAATTAATAAAATCTTTGTATGGTCTAAAACAAGCACCAAAATTGTGGCGTGAAAAATTTGATAAAACAATAAAGAGCTTAGGTTTTGAATCTAGTAATTTTGACAAATACCTTTATTATCGTGATGAATCGAATAAAATTGCCATTATTTGCTTGTATGTTGATGACCTGCTAGTTGTTGGAAGTGACCTCTCTATTGTTATAGAAGTCAAAACTATGCTATCCAAACAATTCAATATGAAAGACCTAAGTGTTGTGGACACCATATTGGGCATGAGAGTGGGCTTTAGAAAGCAAGGAATAACCCTTAGCCAATCTCACTATATTAAAATTGTGTTGAAGGACTGGGGATACAGTGATTGCAAAAGGTTTAGTACACCTTATGATAATTGTAGAACCCCTTATTTTTAAATATTATTTTTAAAGGTTTATAAATGATTAAAATGATTTTTGGAGATTTAATAAATATTTTCAGAAAAATTTATCTTTTTACATGTGCAAAACACGTGCAAATATTTTCTTGAGAAGTTCAAAAGTCAAATTTTCTTCATGAAAAATTATTATTTAATATTTGGGATTTATTTATAATTTTTCCAGATTTTTCTGAAATTAATTGGATCTATTTGTAAATTTTGAGAAAAGAATGACCTTTTTGCAAATTTGTCATTTTTAGGGGTTAAAATGTAAAATTTACTTTCTGGACATTTTGAATAGTACCGGTTGCGATTAATGAGTATATTTTTCTTTTAAATCCTAATTTAAATGAATTTTATTGAATTTCCAAGAATAGAGCTATATATATGAAGTTGTATTTTGAAGGAATCATTTTGCAAAAGTGTTTGGAAAACCCTAAACTTCTTATCCCTGGTATTTAAAAGAAAATGCAGCCGTCATTCACTGCACAATATAGAATTTTGGGATTTTTCTTGGGAGGATCAAAAGGAGGTTTTGGATCTCGCAAAAGGAGATGTTTTATTGTTGGATCTCGTCGTTTCTAAAGGTGAGTGACATGAACTTTGTTTTGATGTTTGCTTTATGTGAATAATGTAAATTTGGTTGTTTTTTTGATTTACGTGAATGATTGTTTCGTTGTTTGTTTCGGCATGTTTGTTTATTTAGTGTATTTTGTATGTGAGCGATGCAATAGTTGTTGTTTGTATTATGTATGTAAAATTTATGAATGTTTAGTGGATCTTGATTTATAGATTTGTATTGCTAGAAAGCATGTTTAAGATTTGAGTATGATTATGGCAATAAGGGATCGGATGGATGAACATCTGGATCTTGTGATTACAAATCAGATTTTTTGGTTATGAGTTGTGGAAGAAATTCAGTATTGAGAAACCCTAATGGAAGAATTAGAATTTATAACATGAGAATTTAAGTTTTGAGAAATTGGTTGATTTGTGGAATGTATCCAAACTGAGGATACTTTGAGATTGTCGTTTTTATCGGATTACAAATTATTTTAGTAAACAATGATTTCTTTAGAAAACTCTAATTTTGATTATCATGTACAACCAAAACTAAGCAGTCTGTAGGCCGACAGTCGACTGGCAGACCTTTCAGTCGACTGGTACGACCCAGCTGCTATGATCTTTAGTTTTTTGAAAATCCGTTCTGGACAGTCGACTTAGACCCTTTTCAGTCGACTGGCACACTTAGAATTTATTTTTCAAAGTTATCGTAGATTTTTCTCTGGTAAGTCGACTTATGACTTTGCAAGTCGACTTATAACACTTAGAATATTTTCTTAAAGATTTCTGGAATTTCTCTCTGGTAAGTCGACTTATGACTTCTATAAGTCAACTTAAAACACTCTGGTAAGTCGACTTATGACTTCTATAAGTCAACTTAAAACACTCTGGTAAGCCGACTTATGACTTCTATAAGTCAATTTAAAACACTCTGATAAGTCGACTTATGACTTCTATAAGTCAACTTAAAACACTCTGGTAAGTCAACTTAAAACACTCTGGTAAGTCGACTTATGACTTTTATAAGTCAACTTATAACACTTAGCTTATTTTCTTAAAACCATGGAACATTCTTTCTGGACAGTCGACTTATGCTTACTATAGTCGACTGGTACTGATGTATTTTTATATTTATGAAAGTTCTTCCAAATGGATTATTCTCTAGATATTTTGATATATAACTACTTATGCCTTATCTCCTATTGAACTTATGTTTTCAAGATGTTAAGTTGAGCAGTTTATGAAGTAAGATTGGTTGAGATATTTGAGTTTGAGTCTCTAGAGGGTGTGTGTAACCCTAGTATACCGACGTTTGAGTTCTTTTGTTGAGGCCTGTTGAGGCATTCCAGTTGTTCAGTTTTGAGTTAAGTCCGGTAGGGTACACCAACTCTAGGAGATTCGTTAAGTAATTAAATAACCCAAAAATGATAAGGACAGGCACTAGTGGTGATATGATGAACGGGAACATGAGTTATGTACCTCAGTATGGCTTTCGGTGTGGGATTTAATCTCCGGAATTATCCAAGTAACTTACTTGTGGTGTGGGATCTATCTCCGGAATTATCCAGGTAAATTACCTGTGGTGTGGGATATATCTCCGGAATTATCCAGGTAACTACTTGTGGTGTGGGATTGATCTCCGGAATTATCGGGGTCGAGGCGACACACATGTGGTATTCGTGTGATGATGTGTCAATGTTTCGGTGTGGGATGATCTCCGGAATTATCCAGGTAAAATACCTGTGGTGTGGGATTTATCTCCGGAATTATCAGGCATTGGCTAATGCTCACAGTTTATCTTTATCTCGTAGTAGTCATCGTGTTAGGATTAGTTGCATAGCGGGGATTGAACCCTATAATGTGGAGACATTAAGGGCTTGCACCGAACCGATGTAGAGTGGGATGCATAGACTTCGACAAGTACGCATTAGAGAGTCCGCATATAGAATTTGTGTTTTCTTGACTTGATTTTATGCATGTGGTTTCCTGTTTTCTACACTTGACACTTGGTTTAGTATCACCTGTTGTTTACATTTCTTGCTACTTCATATTTTATGTATTTTGGTTCACTACATGTTGTTTAAGAATCCTTGCTTAATGTTTATTTATGTTGTTTGTTTGTTCTTATGTCACTCACACCATTTATGGTTGACCCCTTTAGTTTTGGGGGTTAGGGATCATCTTTAGCCTCATGTGTTGCAGGTTGTTGCTTAGAGTTTGGAGGTGTGGATGCTTGAGTTAGTTTTGAGATAAATTGATTTAATAGAGTTTTGTGTAAATTTGTAAAGCAGTGTTGTAAAAATACTGTGTTGTGAATAAAAGAAAATTATGATTTGAGATGTTTTAAATGCCGCTGTGCTATGTAAAAGATTATGGTAATAAAAGTTGAAAATTTCATTGGTGTTGGTTGTGTTTAATGTTACATTGAAGTTGATGCTGGAATTGTGCCACGTATTTTCTAAGATATTATATTAGAAATTCGGGGCGCTACAGAGATTGGTATCAGAGCATGCTTCAATAGTAATAGTAAACATGGCATAAAAATAAACTAGGTGTGGACACTAGAGTGTGAGTACCTAGGTGTGGACATTAAAGAGTGAGTATCACATAGAACTGAACATGATGTTTTACCTTTGGGATACAATTGAGGTTTTGCCAAAGGATATTGATGTGAGTTTGAATTGTGTGTGGTGCTTTAACTTTTTTCTCGTTTTGCAGTATTTAGTATGGTTGCACCCGGGTCCAGGAATGGTGGTAACAATGATGATGGATCTGGAAGTTCTCGAGGAACTGGAATTGATCTTGAGGCCGAATTTGCTAAGGTGTATCAGACTCTGAATGCGCTAATGACATTTAATTTGGCGCAGAATCAGAATCAGAACCAACAGCAAAATCATGGAGTTGGACAGGGATTGGTTAACGCCGACCCTATCAAGCAAATCGAGTCCTTCAAGAGGATGAGGCCGCCAATTTTCGAGGGGCAATCTGATCCAAACGCATCTGACGATTGGATTAGGAGAATGGAGACAATCTTCGAGGTATCGGAGACTCCGGTAGCCAATAAGGTGAAGTTGGCTACTATGCAACTGGAAAAGGACGCTGGTGTCTGGTAGGAATCGCTGAAAAGGACTTTGGGAGACCAGCCGATGACTTGGGAAGCTTTTCTGGAGGAATTCAGGGATCGCTTCTTTTCCCTAGATATTCAGGAGAAGAAGGCGATAGAGTTCTTGAATCTTCAGCAGGGCAGCATAACCGTGTGAGAGTATGAGACCAAGTTTGCTCAGCTGTCGAGGTATGTGCCAGAGTTGATCATTGACGAGGCGAAGAAGGCCAAGAAGTTTGAGCAGGGCTTGAGGCCAAACTTGAGGTCGAGAATGATTCCGTTGGGCATAAGGAGATTCGACAGGCTGGTCAGGAGAGCAGCTATGACTGAGGAGGAAATGGACCAGTTCTAAAAAAGGCAAGATACATGGAACAGGAATAAGAGGCCAGCATCAGGTCAGAGTGGGAAGGGATTCCCAGCAAAGCGAGTCAAGTTCAGTGATCCAGTACAGAAGGCACCTGCAACTCAGGAAGTGACTTGTTATTACTGCAAGGAGGCAGGTCATTACAGGTCAGCGTGTCCGAAGTTGGCGAAGCAGATTTGTTCCCAGTGTGGGCAGGTAGGACATTCTAAGCCTCATTGTCCACAATTGAGGAAGGATGGTTCGGGTGGAAGCAAATTCCAGAGGCAAGGGCGAGTATTTGCATTAACCGAGGAGGACGCGGGTAACTCGGAAGATGTAATACAGGGTATGCAAGAATTTTGATTTTTATTTTAATCAATGTAATAAGTAAAACCTTTATTTGAGAACAATTGGAGATTGAGTATCACTCTTCTTGTAACAGGAATTATTTTGATTAATGGAATAAAGGCAAAGGTTTTATTTGATACTGGTTCGTCGCATACTTTTGTATCGCCGAATTTTGCAAAGATCTTAGGTGTGGAACCTAAGTTGTTTTCAGGCAAGGTATTGTCGGTGGCAACGCCGTCAGGTGAAGAATTGATCGCTGATCGATATACGAGGGCTGTGATATCGAGATTGGTGGGAGGTTGTTCGGCATTGATTTGATTGAGCTGCAAGTCTTAGGAGTGGATGTCATCGTGGGCATTGATTGGATGGCAATATATGATGCCACAATTGAATGCAAGCAGAAAGAGGTGTTGGTGAAAGCACCAGGTGGACCCGCAGTGACTTTCCAAGGGAAGAAGAAGATTCCGAATGTGGCTGCAATGGTATCCAAGATGGCAATTCCAGATGAAGTCAAGGGCATTCCGGTTGTCAGCGACTTTCCTAAGGTGTTCTTGGAAGATTTTTCAGGATTACCGCCGCAGAGAGATATAGAGTTTTGCATCAATGTTCAGCTGGGGAGCGCGCCGATTTCTAAGGCTCCGTACAGGATGGCACCTGTAGAGCAAGACGAAGTGAAGAAGCAGATTGAGGTGCTGTTGAGCAAGGGGCTTATTAGGCCGAGTTCCTCTCCATGGGGAGCACCAGTGTTGTTGGTCAAGAAGAAAGATGGGTCAATGAGGATGTGCATTGACTATCGGGAGCTGAATAGGGTGACTATTCAGAACAAGTATCCACTGCCGCGGATTGATGATTTGTTCGACAGACTTCGAGGAGCAGCGATGTTTTCGAAGATTGATTTGAGATCGGGGTATCATCAGGTTCGAGTCAAGGAGGAAGATGTGAGTAAGACATCTTTCAGGACTCGTCATGGACTCTATGAGTTTTTGGTGATGCCATTCGGGTTGACGAATGCGCCAGCAGTGTTCATGGATATGATGAATCGGGTTTTGAGGCCATTTATTGACTCCTTCGTGGTGGTTTTCATCAACGATATTTTGGTGTATTCGAAGTCGGAGGAGGAGCATTCTATGCACTTGACAGCGGTATTACAAAAATTGCAGGAGCATAGCTTGTATGCCAAGTTATCGAAGTATGAGTTTTGGAAGTCTGAGGTAGCTTTCCTTGCTCATATCCTTTCTAAGGAGGGAGTAGCCACTGATCCTCAGAAAGTTGAAGCAGTAAAGGATTGGCCCAGGCCAACGTCTGTGAAGGAAGTCAGAAGTTTCTTGGGTTTAGCTGGTTACTACAGGAGATTTATTCAGGGTTATTCTCAGATTGCAGTTCCTTTGACAGGTTTGACCCGGAAGAATGTGGCATTTTCATGGACTGATAAGTGTGAGGAGAGTTTCCTTGAGTTAAAAGAAATGTTGACTACTGCACCTATCTTAGCTTTGTCACAAGCTGGGAAGGATTATGATATCTTCAGTGATGTATCTCTCAGAGGTTTGGGTTGTGTCTTGATGCAAGAAGGCAAGGTTATTGCTTATGGTTCGAGGCAATTGCGTCCGCATGAGAAGAATTATCCGACGCATGATTTGGAGCTAGCAGCTATCATTTATGCCTTGAAGCAGTGGAGGCATTATGTTTATGGTGAGAAGGTCAATATGTACACTGACCACAAGAGCCTGAAGTACATTTATCAACAGAAGGATCTAAATCTTCGGTAGAGAAGGTGGTTGGAAGTTTTGGAAGACATTCATCCTGAGATCAAGTATCATCCGGGCGAGGCGAATGTGGTGGCTGATGGACTTAGCAGGAAGAGTAGTTTATCAAGTTTGATCACTACTCGAAGTGAGTTGGCAGCAGAGATCGATTAGGCAGGTATCGAGGTGGTGCTGCAGGGTTTAGGGGCGTCTTTGGCTCAGTGGAGGCTGCAGCCGTCCTTGAGAGAAAGGATTGTGGAAGGTCAGAGATCAGATTCAGAGATTCAGAAGATGTTGCAACAGGTTTCAGAGGGCAAGCTATCAGAGTTTCGTGTCCAAGATGGAATTCTTTGGATGGGTGAGAGGTTGTGTGTTCCAGATAATGCAGATTTGAGAGAGAGTATCTTGCAGGAAGCACACAGTACCTTGTTGTCAGTACATCCTGGAGGCACGAAGATGTACAGGGATATCAAAAAACATTTTTGGTGGTCTGGTATGAAGAGGGATGTGGCAGATTTCGTGGCAAGGTGTCTGACTTGTCAGCAGATCAAAGCAGAAAATCAGAGACCTGGAGGTTTGTTACAGCCGTTGCCCATTCCGGAGTGGAAATGGGAGAATATCAGTATGGATTTTATCACGGGTTTGCCGAGGAGTTCGAAAGGCAATGACTCGATTTGGGTTGTTGTGGACCGTTTGACTAAGTCGGCTCACTTTCTAGCCATGAAGATTACTTGGTCGATGGAGAAATTGGCTGAGTTGTACATTGGTGAAATTGTGAGACTTCATGGAGTTCCTGTGTCGATTGTATTCGACAGAGATGCAAGGTTCAAGGTTTTGGAAGAACCTACAAGCAACTTTAGGCACCAGAGCTGATTTCAGTACCGCGTTTCATCCACAGACCGATGGTCAGACGGAGAGGGTGAATCGAGTGCTGGAAGATATGCTGAGGGCTTGTGTTATGGATTTCGGTGGTAGTTGGGAGAGATACTTGGCATTGGTTGAGTTTGCTTATAACAACAGTTACCATGCGAGTATTGGGATGGCACCGTATGAGGCTCTGTACGGGCGAAGGTGCAGGACACCAGTTTGTTGGTACGAGGTTGGCGAGAGGCAGATGTTTGGTCCTGAGATCGTACAGCAGACATCAGAGCAGATTGAGCTGATTCGCAAGAGGTTGGTCGAGGCTCAGATTCGGCAGAAGAATTATGCTGATACTCGACGAAGAGACTTGGAGTTTGAGGTTGGGAATGCAGTTTTCCTCAAGGTTTCTCCGACCAAAGGAGTGATCAGGTTTGGTAAGGGAGGCAAGTTGGCGCCAAGGTATATTGGGCCATACAGGATTATGGAGCGGATTGGCAAGACAGCATATAGATTGAAGCTTCCAGAAGAGTTGGCACAAGTGCATGATGTATTCCATGTGTCATTGTTGAGGAAGTATGTGCCAGATCAGAATCATCAGTTGGTAGAGATTCCTGAAGATCTACAGGTGAACTTGAGTTACAAAGAACAACCTATTGAGATCGTTGATCGTAGGGAGAAAGTTCTTAGGAGCAAGGTGATACCTATGGTCAAGGTGCTGTGGAGGAATCGGCAGTTCGAGGAGGCTACTTGGGAGCCAGAAGATCGCATGCAGAGGGATTTCCCTGAGCTTTTTGAATGAGTGTATTTTCTTTTATGTGATTGTAATTCTTTTGAATGATTTTACCATTGATTGAGTTATATTCCTTCTATTTTTGATAATGTTCTCATATGCAATTGTTTGAACTATGTTTCCATTTGTGAGATATTGTTCTCTTTTTGGGTATGTTGTTTGGACTCATTATTAGTAGTTCTGAGGACAGAACTCTTCTAAGGAGGGAGTGATGTAGAACCCCGTATTTTTAAATATTATTTTTAAAGGTTTATAAATGATTAAAATGATTTTTGGAGATTTAATAAATATTTTCAGAAAATTTTATCTTTTTACACGTGCAAAACACGTGCAAAACACGTGCAAATATTTTCTTGAGAAGTTCAAAAGTCAAATTTTCTTCATGAAAAATCATTATTTAATATTTGGGATTTATTTATCATTTTTCCCGATTTTTCTGAAATTAATTGGATCTATTTGTAAATTTTGAGAAAAGAAGGACCTTTTTGCAAATTTGTCATTTTTAGGGGTTAAAATGTAAAATTTACTTTCTAGACGTTTTGAACAGTACCGGTTGCGATTAATGAGTATATTTTTCTTTTAAATCCTAATTTAAATGAATTTTATTGAATTTCCAAGAATAGAGCTATATATATGAAGTTGTATTTTGAAGGGATCATTTTGCAAATGTGTTTGGAAAACCCTAAACTTCTTATCCCGGGTATTTAAAAGAAAATGCAGCCGTCATTCGCTGCACAATATAGAATTTTGTGATTTTTCTTGGGAGGATCAAGAGGAGGTTTTGGATCTCGCAAAAGGAGAGGTTTTATTGTTGGATCTCGTCGTTTCTAAAGGTGAGTGACATGAACTTTGTTTTGTTGTTTGCTTTATGTGAATAATGTAAATTTGGTTGTTGTTTTGATTTACGTGAATGATTGTTTCGTTGTTTGTTTCGACATGTTTGTTTATTTAATGTATTTTGTATGTGAGCGATGCAATAGTTGTTGTTTGTATTATGTATGTGAAATCTATGAATGTTTAGTGGATCTTGGTTTATAGATTTGTATTGCTAGAAATCATGTTTAAGATTTGAGTATGATTATGGCAATAAGGGATCGGATGGATGAACATCTGGATCTTGTGATTACAAATTAGATTTTTGGTTATTAGTTGTGGAAGAAATTCAGTATTGAGAAATCCTAATGGAAGAATTAGAATTTAGAACATGAGAATTTAAGTTTTGAGAAATTGGTTGATTTGTAGAATGTATCCAAACTGAGGATACTTTGAGATTGTCGCTTTTATCGGATTACAAATTATTTTAGTAAACAATGATTTCTTTAGAAAACTCTAATTTTGATTATCATGTACAACCAAAACTAAGCAGTTTGTAGGCCGACAGTCGACTGGCAGACCTTTCAGTAGACTGGTACGACCCAGCTGCTATGATCTTTAGTTTCTTGAAAATCCGTTCTGGACAGTCGACTTAGATCCTTTTCAGTCGACTGGAACACTTAGAATTTATTTTTCAAAGTTATCGTAGATTTTTCTCTGCTAAGTCGACTTATGACCTTTGTAAGTCGACTTATAACACTTAGAATATTTTCTTAAAGATTTCTGGAATTTCTCTCTGGTAAGTTGACTTATGACTTCTATAAGTCAACTTAAAACACTCTGGTTAGTCGACTTATGACTTCTATAAGTCAACTTAAAACACTCTGGTAAGCCGACTTATGACTTCTATAAGTCAACTTAAAACACTCTGGTAAGCCGACTTATGACTTCTATAAGTCAGCTTAAAACATTCTAGTAAGTCGACTTATGACTTCTATAAGTCAACTTAAAACACTCTGATAAGTCGACTTATGACTTCTATAAGTCAACTTAAAACACTCTAGTAGGTCAACTTAAAACACTCTGGTAAGTCGACTTATGACTTTTATAAGTCAACTTATAACACTTACCTTATTTTCTTAAAACCATGGAACATTCTTTCTGGACAGTCGACTTATGCTTACTATAGTCGACTGGTACTGTTGTATTTTTATATTTATGAAAGTTCTTCCAAATGGATTATTCTCTAGATATTTTGATCTATAACTACTTATGCCTTTTCTCCTATTGAACTTATGTTTTCAAGATGTTAAGTTGAGCAGTTTATGAAGTAAGATTGGTTAAGATATTTGAGTTTGAGACTGTAGAGGGTGTGTGTGACCCTAGTATACCGGCGTTTGAGTTCTTTTGTTGAGGCCTGTTGAGGCATTCGAGTTGTTCAGTTTTGAGTTAAGTCCGGTAAGGTACACCAACTCTAGGAGATTCGTTAAGTAATTAAATAACCCAAAAATGATAAGGACCGGCACTAGTGGTGATATGATGAACGGGAACATGAGTTATGTACCTCAGTATGGCTTTCGGTGTGGGATTTAATCTCCGAAATTATCCAAGTAACTTACTTGTGGTGTGGGATCTATCTCCGGAATTATCCAGGTAAATTACCTGTGGTGTGGGATATATCTCTGGAATTATCCAGGTAACTACTTGTGGTGTGGGATTGATTATCGGGGTCGAGGTGACACACATGTGGTATTCGTGTGATGATGTGTCAATGTTTCGGTGTGGGATGATCTCCGGAATTATCCAGGTAAAATACCTGTGGTGTGGGATTTATCTCCAGAATTATCGGGCATTGGCTAATGCTCACAGTTTATCTTTATCTCGTAGTAGTCATCGTGTTAGGATTAGTTGCATAGCAGGGATTGAACCCTATAATGTGGAGACGTTAAGGGCTTGCACCGAACCTATGTAGAGTGGGATGCATAGATTTCGACAAGTACGCATTAGAGAGTCTGCATATAGAATTTGTGTTTTCTTGACTTTGTTTTATGCATGTGGTTTCCTGTTTCCTACACTTGACACTTGGTTTAGTATCACTTGTTGTTTACATTTCTTGCTACTTCATATTTTATGTATTTTGGTTCACTACATGTTGTTTAAGAATCCTTGCTTAATGTTTATTTATGTTGTTTGTTTGTTCTTATGTCACTCACACCATTTATGGCTGACCCCTTTAGTTTTGGGGGTTAGGGATCATCTCTAGCCTTATGTGTTGCTGGTTGTTGCTTAGAGTTTGGAGGTGTGGATGCTTGAATAGTTTTGAGATAAATTGATTTAATAGAGTTTTGTGTAAATTTGTAAAGCAGTATTGTAAAAAGACTGTGTTGTGAATAAAAGAAAATTATGATTTGAGATGTTTTAAATTCTGCTGTGCTATGTAAAAGATTATGGTAATAAAAGTTGAAAATTTCATTGGTGTTGGTTGTGTTTAATGTTACATTGAAGTTGATACTGGGATTGTGTCACGTATTTTCTAAGATATTATATTAGAAATCCAGGGCGCTACAATAATACCAAAAAGTTGACACCTAACGATGGTGCAACAGTGAGACAATTAGATTACTCTAAACTCATTGGAAGTCTCATGTATGCTATGACATGCACTAGACCTGACATAGCCTTTGCGATAGGCATGCTAAGCAGGTTCACTAGCAATCCTAGTCAATTACACTGGAATGCCCTTGAGAGGCTATTGGGGTACCTAAACGGTACTCAAGAGTTTGCTTTGTGCTACTCTGGTTATCCTTCAGTACTAGAGGGATACTCTGATGCATCGTGGTGCTCAGAAAATGGTGACAGTAGGTCCACTAGTGGCTATGTTTTTACACTAGGAGGAGCAGCTGTGTCATGAAAATCTAAAAGACAGCTTGGTCTTGCCTTTTCATTCATGGAGTCAGAACTCTTTGTGCTATCTTGTGCTGGTGAAGAAGCGGAATGGATGAAAGAGCTATTGTTAGATATTCCTTTAAGAAGGTTTAGAGTAACCACTCTCAGTCTTTATTGTGACAACCAAGCTGCAAATGTTGTAGTTAACAACACTCTCTACAATGGTAAGAGACGCGTTGTGAGCCTTAGACAGGCTAAGTTGAATCATCTCATTAAACAAGGAACTGTTGCCCTTATTGATGTACGATCAGAAAAGAATGTGGCTGATGCCTTTACAAAAGGACTAAGTAGAGATCTAATTATCAAAACTGTAGGAGAAATGAGGTTAAAAACTATTGAAGATAAGTATTAACACCCTAGTTATTTTGATAAATTAGAATCCAAAGCTAAGAGCCATAGAGTAGTTCAAACTTTAAGCATCAATCTTGACAGTTGATATGCTTTAGATAATTAAAAAATTTCTATGTATTTATTGTTGATATATAACTTCATTCCAAATTTGATGATGATATATATATTTCAAAACTTACATAAAATTATCTTTTATTCCAAAAGAATGCATGAAAATTTGTCGATGTGTTTTCGACGTTTAGAACTGTTGTTATATCATTCCAACTTTGTTGATATATCTCTTTTATGGGGTTTATGTTTCATTCCAATCTTGATAATTCAGAATCTAACCATAATTGATCTAACAGTTCTATCATTCCAACATGAAATACAGTATAGTTTTTGTGTAGAAACTATAATAGTTATTGTACTTTATTTTGATAAAGATACTTGATTGTGATGCTTATGATGTACCTTTGCATATCTATGTTGAATTGTACTAAGTTCTTTAGCTTGAACTAGAAACTCTTATACATTTCATTTAAACTTTAAGAGAAGCGACTCATGAGATTTCTATTTGTTATGTTTAAAAAAGATGGCAGCAAAGGCAATGGAAATAAATCAGCCAACTTTGATTTTGAGAATGATGATTTGCTCGATATGGAGGAGTAGACACAAAAGAACTCAAGAATAGTTTGTTAATTGCTTGGAGAAACTTCTATTTGAGTTTAAGACTCTTTACTTTGATTGAGCTTAAAAATTTTCTTTTATTTTGAAGTTTATTATTTGGTTGACTTGAGATTATTATATTTTGCTTTGTTGGTTTAGTCTTTGTGAACTATTCATTTATGGTTTTAGAACTATTTGATTATTTTGGTTTAGTCATATTTGAACTGTTCAAGTTATAATTGATTTAGCCTATGATCCATGCTCTTTATGATTCAATAATGTTTGAATTTTTGTGATCCAATAATATAATATTGCTTAGCCTAATATATTGAGAATATATGAGGAGATTGTTGGATGTATATGTATATTCTCAATATGATAGGATAATATTGTGTATATTGTTCTATGGGGCAACACGTGTTTACACGTGTTATGTATTAATTATTGGAACAGGTTGAGTGGGCTAAAAGCCCAGTACCCTAAATCCAGTCTAATCTCTTTATAAGCTGGTCTAGAGATAGTGCTCTGTGATATTCCAATACTGATAAGCATGGTATAATATCTTAAGCGGCTAAGAGATAAACCCTAACCCTAATTTCTCCTCATCAGACTTAACCATCCCAAATTACCCAGATTCAAGCATGAATGTATGTATCAAAGATTGTTACATCGAGAGTGGCGATGATCTAGTTGCCATAAAGAGCGGCTGGGACCAATATGGAATTTCTGCAGCTCGGTCCATTTCTAACATCATTGTTCAAAGAATCTCCGGAACAACCCCAACGTGCTCTGGAATCGGAATAGGAAGTGAAATGTCTGGGGGAATATCCAACGTGTTTGTAAATTAATGACCTACAAATCTTCAACTCAAATGCTGCAGTTAAAATCAAGACTGACAGAGGGCGAGGAGGTTACAAAACCAACATTACAATGACAAATATAAAGATGGACAGGTGAAAATACCGATAAAATTTAGCAGGGGAGCAGATGATCATCGAGATGATGGATGGGACCGACAGGCAGTTCCTAGGATACTTGGAATTTATATAAGCAATGTTTTTGGTGAGAATATAGGAAGAGCGCAAGTTCTTAAAGGAATTGAAGGTACAGTGTTTGAAGGTGTGAGTTTGAGAAATTTTAGTTTGCATGGAATTAAATCTCATGTTGATTGGCTACGTGAGTTTGTGAAAGGAGAAGCTTGTGATGTCTCGCCTAAGCCATGTCCACAGCTTATGAAAAATGGGTCATCTTCTACGTGTAGGAACTATTGGGTTACGTTCATACTTATTTAGGAAAAAACTGAATGAGTTAATTTTGATAGATATGATGTAATATAGAGATATGTACAGAACAATGATATTCAAACTAGGAATGGGTGACCAATTTTTTTTTAATAGCAAACCTACAACATTACATAGCAAACCTACAACATTAACTAGTCCCTCCTCTAGCTAAACTTATAGACGAATGCACTTGCAACCTGTTCTCCCTCCAATTAGATGTGGTGCGAGTTCGCATCCATCACTCCACAATTGTAATTTGAATTTCAAATAAAATAATCTGAAGTTCAAATTACAACAGAAAACTCTCCTCTCACTCCTCAACTAGAATTTGAATTTCTAAACTTGAAATTCAAAATTCTAGAAATCTCCCCCTCCACTCTCCAAATTCAAATTTGAATTTTGAAACTCTAAATCGAGATTAAAAATTTGAAATTCAAATTCAAATTCAAATTCCGGCTCCTCTACTCCAGTAACCCACTGGTAGCACCTCGACGAGCCCCTCCGACACCGCTAAGATCTCAGCGTCCGCTGCCGATCCAAGTCCTAGTTGGCTACTTCGTCGATCCAGGTCCACGCCACTCCGACGAGCCTTGGATGGAGTCGTGAAGAGCCCAACATCATCGACTCGAAACTCGAAGATCCAAGTCCACCCCACTCTCGATGAGCCCAGTTCCCTCACCGACGGCCATCAATGTCGTCGATGAGGCACAAACCCAACCGTAGCCCATGATAGCTCGCTGTCCCTGTTCTCCTCTATGGGTGGCGCCATCGTCCAAGTCCTTTCTCGGCGCGCCGCAACAGCTGTCGACGCCTTCCATCTAGGCGTCGAACCTCCCACAGTGCCATCCACATCTAAACATACTCCTTCCATCTAGGCGCCGCAACAGCCGTGACCAAATTCTTTTATACATATGGAGCACAAGAATTTTGTTTGTAACTGTTCAGAAATATATTTAAAACAAGTGGAAAAGAAAATATTGATGTTCATTAGGCTATATTTTGGTATTGGATGTTCATGCATTTTTATGTAATTTGATGACTTCTCATTAATTTGACGGTAACACATTCTCATATGGATAATACAAAGGTAACTTGGCACTAAATGTCACTAGTATTTGGCACGTCCGATGCACGTTATAATAAATATATAGCTTTCAAAGTAATATAATATAGCACATGTGAGTCACATGTTAATAAATATTTATTTTTTAAAGTAATATAAATAGTATAATGGGAGAGTTGGAGTTGTACATGCAATATTCGTAAGTTGGTAGATTGAAAGTGTATAATGGAAGAGTTGAAGTTACACATGCAATGCACGTAAGGTGATAGATTAACACTAAGGTCTTCTCCCATTATAGTATTAGAGATATTTAAAATATGATTTTGGTACACCATCTATATTCAATGATTTTGAATGATGACACAGAGGAACAAAGAGCAGAGTGATTAAAGAAAAGAAGACGAAAAGATTGCATTATTCACCATTTTCATTAAAAATACCTGCAAAGAACATTAAATCCAACAAAAGAAGAAAAGCAGGGACTATATATGAAAATTTAAGGCAGAGAACCTAGACATGCAGAATATATTTCTTTTGGCATATGAAAAGAATACTGCAGAGAGGTAGAAAAGAAGAATGAACCAAAATATGTTAGATGATATATTAGTTTAGTCCCATATTGATTATGTATCAGTTTAGTCTTCTATTTTCTCCTGTATATATGAATCGTATTGTATTCAGTTTATTCAATCAATCAATAAAGAATTAGTCTCATCCAATAATCTTAACAAAGTATCAGTGCCTATCATCCTGGTTCTCGTCTCCATCAGAATCACTCCACTTCCGACATTCCTCTCCCGATCTTGATCAAAACCCTAATCTCTCCCAAAACCCTAAATTTCCAAAACTCTAGCCGTCATCTAACAACAAGATCCAAAACCCTAGCCTTCATAATCAACATCAACATCAACGTCAACATCAGATCGCCATCATCAACTCCGGCGACTCTGCGTGCCGTCGACGCTGCCCAACTCCGGGATCAGCAAGATCAAACAGCACCCAAACCAACTCTTCCCGCCGTCAAATTTACTCAAGAACCCAATCGCCATCGTCGTCAAGAACTCAATCTTCAGATCCACCGACTCATCCAACTCCGGCGAAACCCTCATCCGTGAAACATCGGCGAAATCCCTTATCAACAACACCCAATTTCCCATCGACAGCACCTGAACTCCCCCGCAGCAGCAACTTCCTAATCATTGATGGAGAATCCTCGACCACCCTCCTACATCTTCCTCATTGACAAGTTCGAGAGCTCAGACTCATCGAAACCCAACCATCATCCTATCCGCCACACTCCTAGACCAACAATCCCTCTTCATCGAAACCCTAACTCACTTCTTCATCGAAACCCGACCCTCATAACAAGCCCAAACCCGGCATACAATCCAAACCCTACACATCCAAACCCAATACCCTATATTCCTATCCCACTTAAATTAGATCCGAATACCACCTAATCCCTACCCGACCCGCTTTAAACCCAAAACCCTACCCAGTTTTTTTTCTTTTTCTTTACTGTCATGAAAAAAAACCAACATTTCTTGCAGGTTCTTGTGTTAACATCTAGATCGTCAGCAAACTCACTCTGGTTGATCGATCGTGAGTTTGCAGGGGGGGGATTATCAGCATCCAGTTCTCAGTTCAGGGATGATATCCCATAATCGACAATTCTCAAGTCCAGGGTGAGATCCCATCATCGATAATTCTCAAGTCTGGGGTGATATCTTATCATCAACCATTCTCAAGTCAGGGGTGAGATCCCATCACAGATCGGGATATGGAGATCCCACCACTATTCGGGGTGAGATCTCAACAATGCGCCACCATTACTTCCTTCTGCAACACTCTAATTCTCAGTTCCGGCACATGCGCCATCAAGCGCCGTCACTGCACCACAGTTTTTCGTTCATTCCACATGAACATCGTCAATATTCCAAACTCTTGTTGCTTGAACGAACTTGAGTTTGAGAGAAGGTGTTAGATGATATATTTGTTTACTCTCATATTGGTTATGTATCAGTTTAGTCTTCAATTTTCTCCTATATCTATAAGCTATATTGTATTCAGTTTATTCAATCAATAAATAAAGAATTATTCTCATCCAATAATCTTAATAAAGAATTATTCTCATCCAATAATCTTAACAATGCGTATCTACTACAAATAATTTGACTTGTGCATGAGAAATAAAATCTCAATGAAAGATTAATTCAATCAGGTTTGTGCAGAAATAACATAGTTTGAACTTCAAAATGATATAAATACTACGTATAGTATTCAGCCAAAGTAAATAAGGGAGGTTTATAGAAACCTTCGTGTGTGGCTAAATCTTGACACCCACTGATGTTACAAAGAAACTTGCGCATGTCAGACTGCACAGCGAATGCAGGTGCAACCAAGTATTTGATAGTGTTGACATGAGCTTCCTCATGGGTTTAGAAACACCTGAGACAACATAGTTAATTGCAACACATTAGAATTTATGGCAAACATTAGTTTCTCATTATGTTAAGTAACAAACTAACAATGATGGTGGCCCTATGTGTGCTTTCAAGGGTGACAATAAAAGAAGGTGTGCATGCACGTACCAAAAGTTCTAGTAAGGATTAGTTAACAACTCTAATGATAGTTCAAGCGTTTTATAGATGTCTTGCATTCCAACAGAAAAACTATCTCAAAGTTTCTGATAGGACTTCATGGCATTTGATAGTGAATTGATAAGCTAATTCTACACTAGCAAGTTTCTCAGGTGATTGGGCTACCACGCATTATCAGTGCTACCATTCATTGCCAGCGCTACAAAACAACGGTTTGTACATGTAGCCTCTAGTTCACTTAGCGTCCAGTTAAACGAGGACAAGATTCCATTTCTCGAGCACTGTCATGCTTTTCGATAGCGATCTCTTCTTCTGTCACATTAGCAAGGTCGGGTATCACATGCTTAATCACTTAATATCCGACATCATGGGTAATTGATTCAAGCGTTTTTAACTATATGACTGAGAATCCATGTGTATTGTCTTCTGTTAATAGGTTCTTTCATCCACATGTTAGACTTTTAGATGATTTTACCTCCCCAATTGGGGGGATTGGACATGTAAACCTTACTTCCACCATGCCACTTAGTTTTGTTCTTCATACGCCAAAGTTTTTCTTTAACCCAATAGCTATTAGCAAAATTATCAAAACACTGTTACCTTTTATCATGATCACTGTATATTTCAGAAACTTGGAACGTAAAAAATGATTACCACAGGGCGTGTTTCAGTGGGTCTTTACCAGCTTGACAGTATTCCTACCTCTTTTGCTTACTTCAGTATTTGCACGCATTTGGATTTGCACTGTTAGTTGGGATATTTTTTCTTATAGAATCTGAAGAAGTTGAGACATGAATTATCTTCTCTTAAGGAGTTATCTTGTGAGTCATGCCAATTAGGTAAACACGTGTGTACGTCTTACCATCCTAGAGTTAGTAAACGGTCAAGTCGACCTTTCTGTAACGCTCCGCCCTAATTCAACGATTTTTCTAACAACTGCCCACCACAGGCTTGCCTCATAAAAGATGTTATAGCTGATTGGTGACCTCTAATCCCGGGCAATTATATATATATATATATATATATATATATATATATATATATATATATAAAATCTTGAACACTCCCGATATGGGACAATTCCAAATCCCATATCTCTACCGTTATCTCTTTACTGAGAGAAACAACCGAACACAGGGTGGCCCCCGCCACGTGGCAGTCATGGAAACCCCTGCTATTAGAACCGGGCGGGCCCCACCCTCTCTCACCAATGTGACAACGGAAGCACAACACTCATGCTATTTTCAAACCGGGTGGGCCCCCTTCAACCAATTAAGTCCAAACACACACCCCCATAGAAATTCTATAGGGCACTGCCACTATTAACTAATTATATTATATTACATACACACACACACACACACACACACACACACACACACACACACACACATATATATATAGGGTAAAAGGGATATGAGCAACTTGCTCATTTAGTAAATGAGCAATTGATTATGTGGCATGCATGTGATACATTGGACAACTAACCCTTTTAATGATTGTCCAATTACATGCATGCCACATCATCAATTGCTTATTTACTAAATGATCAAGTTGTTCATACCCCTTTTTCCCATAACACGGGGTGTAACATATACCCCCCTTAAGAACTCAGCGTCCTCGCTGAAGCCGGGAATGCAATGCAGCACAAGATCCTCCTTTCTAGCCGATGTGGAGTCGCCTCGATCCCGATAATTTTGGAGATCAGTCCCACACCGCAGGTAATTCCGGAGACTATTTCACTCACACCTCGATAATTTCGGGGACTATCTCACACTGCAGATTATTCTGAGGGTACTACTCCACACCCGGTGTCGAAAGTCGGCTCTAATACCATTTGTAACGTCCCGCCCTAATTCAACAATTTTTCTAACAACTGCCAACCAGAGGCTTGCCTCATAAAAGGTGCAATAGCTGATTGGTGACCTTTAATCCCAGGCAATTATATATATATATATATATATATATATATATATATATATATATATATATATATATATATATATATATATATATATATATATATATATATAATTAATTTTGAACACTCCCAATATGGGACAATTCCAAATCCTATATATCTACCGTTCTCTCTCTCCTGAGAGAAACAGCCGAACACAGGGTGGCCCCCGCTACGTGGCAGCAGCGGAAACCCTGCTCTTATAATGGGGCAGGCCCCACCCTCTCTCACCTCCACGTCACCAATGTGACAACAGAAGCACAACACTCATGCTGTTTTCAAACCAGGTGGGCCCCCTTCAACCCATTAAGTCCAAACACACCCCCCCATAGAAATTCTATAGAGCACTGCCACTATTAACTAATTATATATATATATATATATATATATATATGTATGTATGTATGTATGTATATTTATTCTTAACACAGGGTGTTACACTTTCGGTTTAGTTAATTCTGATATTTGGGGACCTTGTTATATTCAATGTCAATTTAGTGGTGGGTTTAGATATTTTGTTACATTTTTTTATGAATACTCTCGAGTAACTTGGGTATATTCCATGAAATCTCGGTGTAAAGTTTTCTCTATTTATAAATCATTCTGTGCTGAGATAAGATCCCAGTTTGATGTTTTCATTCAAATTTTGCGTAATGATAATGCTAAAGAGTATTTTTCTTCTGAGTTAATTAGTTTTATGTCATCTTGTGGTATTCTTCATGAGTCTTCTTGTCATTACACCCCTCAACAAAACGGTGTTGTAGAGCGTGAGAACCGTCGCTTGTTGGAGTTTGCAAGGACCATGTTACTTCATAGACAGGTTCTTCAACGTTTCTGGAGGGATGTAGTCCTTATATTGCATGTTATTTTATCAACTGCATGCCCTCGTCCGTGTAAGATGGTCGGGCACCATTCTCCATGTTATTTCTATTTACTAATCTATTTCCACTCTCTCCCCGAAAAAATTGGTTGTGTTAGTATTGTTCATGATCAATGTCATGGTCGTTCTAAGATAGATCTTTATTCTATTCGATGCATTTTTTTTAGGTATTCGCATTAACAGAAAGGTTATAAATGTTATAGTCGATAGTTACACCGTTGCTTTATTTCTGCTGATGTCACCTTTCTTGAGTCTCAATCTTATTTCTCTACCACTTCATCTTGTCTGACTTCACCTCCCCAATGAGAATGATACCGAATTCCTTACCTACCTTAATCTTTTGGTCTCTACTTCTTCGGCATCTATGAAACAATACTCTTGATCACTACCCACAAGACTTGCAATCACTCAAGTGTTCCAACGACGTAAGAACACCAATTCTGACGCAGTTCATGTTACTGTGCTTATTGTTCCCTCGCCTCTGGTTACTGAAACACTATTGCTTGAGCCTACAACTACATCCTCCATTACATCTGCTGAGCCCACACATACTGTTCTTACACCTACTCTTCCTTATGATGGTGAACCTTCTGATCTTGATCTTCTAATTGTTATATGCAAAGAGAATTGCTCCACTGCACATCCTTTATATAGTCATCTTTTATTTGCTCACTTGTCGTCTGCTCATTCTCTCTTCATCTCTATTTTGGACACTCACCATGCTCTCAAGTCATTATCAAAGATGCTATCACACCTTGATTGGATCCAAGCTATGCGAAAAAAGATGATAGCTCTAGAGGAAAATGGTACATTGGATATGGTTTCCCTTTGCAATGATGTAGCCAAAATGCCTTTTGTTGGATCATTGTGGCCTTGGATACTTGTTTTCATTGGCCCCTCCAACAACTTGATGTCAAGAATGTCTTTTTTAATAGTGTTCTTGAGGAGGAGGTTTATATGGAGCAGCCCCCCGGTTTATTAGTATAGTTGAGCCTACAAAAGTCAGTTACTTGAAACGATCTTGATATGGACTCAAACAGTGTCCCTGTGCTTGGTTAGACTATTTCACTGAGGTTGTCACGAATTTGGGGTGAGGATGAGTGATAATAATCATTCTGTGTTCTATCGACACCAGGAAAGAGGATCATTTTAGTTGTATATGTTGATGACATTGTGATTACAGGAGATGATCAAAATGACATTGAATATTTGAAGTTGTATATTCAACAAAAGTTTCAGACTCGAGATCTTGGACAATTGAAGTATTTCTTAGGAATCGAGGTAGCTTGATCTAAGGATAAAATTTCCTTATCACAGAGAAAGTATGTGTTGGACATACTTACTGAGAGCAATATGTAAGGGTGCAAACCATCACACACACTGATGAACCCAAACTCTAAGCTATTGTCAGATCAGGGAGACCTATTGGAAAATCTAAAGAGATGCATGAGACTTGTAGAAAAATTGAATTATCATATGGTTACTCATCCAGATATTGCATATGCAATGCATATAGTGAGTCAATTCATGGCTGCACCTTGTTCGATCCATTGTGATGTAGATATGAGAATTCTCCAGTACTTGAAGAGTTCTCTTGATAGAGGATTGATATATATTGATGGAGGAAATTGTCAAATTATCGGTTTCTCATATGCCGATTGGGCTGGTTGCTCGACCACTAGGAGATCCACCATAGGATATTATGTATTTGTTAGGGAAAACTTAGTTTAGAAGTAGAGGCTTTAGAATAAGAAAAACTAAAACAAAGTATATAGTGTAATTTTAGCGATATTCGGAACATGAATGAGAAACTAGTGAAATTTGATGGTCAAGAGAAACCTAAGAGAGATAGTTCGATATTTATGCTCGATTATACAAATAGATGAGGATAATTTTGAAGATTTTATACATAGAATCCAAGCATGGTGGCTCAAGTAGAGAAGCGCTAGTGGTATTTTGTGTGACAAACATATATCTTTGAAGTTGAAGAAAAAAATTATAGAATGGCTGTTAGACAAGCAATGATGTATGGAGCAGAGTGTTGGGAAAATAAGAAATAACATGTCCAAAAAATGAATGTAGCGGAGATGAGAATGCTAAGCTGGATGTGTGGTAAAATAAGGAAGGGCAGAATTAGAAACGAGCATATGAAACATGATAAAGGTAGCTCTTATACAAGATAAATTAAGAGAGAATCGTCTCAGGTGGTTTGGACATGTCACACGTAGACCTAGTAATACCCCCGTTAGAAAGAGTGGCTGGATAAATATTGAAGGGTAGGGAAAGACCTAAATTTACTTGAATGAAAACTGTACGAAAAGATATGATAGCTTGTGACCTTACAGAAGATATTGCGCTAAACCGGGCAGAATGGAAGAATCATGATTCATGTTGCCATCCCCAACTAGTTGGGAAAAAGACATAGTTGTTGTTGGGAAAAACTTAGTTTCTTGGAGGAGTAAGAAACAGAATGTGGTCTCTCATTCGAGTGTGAAATCTAAGTATTGTGTTAGAGCATCCACACTCGTTTTAGCTATTTTGCCAATTTGGCAAAATGAGAAATGACAAAATGAGTATTTCGTTGCATTCGTCGATTGCTATAATATGAGAAAATAATTATAAAAAGTTTAATAGACGGAACATGTTGTTATGTCCAAGAGGTCTTTTGGTAATTTTTAGGACAATTAAATTTGTATTAGTTATTAAATGGTATCAGTGATTTAATTAGTTATTAAATCAACACTAAACATTGATTAAATTAACACTAAAAATTGATTAAACCATTAATGGGTTATTTGTTGGAACTGGACATGTTGTTCCGTCCAAGAATTTTTGGTGTCGGACGGGACATGTTGTCCTCTCCGATGCCATTTTTTTTTTCTTTCTTTCTTTCAATTTTGGAATGTATATCATGTACCGTTCGATCATTTTTAAATTAACAACCCCCCCCCCCCCGGACAGAACAACATGAAGCATCTGATCCCCTTAAAAAATTAAAAAAATTATGAGACAAAACATTGTGTACCGTCTTTTATATTTGGCAATTGCCAAATCCGTTTCTCATATATGAGAAGCTACTGTTCCTCGGTTACTAAAATTTGGCACAATAGCAAACCAGTGCAGCGCTCTTTTTCTTCTCATTTTTCCAATCTGGCAAAATAGCAAACGAGTGTGGATGCTCTTATGGCTGATGTCACGTGAGAAATGACTAGAGTCAAACGTTTTCTTAGTGAATTTTGGGGTTGTCCAACATGAGTTGATGCATCTGTATAGTGACAGCCCGTTTTCCATGCATATAACTACTAATTATGTGTTTAATAAACGAACGAAACATATTGAAGTTGACTGTCATGTGGTTGGCAACAAAATTAGTGATACTCCATATAAGCCTCCGCAGATAGAGAAAGTGCTACCTGGAGGCGGGATTAAAATTACTGGTCAGTCCAAACAGGGCCAGTGTTGCTAGAGTGAGCGCCGGGGGTGGAGGGATCGGAAGCGTGGTGGTTTGTTATGAACCATTTAGTCTCATTTCATCCACTTAACATCTAGCTTTTAAGGGTGAGTTCTCCAAAGTTCATTTCAATTTTGCTACTAAAATCGCTAAAGCATTTATGGCTTTTTCCCTAGGTGTTGATGGTATAAGTTTCAAGATGGGCTGTGTAGGCTGGATAACTTTTTGAATATTTTTTATTTCAAACATTACAAATAGACCCTAAGAGAACTAGAGAAGTGATAATGGGCTGTGTGGGCTGGAAAACTTTTTGAATATTTTTTATTTCAAACATTACAAGTAGACCCTTAATAAAATATTTTTTATTATATATATATATATATATATATATATATATATATATATATATATATATATATATATATATATATATATATATATATATATATTGTAGCGCCTCGAATTTTCAGTAAATAAATTAGAAATACGTGACACAAATTCCAGAGTCAACCTCAATTGTAATCATAAACATAGCATCCAAATACAGGAAAAATTAAAACTTTTTATTACATCAACTCTTTTACAAAATACAGCAGAATTTAAACACTTTGAATTACAATTCTTTTTACAACACAACAGTATTTAAAAGCACCATAAATACAAATTTTTTCTTTACAATCATTCCCTTTACAAAATATGCATAAACATTAAATATTCTACAATATGCTCCCAATTCCATGCTAATGGTACCTACCTATAAAACATGAGGCTAGAGATATCCTTAACCCCCAAAACTACAGGGGTCAGCCATAATGGTGTGAATTATATTCAAAGTAAATACAAACTTAAATGGAAACATAAAGAATAAAATAATAAGTCAACAAGTGAAATATATTAACATAGTAATAACAGTTGAAGCATGAAATAACAATAAATAAAATATAAATCATCAAGTGAAACTAGGCTAAGTGTCAAGTGTAAAAAAATAAAAAACAAGCATGCATAATACAAGTCATGAAAACACAAATGCACATGATGATTACTAATTCATACTTTCTATGCATTACATTCTATATAGGTCCGGTGCAAGCCGTTATCGTTCTCCACTTTGTAGGGTTTAATCTCCCGTTATGAAACTAATCGTACTACGATGACTACTATGAGATTTAGATATTCTGTGCGTACCTAGCCCATGCCCCGATAATTCCTGAGGTCAATCTCTATCCACAGATAATTCCGGAGACTATTTTACTCACACCTGAAAATTTTCGAGAATACCCCATACCGCAAGCAATGACGCCTCACCACACACAAACGTTCTGTGAGCGTCGACTCGATCCCGATAATTTCAGAGATCAGTCCCACACTGCAAGTAATTCTGAAGACTATTTCACTCACACCCTGATAATTCCGGGGATTATCTCACACCGTAGATCAACTTGAGGCCCTCATACTCACGTTTTATCTCATTTCATCACAACTCCAACTAGTGCTTGTCCTTAGGTTTATTATTATTAGTTAAGTCACAATTCTTTCTAGAGTTGGTGTACCCTACCGGACTTATCTTTTACAAAATCAACAACAAAAGCCCCACTGGCCAAAATTCCACAAAATCTCATTTGCCGAGATTCTAGGGTCCCATCCAACTTCTAGAGTCTTATAATTCAAAATATCATCAACAATCATTCGAGGGTCCACATCATAATCACATCAAAACTCGACTTGGTTTAATTATACAAACATACTCTTCATTAATCACATTCCTTTTAATCAACTAACAATTCCATGAGAACTTGTTTATATGTATGGAAGCACATTTCATCTATGAAATATATATTTTTACAAAATCTGAAAATTATACAATCTTGTTACTCAAAACAGTGCACTTTAAAATCAATATTAAATTCTGAAAAAATTCACTTAAATCCAGCACATAACAAGGAATCCACCATAAAAATTTGGGTTCAAATAAATTAGTCTGAAGGGTTGATGTTCAATAAATTCTGAAAACTATCTTTCATTCAAAAAATCTGAAAGTTACATGATTTCGTTTTTCAAAACAGTACATTCTATAATCGATATTAAATTCTGGATTTTTTTAAAACTTAGCACATAACGAGAAATTCACCATAAAAATCTGGACTCAAATAAATTAGTTTAAACGGTTCATATTCAATAAGTTCTGAAAACTATCTTTCATTTAAAAATCTGAAAGTTACATGATTTCGTTCATCAAAACAGTACATTCTAAAATTAATATTAAATTCTAAAAAAATCAAATTAAATCCATCACACAATAAGGAATTCACCATAAAAATATGGGCTCAAACAAATTAGTTTAAATGGTTCGTATTCAATAAATTCTGAAAACTAACTGTTATTTTAAAATCTGAAACTACGACAGTACAGTAGTAGAAATTGCATATTTTACAATCTATGAGTCGGATTGAGGATTCGTCAGGTGCTCTGAAAATTAGACACAGTGAGATACAATTTCTATTTAATAAGTTTTAGGTAATTCCGTTAGCAACTAAGTTGAAATCTCGTTCCAAACTGAAACAGACGACTGTCCAGACCATACAATGTCTTTAAAATCTCATCCAAACTCAATCAAACTACTCATATATATTTTTTTAAACCTATATATAAATGCTTACGTGCATACTAGAGTCCCCTAACATATCATACAAGCCACACCCACAAACAACTCAAAATCATCTAAAAAATCCAACCCGAAACAAAATCAGCCGAATGCAACCATGGCTCGGGTGAACTATAACTTGGGGTGATTGTTCAACTCTACTGGGTTAGAACAGTGACCCTTGGTTACTGTTTAGCCCCCAGGCCGAACCCTAACCCAAGGATTTGGTTTTTATTATTTCTTTTTATGTAGATTTCTTGCCAAAAATACTTCTTATATACACAATAATTAAATTGAATCATACAACTTTACTTTAATATTAAAACAATGAAGAATCTCATTTTTTAATCATCCAAAATATGTTTCTTGAATCATACACCATGATCTAACATCTACAATCATATATATTCTCATTAGATCAATTTCTTTAAGCAAAAATATTAATTTTTTATGCATAAGACACTTCAAAATGAATTACTTTCGATCCATACAACAATTATTTCAACCTTAATGTTTAGTTTCAATTTTTGATGATTAAAAACACGAATAACATGGAAAGATCTCAACTTTATAATCAATTAAGCATGAATTTAAGAGTATGGAGCAAGTTCTAATTATTTCTACATATCTTTATTAACTACAATTAAATCCATAGATCTCAAGTTAAAATTTTCATCCATCATCAATATTTAACATTCAAAATTAATAAAACATGTTCATTTCTCATAAAAATTGCAACTTTAGTTCATGTAAACATCCATAAGTTCATTCATCATGATAATATGAGTAAAACACATCAAAAGGCTACAAGTATCATTTACCTCAAAGAAGATCAACTTGAAGACCAATAATAAAAATAAAGAAAAGCCTTCTCCATACAAAAGTCCAAGATTCAAGCTTTAAACTCCAAGAAATAATGAGAAAGGGATGTTTTGAGTGCACAATAAGGATGGCTGGCTGCTGCCCCTATTATAGGCCGGGATTGGCCTCCTAAGGTTTCACAAGAGTTTACAAAATTACTGCCCAAGAAGATTATTTATTTACATATATGAATCCCTTCCAATTATTAATTAATCAAATTAATTAAAAAATCCCTTCACATCCTAGATCTGGCCGGCCAACATGCAGCGTGAATTTTCAAAAAAAAAATGGAGTTTTTACTCCAAGTGGTAATTGTGCACAAAAGTCCTTCATTTTTGAGTATTTGCAAATATGTCATAATTTATTCGAAAAATACAGAAAAAATAGAATTATTATCTACTAATAAAGATTAGATTCTCCAAATAAACTTTCTGACTTTTATTCTCGAGGAAGAATATTTTCAATAAAGTCCCTAACAATCTCAAAATAACATAATTACATATTTATTCAATTAAATCAATAAAAGTCAACCAAATATGGAAATAATCTAATTACTTAGAGCCTTCTAATGAATAGCCGGCTCTAAATGCAGCCCAAAAATTTTAAGTTCAATTTTCATCCCTAAACGACTTTTTACAAAAAAACCCCTTTCTTTAAAAAACTTACAAGTTTTCTTTATTCAAAAAATTCCAAAAAATCAAATATACCCAATAAAAAATTACAGAAGTTTTTCATCAACTCATAATTCTAAATTCATACTTCGATAATATTTGCACGTGTGAAAATATCAATTTTACGAAAATTCAAAATAATTAAATAAATTGATTTAAAATTTATTTATTAATTCAAAAATATTCTATTAAAAATTACGGGGCATTCTACAGACACACACACAGACACACACACACACACACACACACACACACACACACACACACACACATATATATATATATTGAAATTTTTGTAAATTTCCAAAGGGCACAGCTGCACCCCCTCAGGACAGTGTAGCTACGCCCCTGAGTATAGAGCAAGGGCAATGTCACAATCGAGACATACCACTTGCATTTGGTTGCTAAATTGATATATAAGTGATATCATATTGACAGAAAATTGTATCTGTTGACTCTTAGTTTGGTGTGAACAAAACGTGTCTATAAATACTAATAAGTTTAAGTTGAGTTGTTCAGATTTTCAGGATCAAATAATATCAATAAGAAGTTCAAGATAGATTCAAGAATAGGTGAAGAAGGAAAGTAATAAAGAAAGATTGCAAAATCAAGCAAAAAAAGAAGTTATTCAAAAAGAGCACATGTTGATTAGTGCCCAAAAAATCTATCAAGACCAGTTGTTGTCATTCCATATTTGTCAGATTTTATCTGTATTTGATTGGTTGATGATTGATTAGTATATGGTAAGAATATAAAGTGGATTCGTCATGAACAGCACGATTGCGGTCGACCGCACTTCATGTCGGTCGACCGCACCACAGTCGACTACACATTATAGCAATATAATGAAACAGTCGACCATTCATCTTTCGACTTTTCGTTTAAAGATGAACGATCGACTGTCCCTTAATTGTAGTCGACCGTAACTCGAACTGTTCACCTTTTTGGAATGTATCGTTTCTATTTTTGATAGATACACTTCCTAATCTATATATTTGGACGAACTCACTGTGTATTCTTCACCTATTACTTTGAGAAAAATCTTCTAAACTAATCAATTCAACAATTAATCCAAGTGTGTGTCATAATTATTTGTTTTCTTCAGTGAGGATCATTAAAGATCTTGAGTTTTTCTTTTCTTCCACTTCGGTGAGATTGACGGGACTTGTGTTAGAAGTTCTGTGGGTGTAATAGGTCTCTCGGCCTGAATCCGAGAATCACTGTACAAGGGTTTGAGTATAGTGGAACGCTTGTGATGGAGAATTTCTATAAGTAGGTGGTGTGGACGTAGACCTGGGGGTTGAACCACGTTATATTGCTGCATCACTTGTGCTTGTTGTGTTTGCATTTCTTATCTCTTCTCATTTACATTGCAACTTAGCTTTAATTTTTTAATTCTGCACAATCACCCTATTCACCCTCCTCGGGTGATTTACAGTGGTATCAGAGCGAGGTACTTATCAAAAACTTAAAAGCTTAAGCAAAAGGTCCATTGGCCGAAATTTCTCCTCCCGAAAACTTGTACTCATCGGAGCCATTCGTCTCCAATGGGACAAGTCGTACACGCTCACCATATTTTGATGAAAAATGCTCTGATATTTGGAAATTTCGTATATCTCATTTCTTACAGATGCTTGGAGAGGAAGTATGGAATGTGTGCATAAACAAAATAGATATTCCAGTCAGCGATGAAAAAACGACCTTCTCAAAAGCAGAGCTAACACTAAAAACCGCAAATTCCAAAGCTATGATGGCTCTCTATGCACGGTTGAACAATGAGGAATTAATGCGATGCGGGCGAAATTGTAAGACAGCATACGAAATTTGGAACAACATGCTGAAACGGCATGAGGGAACCGCTTCTGAGGTAAAAGCTAAAGTAAATTTATGTTTCTATAAGTTTGATGTTTTTCGTATGTTGCCAGGAGAAAACGTAGATCAAATGCTTGCTCGTTTCGATATCATTGCACACGAGCTTGAGAGCTTAGGTAAGGGGTTGGACGATGACCGAAAGGTCAGAAAACTCACAAGCTGTCTCACACCCGAGCGGGATGTAAAAGCTGCTGCAATGAGGGAGACCCATGAGGAAAAGGGATTCGATTACTGTACATTCCAAGGAAAGCTGAAGACATACGAGATGGAGATGTCAAAAACTAAAAGATACAGACAGAACATCGAGATTGAACCAAAAAACAAAGAGAGGGCCATCACCCTAAAAGCAGAGAAATCCCGACCATCAAAATCAGATTCAGACCGTGAGAAGTCAGACAAAGACATCACCTTATTGAATAAGAAATTTCGTAAGTATCTCAAATATAAAAAATATGGCAGGTACCAAGGAGAAAAAGATAAAGATGACGTATGCTACAAATGCAAGAAGTTTGGACACATTCGGGAAAATTGTCACATCTCATGGGACAGGAATAGGGACTACTACCTGTAAGCCATATTTTCGGATTTTATTGTATTTTGTATTCTTTTGGTTATTGTCTTTGAATTCATTTGTTATAGTGTATTTTGTCTTTTCTTAGGTTCTTTTGTTCCCTCTTGATCAATCTGTGTTCTTTTGATTGGATTCTGTTCTTTTGCAAGTTTTGCTCTTTTCTATTTTGAATTTGATTTTTTTCTCCTTTGAGTTCGTCTCATCTCATTGTATTTGTTTGTCTCTTTTTGGAGCCAAAATCGATACCCAGAACCCACATAATATCAACCCAAAACCCAAATTTCTTGATCCCTATAAATACCCTATTAATTAAACCCTAATAACTATCTCTCTCTCTTTCCGCCATTTCTCTCTCCCCGCACACCTTCCTTCTCTCTGTTTCTGCTTAACCCAAAACCCAACCGCGCAACCCCCTACCCCGTTGCTGCTCCGATCGCCCTTCACCACCGTCACCACCTTCATCACCGTCTTCTTTCCTTCGTCACCATCTCACCGCCGTTGTCCTCATCATCCTCGTCATCCCCATCACCGAAACCCATCCACCGAAGTTCACCATTGCCGTAACTCCCTCACCGTCACCCTAACCCATCTTCGTGCAGCCCCATTGCCCTCGTCGTCTCTCGCTGCTCTTGTGCAACCCCCTAGCACTGCTGTTCGAGCCCCGGAGTCCCTAGTGCCGTCATCCACTGTTTTCGACTACAAAACAGAGCTTCGCTCGTCGGAGTTTTCATCTCCACCATCGCTACTCGACCGTGGTGCCGTCGCCTTCGTCGTGGTCGCATTGTTGAGCCTTCAGCCGCACAATCGCCGCCGTGTTCTCTCTCTCTCCTCGCCAAAAGTAGAAGACGACCGACCATTGGTCAGATTCGCTGTCCCGTGTTCAGCCACGCTAGATCCCCATTTTGTTGTCCCCTGTTTTGGATCGCATCTGGTGTGAGGAAGGAATTCTATTGGGCTGATTTGGTGTTTCGTGTTCTGTGCGCACCAGATCCAGTTTTGGTGTTCTGTGTTCTGTCACGATCCGGTGTGGGATTTGCTCTTGGATTTTGCTGTTGTTGTGGTTCTTTGCACGTGTTTTTGGGAGATTTCACCCAGAATTCTGATCCCATTATTCCTATTTAATTATATCTGCAATAACAGGCAAGTCTCTTCTTGAACCCTTTTTATTGTTTGTGTTCAAGATTAATTGATCTCATGCAAGTAGATCTATCCATTTTGTTATCAAAAATCTGTTTTTGACAATTCGGTAAAGATTATCGAGGGTTTACACGAGCTAACCCGACATACTCTTAATATCGTGCTATTTCTTTGATCTTAAACCCAGTCCCCAATGTTTTATGCATATGCACAAATAACTAGATTTATGCTTAGAACTGCTTGATAAAATGGACATATTGAATTGAATGTACTGGATCGGTTTTAATTGATGAATAGACACCATGACTGAGATAAATGTACCTTGAACCTTAGAAATTTCATGTTGACACCTAGGATTTACTTAATTACAAATTTGCATGCTATATGTGATCATAAGATTTATTTATTTGCCTATTCATGTTAAGACAATTTCTGGACTGCTGTATGATTCATTTTGAATTAGATTTTTTACCATGCTAATTGCATAATTTGAAAGAACTTACTAAACACAAAATATAGCCCTTGATGTGTAGATAGTTTTTCCCTTGTCAGGATTTAAATTCTAATTTTTCATCTGTTAGATATCAGCACTTTACTGCAACTGTGTTAGTAATATTCAGACCCATAATTTCATGCATACCCTGTTGTTCAATATTTTATTTGACCCTGCTAATAGTACAAGAAAAATATAAAATAATTTAGGCTGGACCTAGACATGTATAGGTATCGCCCAGAATTTTTATAGATTTTATTAATGAGAACTCTAATCTAAAATAAATAGTTGAACACAACCTACTGCATGCTGCCTGAACTTAAACCCCGATTAGAATAGAGTTTTCACCATTGTTCCTATACCTTTTAAATACCTTAATTATACTCGATGGAACCGTGTGGAAGTCTATTTTCCAGATCTTCCGGCAGATTCAGATTTACTAATTTGTAGTGACCATAATCCATATTTTGGTACAGCAAGGTCATGCTGTCCTGATTTTGTAAAATGTATTTATATGATGTGTTTGTCTCATGCTTTGTCTGTAATGCTCAGAATTAGTCACACATAGTAATGAACAACATTAACACCCTCTTGCATACTCACATAGAATGAAAATAAATTGATAATATGTCGGGGTTATATGGGATGACTCAGTAGTGAACAATCAGAGACTGTACACAGTCGGGTCCTACTGTACTGATCGTACTGTATGGCCATAAATATCGCTCGATAAACACTGATTACTGGGCTGAGTACACAAACCGTGAATTCACCATCAGTCTAAAGCGTTCACTGTGTGTTGCCTCGAATCTGTGGAATGGAACGCAGTAGTACGTGCACTAGATAGACTTATAAAATACTTAATAAACTGCATTTCTTGCTTGATCCTGACATCACTCATTACATGCGTAATTTACTATAGACCTTTGATAATATTTCCTGCTCTTTGTTTTGTTCTTTGTCTTTGACCATGTTCCTTTCCTTTTATATTCATGTTTTCCTATTATCATTTGTTTTCTCTACTTGCTACCCACGACCTGCTCTAAGGGCACTCTTTTATTTATTTTTAGACCAGGAATTTACAGGTGCTGAAGAACCTATTCCTGAAGGAATTGGCAAGCAACGTTTCTAGAGATGGATCCAGTCTCTGCTTAGTTTTACTTGTTGCCATTTATTTCTTGAATACTATTATGACTTGTACTTTGTTTTGGGGTCTATGACCCGTAGTTTTGTTTTGATCCCGGATGTTGGATATTTATACTGTTGGTTTATTTCCTTATTATTGGAATTCATCTTATTTCATGTGGTTATATTTTCCTGCGTAGTTGTACTTTGTTGTTCTTATTGCTAAGTTAGTCTGGTACAGCTTATGGATGGTGTTCACATCATTCGCTACGCCTACGTTACGTACTCGTGTTCCGTATTTTGGAAAGCAGAGCGTGACACTACCACTCAAATCCGGGGTTGAAAAAGAAGGCGTTGAAGGCAACGTGGCTAGACTCAGACGCAAGTAATCATGAGCAAGGTCATAACGATGTTGGCTTCATGGCTCTTGAGAATGGTGAGGTACAATCACCATCTCAAGAAGAGGTAATCGAAGAACCCACTTATGATGAGTTAGTAGATATAGTAATGGATTAAAAGATTATGCTAAGAAATTAAGTCGTGAACTAAAACAATATAAACAAATTCCAAATGAATCTCATGACTCTTGCATCGCTAAAAATCAAAAACTGCAAAATAAAAATTCTTTGGTCATGGAAAAATTCAAGTCATTTAGAAAAGATCATGATGTATTGCTAAAGGAAAATGAACTCATAAAACGAAAAATTCAAAAATCCTTAGCAACACATGATGAACACTTAAGAGAAATTCATGAGAAATCTGTTTATATTGCTAAGCTCACTGATGATTTAAAATAATGTAAAAGAAAATTTGATGAGGTAGTGGAAGGTTGTAACGAAGCTCTTGAGCAAAACAGAATACTTGATGCTATACTAGATACTCTTCGTTGGAACACAAAAGACGATGAGATGACTAGGAAAAGACTTTGTAAAAGAGTAATTGAGCTCGAAAAAATTGTTGAAAAATATGAAGGGCCCAGTTACCTTATTACAAAAAATTCAAGATCTTATCATGATAATCGAGGGCTTGGTAACGTAGAGCCAATACACCTTCAAAAACCTAAATTATCATATCATACACACTTGCACAGTCATCAACACACAAACCAACTCAAAACTACCCAAGTGTGCTTGACCCGAGGCATAATCGTATCACATGTCACTACTGCTGTAAATTAGGACATATTTCTTATAACTGTTCATTAAAAAGGAATACTAATTTTGTATGGGTAAGAAAGAATGTAAATGCAGGTTCAAAACCCACTTGGACACCTACAAAATTCCATGTAGGTGGTTCGACGCCTTCAACTTAGAAGATCGCAAGCACCTTGATAGAAGATGCACGATAGTCACAACAGTTATACTAGCAAAACCTGCGTCTCTATTAAGGAAAAAGGGGAAAGGACCTTGGCCTTTCCGATAAGTATAGCACCGGGTAAAATCTACACTTGCTTAAATTTATATTAAGATTACTTATCTTCAAAATAAAATGTCTATAGCATGTTATACATAAATTGTGTGAATGTTACAACATATAAATGTGTCATAATCTGATCTAAAAGTACTATGTTGATTTGAGGAAAAACAACTTTGCAATAACCAAAAAAGTCAGTTGCCTGTTCAGTTGACCGACTGGTCGACTGTGCTATACATTGAAACTTGATCGGTTGAAAATGGACCGATCGACCGCACGGTCAACCATCCACCCCTCTGTCAAAAACCTCTTCATCAAGACTCCTTCTTTCGAGAGATGCGGTCGACCGCATATGTGAATTGGTCGACCGACCCGCTCGGCTGTCTTGATTTTTCTCTTTCTTGTATAAATATCCCTTCATCCCCTTCCTCTCAAATCACACGAAAAAAACCCTAGCTCCCATACACAAACCCATCAAGTAAACTTCACATCACTTACTATTCTGGTCAAATTTCTTTAGTGCTTTCTCCTTTTTGAGTAATGGATTCCTCCTCTCACAAATCGAAGGGCAAGAAAACCGTTGCTTCAGAATCTGTCACTAGAGAGGGTATTGTCTTTCGAAACTCAAATTGTGCTGATCTTTACTTTTCTGCTCTTTGGAATGCCCCGGTTGTTGCCAATCGGGAAATTAACTTAACATCCTTAGGGGGTCAGTTTTCTGTTATGATGAAGACTCTTAGAGATTTTGGGTGGGAAAACTATCTTTCTACATCTAGCACCCACTCTGAGTCATTGACTCGCCAATTCTATGCCAATCTTGAAGGTCTCCATGATGATGATCTCACTCTCTCCTCTATCATTCTTGGGAGAAGAGTTAAAGTTACTCCCGAATATCTCCGTAGGAGATATGAATTTCTCGAAGGGGAATTTGACGCGTATCATCTAGATTTCAAAACCCTCGATTATAAACCTGGCCACAAAAAAGATACTGTCAAATCCATGATTGTTCAACCTGAGTTTTCTCACCTTCCTCATCCCGCTCCTACAAATTTTACTGATTCAGCTCGTGTTTTAAACAAAATTGTCAATGCCAATATTTGGCCCAAAAAGAATGACAAGTCTGAAATTCGGTTTGATCAATCATTTATCATCTTTCTTATTCTTGGTGAATATAAATTTGATCTTGCCACTTTTATCGTTCGCACAATGAATTATGCAACTTCTACAAGTTGTGGTCATCCTTTCAGTTCTCTCATCTACAATCTTGCCATTGACTCCTGTATCGATGTTGAGAATTTTCTTTTAAGCAAAAGTCCTATGCCCATCCTTCCTCAACAAATGGGCATTGATGTACCGTTTACTCAGCGGGCGCATCGTCGTCAAGCTCAACAACAAGAGCGCCAAGCTGAACATCCACCACAAGCCTCTTCCTCCTCTCGTCGCAAGAACACCGCCCCCTCTTCTTCATCTTCATTCGTGACTCATGAGCAGTTTGCTGCTCATCAAATGCAAGTGTATGGCTATTATGTAAACACGATTGAGTACTTTCATGGTAAAGAAGATAAAGAAATTCTTCCTCCTCCAAATGATGAGGAAATTGATGAGGAAGATAATGAAGACAATGACGACGACAAAGATGATGGTGGAGATAATGAGGAGTAGATTGTAATAGCTAGATGTAAAATGACCAAATAGTTGCATAAATGCTCTTTAATGATATGTAATCTCTTGTACTATGCTATGTAGGAATGACTTCATGATTGCAAAATCTCACATATCTTGTTGATTATCTGTTTTACTATTTTGTATCAGTATTTCGGTCAATCGTGCAGTCGACCGGTCACACATGGACTCTCGAACACAAATCTTCTCTAAGAAACACTCTGCTTTCAAAAATGTTTGCTTTCAGTTTCTGCGGCGACCGAATGGTCGACCGATTACCTCTCTGTATCTTGTTTTTCATCAGATTTGTGTTTATAGGGTGTGCGGTCGACCGGTTCGCTCTCGGGTTAGTTCTTTGTTTTATGAACTAAAATTGATTTTTGCGATCGACCGTGCAGTCGAACGGCTTCTTCCCTGGTTTCTTTTTTTTAATATTTGCTATCTACTATGAGTTTGGTTTCTTGAAATTTACTCTGTTTCTTTTGCTCTTTGCCACATGTTTGTATTGGAAAAATCTCAAATCTATGATGTCATGAAGAGCTCTCACTGTTTATCAAAGAGTCTCACGATCAACGATATCATGTAAGAAGATTTTTCTTCTGTTCTTTACAAAATATTCTATTCCCCAAATTAATCTTCTGTTTTGCTTACTGTATGATACTTTATTTTACAATGGATTTAGGGGGAGTATGTTATACATTTAACTTATGGTATTTTTGCCCCCTTTTGGTGTGTTCCGAAAAGGGGGAGAAATTTTTATGAATGTTTTTAACTAAAAGTTACTGAAAATAATTTTTTTCTTCTAAAATTTTTTTCTCACTATATATCTTCTATGAAACTCTGTATAATATGAAGTATTGAATTAAGGGGGAGTATTTACAAATCTTTATTAAATGCTCTTTATCTATGAAAATCTGTGTTACAAGAAGTATTGAATTGAAGGGGAGTATTTTTATGATTTATTGTTTATTTTTATTTTCAACATTCAAAGACATGTTTTGTTCACACCAAAAGGGAAAGATTGTTGATTCTTAGTTTGGTGTGCACAAAACGTGTCTATAAATACTAATAAGTTTAAGTTGAGTTGTACAAATTTTCAGGATCAAATAATATCAATAAGAAATTCAAGAGAGATTCAAGAATAGGCAAAGAAGGAAAGAAATAAAGAAAGATTGCAAAATCAAGTAAAAGAAAAAGTTATTCAAAAAGAGCACATGTTGATTAGTGCCCAAGAAAGCTATCAAGACCAGTTGTTGTCATTCCATATTTATGAGATTTTATTTGTATTTGATATTGATGATTGATTAGTATATGGTAAGAATATAAAGTGGATTCGTCATGAACAACACGAATGCGGTCGACCTCACTTCATGTCGGTCGACCGCACCACAGTCGATTGCACATTATAGCAATATAATGAAACAATCGACCATTCATCTTTCGACTTTTCGTTTAAAGATGAACGGTCGACTGTCACTTAATTGTGGTCGATCATAACTCGAGTTGTTCACCTTTTTAGAATGTATCGTTTCTATTTTTGATAGATACACTTTATAGTCAATATATTTGGATGAACCCACTGTGTATTCTTCACCTATTACTTTGAAAAAAAATTCTGAACTAATCAATTCAACAATCAATCCGAGTGTGTAATAATTATTTATTTTCTTCAGTGTGGATCATTAAAGATCTTAAGTTTTTCTTTTCTTCCACTTCAGTGAGATTGACGGGACTTGTGTTAGAAGTCCTGTGGGTGTAATAGGTCTCTCGGCCTGAATCCGAGAATCACTGTACAAGGGTTTGAGTATAGCGGAACGCTTGTGGCGGAGAATTGCTACAAGTAGGTGGTGTGGACGTAGACCTGGTGGTCGAACCACGTTATATCGCTGCGTCACTTGTGCTTGTTGTGTTTGCATTTCTTATCTCTTCTCATTTACTTTGCAAGTCAGTTTTAATTTTTCTTTAATTTTTTAATTCCGCACAATTATCCTATTCACCCTCCATATTTGAACATCGAAAGGCATGTATCCACTTATTTTGTAGACTGCCAGCCTTAATGAATAATGTAAAAGTGTTAATTCAAACTCATATTTCAACCCATAAGCAATCTGGTAGCCCAAGGGAAGAATCGATTTATATCGTCTCAGCTTAAATGGATTCCAGAAAACCGTGATTTTTAGTCAACTTTTGATGTCCACGCCTCTATATGATCTCCGCAAACAACGAATAAGTTCCCGTTGAATCAAGGCTATGACTGGTTAATATAAAATCCTACAGACAGGTGGTTCGTAGAATATCTACAAAATTTCTTCGAAGAAATAAGGCAAAGCAAAATTAAGGAATACAAACATATAGATGGGGAAAGCCAACAACATATTAAGGCAAGAAAAGAAGTAAAAAAGCAACAAATTATTTCTGAAAAAAACTATCGACTACGGAATTGGCTACACAAATTCTACTTTCCATAGGAAACTAAGGCTAACAGCTGAATAATCATTGAAATTATTAAAGTAAACAATATATGATACACTGAAAAATCAACAAGGGTAAGGTTAGTGATGTTGTTGTTTTTCAGGTGTGGGAGCAACAGATAGTGAGTTCTTTCGATGTAGAGAAAACTCAGATCTCAGCCGTAGATCTGACCCTGATGTTAGGCTGGTATGAGTGGGGTGTATGGATACAGCGACCGCCGAGGACCTGCAAAAAAGTCTTAAACACTGGGAGGATTCCTGGCAACAGACCATCTGACGCTCAAGTCAGTAACCAACGGTTGAAAGAGGGATCAGGTGGTAAAATTGTGATTACCAGGTAACTGTTGAGGTAGGACATTATTTTTAGACCAGTGTGGTCCTAATAAGGTTGGACCCCCATGATGGGCCTGGGGAAAGTGTAACACCCCGAATTTCAAATACAACCAAATTCGAAGTTCCACAGGATCTTTACACTTCACTTCGTACAATTTTTAAGGAAATTTGAACTTTTTATAATACAACAGAGTCCTTTACATTTACTTACACAGCATAAGATAAAATGAAGTACATAATAAAAAATTATACAATTGCAACATCTTTAACATTTAAATAAATCAACAGCTTGTCTATAACGCCCCGAATTCCAAATAAGACCGAATTCGAAGTTCCACAGGATCTTCGTACAATTTTACAAGGAAATTTGAACTTTTTATAATACAACAGAGTCCTTTACATTTATTTACACAGCAGAAGATAAAATGAAGTACAACCATGAAAATAATACAATTACAACATCTTCAGCATGTAATTAATCAATATCATCATATCAACTTTATATCTACATGAAAATCCCATTTCTTGCATATAAAACTGTGGGTACGTCAGTTGCTTACAACCGAAGAAAATGTTATACACGGCCATCCTCTCTATGCCGGAAATATAATGATCTTAATACTTTAACAAACCACAAACTTGAATGCAAATAAAGTAATAAATGTGACTACTCTAAACATGTAAGTGTATGCCATGCCTTAATGCCTAATGCATATATTTTATACTAATTAAGATGACACTAATGCATACTTGTTCGGATTCTATGCATCTCATACTACATAGGTCCGAGGGCAAGCACCTACATACTCCACATTAAAAGGGTTCGATCCCTCGCCATGACAACTACCCAGTAATAAAGTAAGGTTTAGACATTCCACGAGTACGGATCCCAGTCCCAGAGTACACTGCCCGACTGTTATACAGACTCCTCGTTGTGCGAACATCCCGCAGGTGCCTCTCTAGCCCCGGTATACGTATATACACTGGAGTACGACAAACTATCCGCCCGACTACGCATAGTTCCGGATTTAAAATAAAAACTCGTCTCCATCGAAGCAACCTCAGTTCCGGAGTACACCGTCCGACTGGGTCTATAGTCCCCGAGTACACCGCCCGACTATATAGAGTGCCCCACTTACGTTTGCTCAGGTTTACTACATCTTCTCTTAGTGCATAATTCTTAAGTTCAAGACATGAATAATTATCACACCTAGAGTTAGTTTTACCCCCTACTGGATATAATCACAAATACCGAGATAGCTCCATGACCATATCTCAAAAATATAACTCAAATCTTTTATTTCAACAACGCCGGTACCCGAGTTCTCACTAAACTCTAGATCACAACCTTTCATGTACAAGGATCTATGGATCCTCATACCCTTCAATAATCATGTATTAAACTTAATGTATTCTTATCTTCAAGTTATTCACAATTTAATAAATATCTTACCTTAGCATCATTCATGAATCATTTATTCACAATCTTTCGAAAGCAATAATTCTTTTCATGAACTCATAATAGATTTTAATCTCATTAACAACTTAATCACATCAAGTATTTCCTACTCAACATAAGTATATGATCTCATCAAGAGAAATCCATAACATGGCGAATATTTTTCTCTTCTTCTCAAAATAAAAGTCATATCCTCAAATAAATAATTTTGAAGTCAAAACTCATTTTCTATCTCAATTTTTTTTTTTTACTTCTTAAAATATACATGAAAATTTCTAAGACTATTTTTAATAAATTCTATATCATTTATAGGAATATAGGATATTTTTTCCAAATTTTATTCACATTAAAAACACCTTAAAATTATTAAAAACATCACAAAAAAAATCAAAATAAGCTCACTGGGATTCAAACCCAAGCCCAACCGCATTACACAGTGGGCGCCCAAAGCCACCACCGAGAACCACCAAGTCCAAGTGGACTTGGTGTCATAAAGCCACATCGAAAAACCCAAATACTGGTTCTCGGGTTCGGATTTAATTAAACGAAAACAGAAATAAAATGGGTCCAACAAGTTTCGAACCCAGAACCTCCCGCACGCTACCGTAGCGCTCTGTGGTGCACTGGCTAGCCAATAAGCTCAAGTGCAATTACTGATTAAGAATTACATTAATGTGGTTTTGTTCATACTATTCTCAAATTAGTTATTTTTTTCACAAAACTCGTTTATTCAATCGATCCAATCTTTTAGTATACTGAAATAGCTTTTTCCTTGACTGTGATTAATTTTAGAACAGTAGCCAACGAATTTCTAATCCATTTTACAAACATATCTCATTTTTTTTTCAAATAGTTTTTCTCTCAATTTGACAAATCAATTTGCATTTTTCTCAAATCTTGAAATTAAGAATTGTATTCATTAGAACTAGTTCATGCACTCATTTATGCTAATTAAAATTTAGTAATAAAACCAACCATGCCTCTTAATTGTCCATGAGGATCTCAAAAACTCTTTTATGCAAAAATTATGATTTTAACATAACATGACAATATGCATAAACTAACATATTTCATGGCAACAATTTAATTTGTTTTACTTTCTTTCCTCTTTCTAATCATCATGGTATCTAGGCATATATTGAATACAACATTACTTCTACAATTTTCATACAATTATATATTTTGTAGATTAACATGCATATTTGTTCATGGCAAATACTTGTTGTTTCTTTTTCTCATTCCTACTAACATGACGACAATTAATTTCTTAATCATAACAAAATTTCTACAAGTCATAGCACATACAATAGTATGGATTTGTTCAACATTTATCACATCAAATTTATCTTTACTACTCATTTAACATACTAGCATGCAATTCCTACATTTAGAAAGCACAAGATCACCCACCTCTAATGAAGAATTTGAAATCAAAGATGATGAGACACAACTCCTAGCTCCAACAAGCAAACTTAGTCCTTATCCTCCTAGCAAGAGCACTCCAAAAAGCCTCCAATGCAACAAGAACACTCTCTAACTCTCTTTCTTTTTCCTCTCTTGATTTTTTTAGTCTTGGTGGGAAATGAGAAGAAAAATGGGTGTATTTATTGGACAAAAGAATGACTAAATTGCAAATCTCACCCACCTAATAATTACCCACTCAACCTTTCACCTCCCCACTTCTCCACCTCTTCACTACCCTAACCCCCAACCTTTCCTATCCCATACCGGCCACTCTCTCTCGTAGAACACGTGCACGTATTGTGCACTAGTGTACACACACACAAATTTAAATACAAATCCTATAATTTTAATATGTGTATTAAAAGTTGTTACATGTCATGTGTGAGTCCTTGCACAACTAAAAAATAGATTTAATTAATGGGCTTGTCTTGTGGTCTTTCTATTAATTAATTTAATTAGTTAGTCTAGTGGGCTAGAATCTATCTTTAGGTCCATGGGTTTAATGAAAGGCTAAATAAAACTTATGCATGCTAAAATAGTAAATGAGAGTAAGAAAAATAAAGATGGAAAAATTTGCACGTGCAAAAATTGAAAAAATGTATTTTTTTTAATTAAAATAAAAATACGGGATGTTTCAATATCAACTTTATATCTTCATGAAAATCCAACTCCTGTATATAAAATTGTGGGCACGTCAGTTGCTTACAACCGACGAAAATGTTATACACGGCCATTAGGGCTGCAAACTCGCGAGCTACTCGCGAACTACTCGGCTCAAGCTCGGTCAAAGATCGACTCGAGACGAGCTCGAGCTCGAAATCGAGCTCGACAGCTTAACGAGCCGAGCTCGAGCTTGGGCATTTTGTGATTATTAGGCTAAGCTCGCGAGTACTCGGCTCGAACTCGATCAAAGCTCGGTCAAAGCTCGACTCGAAACGAGCTCGAGCTCGAAACCAAGCTCAATTGCTTAACGAGTCGAGCTCGAGCCTCACGAAACTCGGCTCGACTCGGCTCGTTTGCAGCCCTAACGGCCATCCTCTCTATGCCGAAAATATAACGATCTTAATACTTTAACAAAACTCAAACTTGAATGCAAATAAAGTATTAAATATGACTACTCTAAACATGTAAGTGTATGCAATGCCTTAATGCCTAATACAGATATTTTATACTAAGATGACACTAATGCATACTTGTTCGGATTCTATGCATCCCATACTATATAGGTCCAAGGGCAAGCACCTACGTACTCCACATTAAAGGGTTCGATCCCTCGCCATGAAAACTACCCAGTAATAAAACAAAGTTTAGATCATTCCACGAGTACGGATCCCAGTCCCGGAGTCCACCGTCCGACTATTATAACAGACTCTTCGTCGTGCAAACGTCCCGCAAGTGCCCCTCTAGTCCCGGTATACGTATATATATTGGAGTATGGCAAACTATCCGCCCGACTACACATAGTCCCGAATTAAAAATAAAAGCTCGTCTCCCACGAAGCAACCACTGTCCTGGAATCCTCCGCCCGACTGGGTCTATAGTCCCGAAATCCACCGCCCGACTATATAAAGTGCCCCACTTACGTTTGCCCAAGTTTACTACATCTTCACTTATGTGCCTAGATCTTAAGTTCAAGATATGAATAAATTATCATACCCAGAGTTAGTTTTATCCTCTACCGGACTTAATCACAAATACCGAGATAGTTCCATGGCCATATCTAAAAAATATAACTCAAATATTTTAATTCAACAATGCCGGTACCCGGGGTCTCACTAAACCTCTAGATCACAACCTTTCATGTACAATAATCCATGGGTACTCATACCCTACAATAATCATGTATTAAACTCAATGTATTCTTATCTTCAACTTATTCACAATTTAATCAATGTCTTATCTTAGCATCATTCATGATTCATTTATTCATTCACAATTCTTTCAAAAGCTCTACATGAACCCATAACAGATTTCAATCTCATTAATCATCTTAATCACATCAAGTATTCTTACTCAACCAAAATAATCATAGAATCTCATTTAAAGAAAAATCAATTTCATTGCCAAAAATTTCACTAGAGAATTCATTCACAATTCTTTTAATTAGGTTCTTCTCACACTCCCAGTATTTTCAAAAATACCCCATGGAAACATATAATAAAAAAAATAACAAAAGTTTTAGAATCAAAGTCAGAGCCTTCACATATTGAAAAAAAGGATTAGAAACAAAGTCAGAACCTTCACATTTTTTCTAAAAAGTTTAGAAACCAGGTCAGAGCCTTCACATGTGAAAAAAAAAGTTTTAGAAACAAAGTCAGAGACCCCCACTAAGGTTCGAACCCAGGGTCAGCAAGGAGAAAGCCCAATGCCCAAGCCAATAAGTCCATGTGACTTGGCTGTCATAAAGCCATATCGAAATCCCCAAATACTGACTCTCGGGTTTCGGATTTAATTAAACGAAATAAAAATAAAAGGGTCTAACAAGTTTCGAACCCAAGACCTCAGACAAGCACAGCGACAGCCCTATGGCGCACCTGCTAGCTAGGAAGTCCATTGTGACTACTGGTTAGGAATCACACTAATGTAGTTTTGTTCATATTATTCTGAGATTAGTTATTTTTCACAAAACTCGTTTATTCAATCGATCCAATCTTTTAGTATACTGAAATAAAACTTTTTCCTGACTGAGATTAATTTAAAAATAGTAGCCAACGAATTTCAACTCCATATTACAAACATATCTCTATTTTTCAAATAGTTTTTCTCTCGATTTCACACATCAATTAGCATTTTTCTCAAACTTGAAGTTAAGAATTGTATTCATTATAACTCGTTCATGCACTCATTATACTAATAAGAATTCAGTAACAAGACCAACCATGCCTCTTAATTGTCCATGAGGATCTCAAAAATTTCTTTTATGCAAAAATTATAATTTTGACATATCATTCCAATATGCATAAACTAACCCATTTCATGGCAACAATTCAATTTGTATTACTTTCTTCTTTCTAATCATCATGGTATCTAGGCATATATTGAATACAACATTACTTCTACAATTCTCATGGCACAATTAATCAACATGAGGGTGTATTTCATAATCACGTCAAATTAATCCATACTACTCATTTAACATTACTAGTATGCATTTCCTACATTTAGAAAGCATAAGATCACCCACCTCTTATGAAGAACAAGCAAACAAAGATGATGGGACATAACTTCTAGCTCCAACAAGCAACACCTAGTCCTTCTCCTCCTAACAAGAGCACTCAAAAAGCCTCCAATGCAACAAGAACACTCTCTAACTCTCTTTCTTTTTTCTTCTCTCTAATTTGTTTTGTTTTTTGTGTGAAAAGAGAAGAAAATAGGGTGTATTTATAGTACAAAAGAAGGGGTAAAATGCAAATCTCATCCTTCACTTCTCTAACCCCCAGCCCCTCACTTCCAAAACTGCCCTCTCTCTCTCCACATGGATGTGCACGTGCACGTGCACGTGTTGTGCACTAATGCACACACACAAAATAATTACAAATTCTATAATTCTAATATGTGTGTTAAAAGTTGTTACATGTCATGTGTGAGTCCATGCACAACTAAAAATAGATTTAATTAATGGGCTTGTCTTGTGGGCTTGCTTTTAATTAATTTAATCAATTAGTCTAATGGGCTAGAATCTACTCTTAGGTCCATGGGTTTAATGAAAAGCTAATAAAAAGACTCATGCATGCTAAAATAATAAATCAGAGTAAGAAAAATAAAGATGAAAAAATTTGTATGTGCATCGTACAAAAATTATTTTAATCAAAATAGGGAAGAATGAATTTCCGTTTTATAAAAATGGATTTGAATACATAAAATAAATAATTAAAACACAGAAATATCACACGTAGCAGTGAAAAATATGTAATTAATACGTGCATCGAAAAAAAGCACGTAAAACTACCGAGATTGAAATATTATATTGAGTTGACTCAAATAGGATAAAATCTATACCGAAAATGCATAAATAGTCAGAATCCAAAATATGTAGTGAAAATACGTTACAAAATATACGTGCATAACACACGAGGGCAAAATTGCCATTTTCAATTTTGCGGGGTGTTACAGAAAGCCCATGAACCGCGATTGTGTCTGTCGTTAAGGCCTTAGGAGTCCCGAGATCCGTGCGAGAATCATACGGTGCAGATACACTGTGATTTCCACCTTCATCATAAGCCCCCTATTATCGAAGGTGGCCTTTCGGCCTTCTTCGAGGAGTAGTTAAATCGTAGAGGGGATCGCGTAGGTGAAAGAGATTCACATGTATTTAGAGACGAAAGGCTTGGCAGAAAGCTTGGGGTCGGAGGGCCCCGCCGAGGCTCGAGCCTATGGAAGGCTTGGAGTTTAGCTTGCTGCTTGATCTCATCTGATGCTCGGGGTCAGAGGACCCCGCCGAAGCATGATCCTATGGAAGGCTTGGAGTTTAGCCGAGGCTCGATCTCATCTGACGTTCGGGGTCAGAGGACATCGCCGAGGCTCAAGCATATGGAAGGCTTGGAGTTTAGCTGAGGCTCGATCTCGTTTGACGCTCGAGATCGAATGCCACGTCGAGGGGCGGAGCACAAGGAGAGCTCGTTGTGTGATTTTCTCAATAAGATCTCGGAGTCGGAAACCATGCCGAGAGGTGAGGCACGAGGAGAGTTCTCATTATGAAATCCTCAGCGCGACCTCGAAGTCAGAAACCATGCCGAGGGGCGAGGCACTAGGCGAGTTCTCGTTGTGATATTTTCTCAGCGAGATCTTGAAGTCAGAAAAGTACAAGGCGAGTTCTCATTGTGAGATTTTCTCAGTGAGATCCTGAAGTCGGAAACCATAGCACGAGGAAATTTATCATTATAAGATTCTCAGTGAGATCTCGGAGTCGGAAACCATGTCAGGGAGCAAGGCATGAGGAGAGTTCTTGTTGTGAGATTCTCAGCGTTATCTCGGAGTCAAAAACCATGCCGAGGGGCGAGGCAGGCGAGTTCTCATTGTAAGATTTTCTCAGTGAGATCTCAGAGTCGGAAATCGCACCGAGGGGTGAGGCAAGAGGTGAGTTCTCGTTGTGAGATTTTTTCAGTGAGATCTCAAAGTCAAAAACCATGTCGAGAGGCGAGGTATGAGGCAAGTTCTTGTTGTGAGATTTTCTCAGCGAGATCTTAGAGTCGGAAACCACGCCGAGGGGAGAGGTACGAGGCGAGTTTTCTTTGTGAGATTTTCTCAGTGAGATCTCAGAGTCGAAAACCATGCCATGGACGTAGCACGAGCACAACATGTTGGATGGTCGTTTGTCAGATTTGATAATTGCATGACTCCGCAACCACTGGGGCATCGTTGCATCAGTTTTGTAGTTATCGAGGAGTCATCACGTGATTTGTGTTATTCGAGAAGTCACGCTCCTCTTCTATAAGTTCTCCCCTCTCCCTTCACATTTCTGGGTCACTTTCTCTTTCTTCATATAGTTTCTCTCTAGAACCCTTTGCTTTGAGCGAACATGTATGGTGACCGGTCGGGGCGTTCGTCCTCGAATTCGCCTTCTGGATCGTCCTCTTGGTCTTCGTCGCAGGTGAGTGAGTATGAAGAGTCAAGGATCGCCCGTGTTCCTTCTCCGGAGGAGAACGTAGAGGTTGAGATTTGTTCGAGCCCTGAGGTGGCTAACTTTGTTCATCCAGCGGGAGAGACCGTGGTTGGAGACCTTGCTGGCAAAGAGGTCGAGAAAGAGATGGAAAGCCAGGAGCCATCGATAAAGAGGGAGGTTGAATAGGAGGAGATTCACGTCGACGAGATTCTGAGGAAGGGGGTAGAGAAGGAGGAAGTCCTTTGGTGAGAACAGCGGGGGTCTCGCCCCTTGACGATATTATTATTTTCCCTCCTATTCGTGGTTGCCGCCCTTCGAAGAGAAAGAAACGAAAGATATGGAGCTCAAACGGATGGAGTATGAGCACACGGGGGGTGTGTTCCGACTGACCATGGACTAGAAGCTCATTCGGATGTACCCAGAGGCTTTATTGACCGAGGTGTGATATGGAGTGCACCCGTCCTCCTCAAACAAGCCAAAGATAGATGCCAAAGAGATGCAAAACACCATGGGGGAGAGTGATCTCGACTGTGTTCAGGAGTTGTACTTCATCCCCCAAGAAGTTCGTTTTGTTGCTTCTGAGCCCTGGGGTCTGGTCGACTGATAAGCTTTCAAAGTGGTTTTGCATGTTTCCTCCAGATGCCTTCGTCCCGGGCCTGCGTCTCCCCCTCCACCCATTTATCAAAGTGGTCTTGAACTGGGCGGGGATGAGCCCCATGCAGTACGGGTCGAACTCGTGGAAGCAGTTGACTAGCTTCTTCATGCTTTGTAAGAAGAAGAACGTCCCCCTTAAGCTCAAGTACTTCTGAATGTGCTTATGGTTGAGCGCTCTCCCAGGGTATCAGCATCGATGCTACATCTTCCGTGTTCATGGGTTCCATGTGGTGCATAATCATCTGGACTCCATAGAGGATTGGAAAGTGAAGTAGTTCATCGTCTACACTCCCAAGCCTTGGAATATTCCAACTATGTGGTCGTTCAGTCTCCCACCAAGGAAGTCTCCGAGACTCAAGGAGTTCACTTCTGAGGAGCGAGCTGAGTTTAAGAGCATGTTTGAGGGAGGCAATGGTATAGACTGGGCCAGGGTGACGGAGCAGTCGCTTGTGGTAAGCGGCCTGAGCCCTTGCGTCCCTCGTAAGTTCCTAACCTTACTATATTCTTTCTGGGATGTTATCTGGTTCTATTCTTATGTATTTCCTTCGTAGCTGTGGTCGACAATGATATCGAGGTTCTACTTACCGAGCAGACGGAATAGGGGGGCGTGGCAGACAGAAAGGGGAAGAGAGTGATGACTTCGGCCGCTGATGGGTCTCCGAAGGGACGTCCAACAAAGATGCGGAAGTCAAAGGCCTTGGCCATCCATGATCAAGACAAGGAATCTCTGAGGACTGTGCCAATCAAGAAATCGCTCAGACATGAAGAATTGGCAAGGCCTCCCCTCCCCCCATTTCATCCAATTGTAAGGACCTTCCTCCCGAAGGAGGCAGAGGAGACCTTCAAGCCTAATTGGGCGGTGAAGGTGATTGACTCCGTCATGGATTCCCGCATGGCCATCGAGGTGATGAACAACATTACCATGCGGAGAAACAGGATAAAACTCGTAATTGAGACAGTTGGCTCATGTTATCTCAAGTACGCTCAGGCTTCCATCGGGATAGGCACTCGGTACTAAGTAACTGTGTTTTTGCTTTTCTTTTCTTACTGTCGACTGTAACTCCGAACTGTTCCACCTATTTTTGCAGGTCATGCTCTATAGGGAGAAATTGAAGAGGTAGTTCGATTATGACCTGAAGAGCGCTAATTGGAGGGCACAGAGGCTCGACATGAAGTGGCATGCTGAGAAAGCTCGCGTAGAGGCACTGGAGAAGAGAGTGAAAGAGTTGGAGGGAGAGGTTGATGATACAGCAAGCTAGGTCGTCTTCAGCATGTCCGGGAGAGGCACCCTGACATCACTTGACGGCATGTGTTTCAAACCGGGTCTTGACAGTACTCCCCGACTCATGGGGAATTGCCTTCAGAGGGTGAGGAGGCTCACGGTAACCATGATGTGGTCGGGACGACGGTTCCACAGTCTCCTCGGGAGGTGCTCCCTTCTCCTTAGAAATATTTTCCAATCTCTCCTCTTTTATAATGATGTCGACTGTGGACTGGCCACCGCAATGTAACTATTTCCTTAATGAAAATTCATCTGGTGTTTTTCTTTATGCTTCGTTTCTCATTCGTCTGAGCTATGAGATTATTATTCTGCTGACCAAATTGTGAAGTACGTGTTTCGGGAGGATGCGCTCGAAGATGAAGTGCAAATCCTCCGAGGTAAGTTGTGTCAAGCCGAGGGTGTCATCGCTCGTCTTTGAAAAGAGGAGAGCAACCGGGAGGGAGCGTTCAGCTTCCATATCCGTTGTTCGCAGGATATGGCAAAAGAGTTAGCTCGCTTAAAGGCGTTGTTTCCATACGCTGATTTTGCCCTTGCCCGAACCGAGGGTGGTGGAGTTTCTTGCTTGGTTGATAAGCAAACCCCCGACTTTATCCTGAGACGAATGCTTGTGGGACTTGAAGATTTATCGTGAGAGGGACTTGAAGATTTACCGTCAGAAGGTCAAGCTCGGAGAGATGGGGCAGACCTCCACCTTTTGGAGCCCATTTTCGAGGTTAGAGCCCTCGACAGGGATTCGATCGAGGGTGAGGGTTCCAGGGGACACCTAGAGTGTAGTAGCGTGATCTTCGAGTGTCGCTAGTATTAAGGGAGGTCGAGAGATGTCAAGATTGAATACACGTCCTTCTAGGACCGATGTGATAAAATCCGGGTCGGAGTTCCCCAACGAGGATCCCGAAAGTCCGACCGTAGTGCCTTGATGAATCATGTAATCCCCGATGTAATCTTGCGAATGTAACTTTTGGTTTTTAGCAATAAATAGATTTGCTTGACTTTGGTTTGAAATCGGATGCCACGCCGAGAGGGAATTCTCGTTGAGAATTATGCTGTTGGCTCGGCATCGGATACCACCCCAAGGAATGATCCTCAATAAGATTTCCATGAGAGCATCCACTGTCGTTTTCTAAAAAACCAAAAAATAGCATTTGGGTTAAAAAAAACTACTATCATTCGCTATATACTCAAAATTTAGAATAGGAGTGAACAGTCGTTCGCTAAACTTAGAAATCGCGCTTGAGAAAAGCTAAAAGTAGAAAATGGATGATCTTCATCCATTTGAGGGAAAAAATTCAGATAGATGGAAGATGATGGTCCGTCTGTCGAAAAAATTATTATTAAAAAAATCGAAAAGATGAAAGACGGAGGAAGGAGCTCCGTCTCTCTCTCTTTATTTTTATTTTTTTAAGTAATCAGATTTTTTTCAAAAATTTACAAAAATACCATTAGTTATTTACCAAATTGCCATTATAAATTACGAAAATACCATTATAAATTATTTATTAAAAAAAACATGGGACGACACACCTTCAGCCGTCCCACCATTTCCCCACAAATTTAAAAACAAATTATTACCAAATTACCATTGGATTATTACGAAAATGCCATTTATCCTTTTTTTTTTGGGTTGGACGGAGGATGAATCTCCGTCTGATTTTTTTTTACTTTTTTTTATTTTAGGAGATTTATCAGTAAGGATAACACGCTTCTTCCTCTATTGCTATTCCCAATTGCTAAATATACAAATTTTGTTGGCAACGTTAGTGGATGCTCTGACTGGACCGAAGTCGGATACCATGCAGAGGGGGATCCTGGTTATGGATTATACAACTGGCTCGGCGTCGGATACAACCCCGCTGAAGGATCCATGATGAGAAGTGAACCTCTGGCTCGGACTCAGATACCACGTCGAGGGGGAAGCTAAGCTTTCTTGGAAATCTCTCTTGCGCGCTCACGCGTGGGGCATGACATCACATGTCTGGCACAGTGTTCGATGTTCCTTTTCTATATATATGTGTGTTCTCATATCTTCATCTGTCTATAGGAATCGTTCTTACTTCGGATATCCTCCATTCTTATCTTCCCTCTTGAAATCTCTTGACCTGCAAGTATGTGGCCGATGAAATAGTGAAAGCAAAGCGTGCGGCCATGAGGATCGAGGCTAAGGCGGAAGCGAAGCCAAGTCTAGCGCGGAGATGAGGGCGAAGGCCGCGGAGGGGGTAAGTGCGAAGGCCCCAGTGTACGCGCACTCGCAAAAGCTTCCCCCTCCTCTCCCGAGTCAGAGGAGCTTGAAAAGAAAAATTCCAGGAGCATCGAGCCCCCGAAGGCCAAAGCAACCGAAGGGATTGTCAAGAAGGAGGGCAAGAAGCCTCTGGCTCCGACGGCGCCAACTACCGCGATGGTTCCCAAACCACCTTCGCCTGCGAATGTGTGGGCACCTTCACGGTCCGTGACCGAGGCGGATTTGCTGGGCGACTGCCGGAATGCCATGGAAGTGGTTACCCATTCGCCACCCCTCGTGATCGGAGTCTGAGGACGTTTATACTCACTGGGCGCAGTTCTCTGTTATGGTGACTCCCTCTTTTTAGCTGTTATTGGTGCTTCTTTGCCTTTTCTCCCCTTTCTTTGTTTTTGATGTGTCGTGTTGTTTTTTCATGCGTCTATCCTCGGGGTCGAACTGTAGAAAAGGAGGGAGCACCTCCTTCGATGGGCAGAATGGGCCGGAGCTGGGGAGAAGGAGCTCCTGGCCGAAACATCGACTACTTGAAGCAATTGAGGGAGCTGAAGGTGGACTTGGCGAAGGGGAGGGAGGCCCGAGATAGGCTTTTGAAGGAGAAGGATGAGCTGGTCAACGAGAGGCTAGCGTGGCAGTCGGAGAAGAAGGAGATGGCGGAGGCATATTAGGATGCTCTAGCCGACATCGTCCATGGCCAGGACGAGAGGTACGATCTTGCCCATGAGCACATTAGGGCGGTGTACACGGATATTAATCTTCAAGGCTTCTCTTTCGAAATGAAGGAGAACAATGCAACCCTTCCTGTCGCAGGAGGGGATCAGGCAAACCACGAGCCTGTCGACCCCACCCCCGCAATCATCGAAGAGCACCCGGCCCCTGTCAGTGAACATGGGTCCAACTCCAAGCAATAGGTGTTAGGCCATGTTTTGTTTTTCGGCTTCTCGCGGACTAGCCGTTGCTCTTGTAGTTAGTTTTTATGAATGAATAAACTGTTTCAGATAAATCTGTATGCTTTCTTTTTGTTATCCAACGGAGCTTCCGAGCTAAGATATGAGGAGTGAGGGTATTCCCTCAGTGTTTAGAGGCCTTGCTTATTAAGGCTTCTCTTTATTTCTTGAAGCGTCAGGCAAGTTAACATGTGTCGGCTTACGCCACTCGTTTGAGGTATCCAAGGTGCCTTGAAAGTTCTAACGTTGACCGCAATGAATGGGGAAGTTTGAGACAATCGAGGAGTATCCTCCCAAAATGCCTATAAATTCCCCATTCTCAAGTGACTGGCTCACAAATCCCATCATTTCTGTTTTGATGACTCTGTCCTCGATGTGTCTTTTACTAAGAACCCTGAATGACAATCCAAGGGTTGAGGCTGAGGAGGATGGGCATTCAATAGCCAAAACGGAAGGCCATCAGTCCGAGGTAGGGCATTCGACCGGACAGACATCGATGTCGGATCGAGGAGCTTTGTTGGGCTTGTTCCGGGGTTCAAGATCTGAAGTTTCACACATCGAGTCCCGAGAGACGATGATGTTACTTGATTGTGTCCCATTATGACTCTGTGTTATTTTTTTGGCTAAGGCTCCTCGTGCCGATGGCACCGGTTCAGAGGGGCTTGGATAGGATCTGGGTACTCCTTGTTGAACTTCATAAGGTATATCCTGAGTTCCAAGATCTGATGTCTTTCTTCGAATTCTGAGGGCGTGGCTGAACAAATTTATTCATGTAGAAATTTTTAGTCTGCCTAGGCTAACCGACCACCATCTCTTCATCATTTGCATATTTCACATACACTGATGCGATTTTCAGAGCGTGGGACTTACCGTCGAGGCGGAGAACCTCAAGGGACTCTTGTGCCTGGTCTGTTCGGGCGCACTGACGCCCTGCGCTTGGGTCGACTATCTCTTACTTCTAGAGACTTGCCTATGAGCCTCTTCTGCATCAGTTCGGCAAGGCAACAATGCCCAGCGATAGCTAGCGTTCCGAGACGCGAGGTGACCATGCCCGACGATAGTTAGCATTCCGAAATGCAAGGCGACCATGTAAAAATTTAGGTGTAGCTTCCTTTGTTTAGTGTTTAATTTGCCAACTGCAGACTGACCACCGCCTATGTTGTAATTGCTTTGCTTTAATAAAAGAATACTTGCTGTTATTCTTTTGTATGGACTCTCTTTAAATGAGTAATGCGAGGCCAGATGAGACGCGTGAGTCGTCTTCTCGCAGTTGTGAGCTTTTAGGAGTACTTCATCATCGACGATGTGCTGGTGGTGTTTATTCGTAGAGATTGATAATGGATGAGCCTTCTTCAAGGTCTTGACGTCGGATACTATGCTGAGGAGATAATTCCGAGAAGATCTACATGGATTTTAGTGCTGGTTCTCAGCGTTTGATACCACGCCAAGGGGTAATTCTGAGAAGAGATCCAAGGACCTTAGTGCACATTCTCGACGTCGGAGACTGCCAATGAATGAGTCTGAGGAAAGATCCAAGGAATTTATGGAAAGGTCTCGGCATTGGATACCACTCCGAGGGGTAGCTTAGAGGAGAGATCCAAGGACTTTAGTGCACATTCTCAGCGTCAGATACCACGCTGAGGGAAATCCCTAGTAGATATCCAAGAACTTTAGTGAACATTCTCGGCGTCGAATACCACACCGAGGGGTTGTTCCTAGGAGAGACAAAGGACTTTAGTGCACATTCTCGGCATTGGACACCACGCCAAGGGGTAGTTCTGGGGAGAGATCCAAGGACTTTGGTGCACATTCTCGACATTGGATACCACACCGAGGGGTAGTTCCGAGGAGAGATCCAAGGATTTTAGTGCACATTCTCGGCATCAATACCACGTTGATGAGTAGTTCTGAGGAAAGATCCAAGGAGTTTGGTGCACATTCTTAGCGTCGGATACCACGCCGAGGGGTTACTACTCGAAGTGAGTCACTTATTGCAGGAATCCAAATTTTTTGAATTTGAAATGAAATTTATTCGTTGGCTACCGATAGGCCAACACTTATTACATTTGTAGGTTTTTAAAGCCACATTACAAGTTTAAAACGCTAAGGGCCTTCATGAAACTTCATCAAGTGTTCCGCATTCTAAGTCCTCTTGACTACCCTGCCCCTCGGGTCTTCAAGTCAGTAGGTGCCAGGGCATACCACTTTGGAGACCATATATGGGCATTCCCAGTTGGGAGCTAGCTTCCCCTTTTTGCTCGGCTCAGAGATATTGAGGCGACGCAGCACTAGGTCCCCCTCTTTGATGTTGGTTGGTCGGACACTTTTGTTGTAGAACCGTTCTACTCGTTGTTTGAAGACATTCCTTCTGATAGCTAACCTCTCACGGACTTCATCGAGGAGATCCAGGTTGGCCCTGAGGCCGTCTGAGTTTAATTCTTCGTTGAAGCTCATGATCTGTGGGGAGGATAGCCCGACTTCTAGAGGAATTACAGCTTTGGAGTTGAAGGTCAGGTTGAAGGGCGACCCGCTAGTAGGTATCCTCTTGGTTGGTCGGGAGGACCACAACACACTTGGAAATTCATCGACCTATAATCCCTTTGGGGATATATCCAATCGCTTCTTGAGGCCATCGAAGATAACAACAAGTAGAATATGTGCAATCTGGAGAGTTGCGGTCGACCGATCGGGGGTGTGGTCGACCGACCCTAATTGAAGGTGGTTCTCTGAGTGTACAGGGTCCAACAGAGAGTGAGACAGTCGACCGTGCAGTCGATCGGTCAGAGTTCAGAAGTTGGCTTTACACGTTGCGGCCGACCGCACCCCCAATCGATCGGTCAAGAGTTCAGGAGTTGGCTTTACACGTTGCGGTCGATCGACCTGGGGGTGCGGTCGACCGACATCGGCGTTGTGTGTTATTTGGGCTTTCGGGTTTTGGTCCAATAAGATGTATTTGTATTTATCTTTTAGGGTTTACTTGAGGGCTATATAAGTGGAAGTAGACTATAGGGTATATATAATTGATCAGAGGGAATTGGTGAGTCGTTATCATTGTTCAAATTCAAGAGGGGATTGTGCTGAGTGTTTCAAATATGAGGGAGAGAGATTGAGATTTGTAATCTCTTTATAATCTTTATATTTCTTGGGGAATAAGATGTACTAGTTGTTGCGAGATCTTGTATTGTGGTGGCTTGTTCTTGGTTCATCTAGTTCTTTGGAAGTTTCTATTGGTTGTGGTGTGTTTCTGCTATTAGCACTACAAGTTGTTGGTAGATTCTGCAATAAGTGGTATCAGCGCACTAGGTTCGGGATGTCCGATAGCAAGTCAAAGATCGAGAGGTTCGATGGGAGTGACTTTGTGATGTGGAAGAATCAGATGATAGTGTATCTTCATCAGAAAGATCTAGATGGTCTGTTGTTTGATGAGAAGCCGGAAGGTGGAGACAAGGAAGCGAAGGTCTTGGTAGAGTGAAATCGTTTAGATCAGAAGGCGCTAGGGCAGATTAAATTAGGACTGAGTATGAAAGCGTTATTTCATATCTCGAAGGCAAAGACCACAAAGGAGACTAGAGATTCTCATGGATATGTATGAGAAACCGTCGGCATTTAATCAAATTCTTCATCTGAAGAAACTGGTTAATATGAAGATGAGGGAAGGGGGTTCAGTAGCAGAATATGTGAAGAATGACTATATGCTTTATAACCACATGAAAGCTGCAGGTTTGAAGTTTTCAGTGAGGAGACAGTCATTGTTACTTTTATCAACTTTTTCCGATAAATATGGTACAATGGAACAGACTATTATATGCACTATGACATATTTGACGACTCTACAATATGTGGTTAGTAGCATTCTGAACGAGGATGTGAGAATGATGAGAAACGGTGGATTTCCATCATCATATTATAGAGATTCCGCAATGACAGTTGAGAAGAGACGTGGAAGATTTAAGAGCAGTCGAAGAAAAAAGGATCAGAGTAATTCATCTGAGAGTGGATCTGATAACAGCGATGGGAGACAAGGACCTGAGTATTGGTATTGTCACAAGAGGGGTCACATGATGCGTAGTTGCAAGACTTATATGAAGAGGAAGCAAAAGCAATCGAAGAGAGATAACCCAAAGGAAGCTCAAGTGGGGCTTGTTGAAGAGTGATGCTTATCAGCTCGGGAGGAGTTGGACACTCAAGATTGGTGTATTGATTCGGGAGCTTATTTTCATTACTTCGAGGAGCGAGGTGTTTGATGACTACAAGGAGGGTTCTTTTAGAGATGTGGTCGTTGGGAATGGTCACATGTGTCCTGTACGAAGGGTTGGTACTGTTTGCGTAAAAGCCAGTGATGATCAGAATGTTGTCTTGCGGGAGACAATGCATGTTCCAGACTTGAAAGAAAATCTTATCTCGATTGGAAGGCTAGACAAAGAGGGTATGTCTACCACAGTTGGTAGTGAAGAGTGGTGTATAGATGCAGGTTCAAGGGTGATTGCAAAGGGGAAGCGTGAGGGAACGCGATATTTGCTTATAACCGTGAGTGGCAATTCTCCTGTAGTTGACTCTCAGCCGGAATTGAGTAGTAGGCTGTGTGGGGTGCAACCGAGTTCTTTCAGTTGTAGAGGAGATGTTACTAATTTAGTGAGATCTGCTGGCCATGGAAGTGATCCTAGAGAGCAAGATGTTACTGCGGTGAGGGTACTTTACAATATGGCAGACGAAACTTTATGTCGCTCTTGTGTGGTAGAGAGCATTGTGATCGATATGCGGGGTGATGTCAACGAGGGTAACCGAAACTGAAATGTAGAGGTTGATCAGTTTGTGGGTATTGTGGAGGTGTCGTCCATGGAGACTTTTAGTGCAGAGGGTGCATTGAGAGGTTTTGAACCATATTCGGTGTTAATGGAGATTCTGCGAGTTGGGGGTCTTGTAACACGGAATCTGACACGGGAGGTTGTTTCTCTGGTATTCATGCTCTATGCGATTGGTGGAGCACATCCTTCATGAGGTGATGAGGGGTGGTTGGTGCACTCTACGTGGTGGAGTGGCAGATGTGCTCTTCATGAGAGTGGAGAGTACTTGGGTCTTCCATGAAAGTGAGAGATTGACAGAGATAATACGAGGTAAATATTACAATAATTTTGAAGCGTTGTGTATTTAGTCAAAGTTGGAGATTGTTAAGATTGTGGCATCAAATACACGTAGGCACGGAGTACTTGAAGTTGGAGAAGAAGAGGAGGAGACAAAGACAGCAATAGAAGACAACAGAAAGTAGAAGATGAGCTGTCTGGAGAGTTGTGATCGACCGACCGAGGATGCGGTCGACCGATCCTGGCTAAAAGAGGTTCTTCGAGTGTACAGGGTCTAATAGAGAGCGGGACAGTTGACCGTGCGGTCGACCAGTCAAGAGTTCAAGAGTTGGCTTTATATATTACGGTCGACCGACCTGGGGGTGCGGTCGTCCAACATCGGCGTTGTGTGTTATTTGGTCTTTTGAATTTTTAGTCAAATAAACTATATTTGTGTTTATCTTTTAAGATTTATTTGAGGACTATATAAGTGACTGTAGACTCTAGGGTTTATATTACTGATTAAAGGGAATTGGTAAGTCGTTATCATTGTTCTACTTCAAGAGGGGATTGTTCCGAGTATTTCAAATATGAGGGAGAAAGATTGATTTGTAATCTTTGTATTTCTTGGGAAATAAGAAGTATTGATTGTATTTTGTGAGATTATGCATATACTATGGTAGTTTGTTCTTAGTTCATCTAATTCTTAGAAAGTTTCTATTGCTTGTGGTGTATTTTCGCTATTAGCATTACGAGTTATTAGCAGATTCTACAACTCCATGAACTACCATTAAGGCCTTGGAAGTCTCGAGATCCGTGCAGAAATCGTACAGTGGAGATACACTTCCACCTCAACCATTAAAGGCCTTGGGAGTCTCGAGATCCGTGCGGAAATCGTCCAGTGGAGATACACCTCCACCTCTACCATTAAGACCTTGGGAGTCTCGAGATCCGTGTGGAAGTCAGTACCGTGGAGATACACCTCCACCTCGATCTCCACCCTCATCACTTAGTTAACTGAAATACTGCTTGTAAGAAAGGTAAATATGAAATGCATACAACATAGACCCGATTAAGCTTCCCAGCAAGTCATTAAAACAGTTCAGCATTCTGATCGATAATGATAAACACTATGTTAGCAAGAACAGAATGATAAACATAAAAAGAAGATATAATATTCTTTACTTTTTTTTACTTTTATAAAAAACAAACTTAAAAACTGACACTGCTTTACTCTGTACAGATTTAGGTTATGTATGATATCTACCATAATTACAACCAAAAAGCATATACAACCACCAACACAAAAAGACCACCGCAGCAGCTGTCCCATGCATGATCTCTTCTTTCTTTTAAAAGTCAGCTGCAACTTCCCCAAAAAAAATAAAAATAATAAAATAAAAATAAAAATAAAAAAAGCACACGAACACACACAAAAGGCCAAAAAACAACAACAAAATCAAAAAATCAAAAGGAAGTTTTACTATACAGCAGGGGGAGTCTGGATCATCATAACCATTACCATCATCTTCTCCTTGGAGAACCATAAGGTGTTTGCGGTTTAGGTTGGGAAATTTCTATCAACGGATCAAAGTTCATGATAGGTCTTGAAGGGAAGAAAGAGTAATTATCTCGGCCATAATTAATTGTTCCAGTCGTATATGGTGGATGTGGTGGAGAGGGTAAGCAGCTTCTATTATACTGCTTGAACTGGCGCAATGGGCTTGAACATGGCGAAACAGGGAGAGACATGTTCATTCTCATGCTGAGAATGTCACTGAAGAAGAGGAGACATTTAACTTGTGAGTTTTGGGGAAATAAAGAGAATTGAAACCATTAATTGGCTACGGGAATAGTACGAGTAATACCTTTGGTTTCTAGATGATGAAGGAAATCCTGCAGTGGGCCCTAAACCGTAATCTCTATCACGTAGCAGAGATGTACTTTCACGTAGAGGAGATATACTACGGTTTGAAGAAAGTTCCATGGTGCCCTGCGCATAGTAGATAACAAGATGTATTGATTATGTTCTGCTAAACTTGACTAGTCTGCTTTGGAATAGTACAAAGAAAATTCATCCAAAGATGTAACTGCATTTCACAAAAAGCTTTACCGTAAAAGATATACCTATCATTTTCACTTTCTCAGAAGCAAAGGCACATGTGATGCCTGCTCTTTGGTTAGAAATCTAGCCCTTATGGCCACACCTAATACAACTGTGCCAAGCACTACTTGAATATGTGGATTATTTTATTTTATTTGAAAATGTGGATTATTATGTCAGTATTAATGTCTAGTCTCGCATGTTACATATCACATCCATATAGCTCCGAGAGCACATTAAGCAAATGAGGAAAATGCTTTTATACCCATATATATCTAAACCTTATACCTACTTTAATTCAAAATTGTTAAATGACCCAGTTCCATTGAGTTTTATAACCCCATGCCCAGCTGATATCCGTGAAATACAAATTGACTATAAAACTGTATGAGCTTCATACAATGAGGTTACATCTACAATTAGAAATACCAACTTAATTTCAAAATTGTTCAATGCCCCTGTTTTTTAACTTCTTTGAGTTTTACCACCATAGGATTACATTTGTGAAATATAGCAAACAGATCACAAAACTATGCAAGTATTATTCAATGAGGTCATATCAACAATTAGGCAACTAACTAGGAATAAGAGGACGTGACTGTGTATATGTATATGAAACCATTGACTATGCTATGAAGTTTCAAATTTGTACGCAATACTTTATTCAAAAAAGAGAAATACAGATAACCAATGAAAACCATACCATTCTGTGGTTTCCATCTGCGAGAGGCGGTAACATATCCCGAAACATACTAGATTTTGTAACTTTAGTCCATGCATTGCCTCGAACAAATGGATGATCCATCAACTGAGCTGCTGTTGGACGTGCTGATGGATCACGTTGTAAGCATAACTTCATAAAACTTTTTGCATCTGAGGACAGATGATCAGGGATATCTGGTATATCTTTGCTATTTGCAATTTTGAACATAGCAGGTACCTATTAAATAGAAAATAAACAAAGCTTTGAGCAGGTGGATGTGAAACTGGAGAGTTGTGAGACCTGAATATCACCAACCATTTGTGCAATATAATGACATGAAGAAAGAAGATCCTCACCCCTTGAAACTGGCTCCAAGGAGGTTTAGAAGTTGCCATCTCAAGTACTGTACAGCCCAAGCTCCATATATCCGCCGAGAGATTGTAACCATTGTTATTCATGATAACCTATATAATATTTAAATAGTTTAAACCAAGGAAATACTACTAGTTAGATGATAAAAATGGCAAGAAAGGTGCTAACCTCAGGAGCCATCCAGTAAGGACTTCCTTTGAAAGACCGTACGGAAGAATAAGCTGCTATCTGATTCAAGATAACAGTAATTAAATAAGCCGATGCATTAATATATATAGAGAGAGAGAGAGAGAGAGAAAAAAAACAGCAAGGCAAGCTATCCCTGGCAGAAGGAAGTTTTAGTGTATATCAAAAAAGGTGAAGAAAAAGAGTACTGCATGTGTATGGTATATTTGTTTGTTAACCCTATATGATACAGTTTGTTTCTTCTAAACAAAGTGTTTACATTTCAGAAAAAGAAGAAACAATGGTAGAGAGAGGGAGGAAATAAAACTTTTTAACTTAATAATAAACTAAAAAAATCTTAGTTGTTTTGCTTTATATCTGTTTATATCTGTTCAATCCTGTATTTTTAGTAATCTAATCAAGTGATGCTTGTAATGAAAGTTGATTAGTTTAGAGTAAGATAGTATTTGGTTTTCCCTACATGACATATAATTGAATGTGCTTCCTGGAATTCATGTTTCAGAATCAATTTAAGATGCAATCAGCAAATGCATGCCAAATACATTCAGAGCAAAGAAGATTTAAGTATTAGACACAAAGCTATTCATATAGTTTAAGATGATTAAATATTCATTAAAATAAGCCATAAGGCATCTCCATGTCTTGACTAGAATGTCAGTATACCATAAACAAGAAACAAATAGCAAAAGCAAATATCTACACAGTTCAAATATTAATTGACAAAGGAGTGCGGTTGACCTAGATTGGTTGTGCATCTATGTACAACACTAATGAATATTCCGAGAACATTTAAAACCTAGATGTAACACATACAACTTACCATAACCATCACATAATAGTTTCCAACAACATTAAGGGCAATATTGCATTTCAAATAGATTAGAACCATACATGTTTGGCCATGCCAAAATCAGCAAGCTTGACTTCACCATTAGGATCTACAAGTACGTTCGCCCCTTTAATATCCCTGCCAGGCAACTTACACTTCAGTCACTATGAAAAATAAATAAATTCCATACCAAGATAATACCTAAATATACCTATAGTTACCTGTGTATAGTGTTCCTCCCATGTAAGTAAGCAAGCCCAGAAAGGATTTGCCGGGTATAACTGCGAATAACAGGTTCCTTGAAAGGTCCATATTCTTGAAGTAATTTATGAATTGAACCGCCAGATACATATTCAAGATAAACTGAAAGTGTCTCATCGGCCTGCACAGGTATAGTTGCATATGGTTACCTCGTTAAGCAATTTGGAGAAAATTTCCATAGCAAAGTTCCAGCCAAAGGCAAAACTACTTTGAAGAGATTAATCAGTATTTCAGAAGTAGGGCCTGAGCAATAACATAAGCATTCAAAGTACAGCAGACTCTAAATAAAAATTCTTCAAGAATATTTTTCAGGAAAAAAAATAAAAATTTGGAGAGAATTTTTTCAGCAGCAAAGCAGAATAAGAGAAACATGCAGTAAATTGACAAATTCGAATAAGTAGAAGCGCAAAATATACTACTGAATGATATATCTTATAGCTATAGGTACCAATCGGTGGAACCAATGTTAAGCTTACATGCAAAGTTTCATAACACAAATGTAATATATGTGTATTTTCATATGCGAGTGAGAGTGTAACAGATTCAGACATTACCAGTTCACTGCCAAAGTACTGCACAATGTTCGGATGTGAAAATTGACTAAGCAAAGTAATTTCCTGGGAAATTAAGAAAATACATAGAATCAATATTGAGATGCTTAATATATGTTAATGAAATAAACAAACTCGCATAACACAAAATATATAAAATTACCTGGTTCAATTGCCTAAGGCATTCTTTAGAATTGGAATCATTAGAGATTACTTCAACCTCTTTTATTGCACACATTTGCCCACTTTCACTGTAGCACAGTACAATAATCAGAGGGCAACTAGAAGGTTATATATATATATAGATTAATAATAATAATAAATCACCAGGCAATTTTTAAAAAAAAACTATCAAGCGGCTCTCCTTCAATTGAAACAAAATCAATGCTTCTCATTCACCCTCCCAAAAGATATTTTCATACAAAAGTTTCTCCTCCAAAACTAAATCCCCCCCCCCCCCCCCCCCCCAAAAAAAAAAACAAAAATCATCCTCACTTTATTACCATCTCTCTCCTCTCTTCACTTTTTCTTTTTCATCTCTCTCTCTCTCTCTCTCTCTCTCTCCCCTCATGTAGAAAATTTAACTGAGTTCCCTCATTGATTTCAAATGCAATGTAAGATTTAAATGGATATTCACTTAGGTAAATTTCAACCTCTAAAGTTACACTGAAAGTAGCAAATATCTCTTTAAAAGTTAAATTTCATCATTTTGCACCCTTGTTCTAAGAAGATGGATTTTACACCAAGTTTCAATAGCAAATATCTCTTTAAAAGTTAAATTTCATCATTTTGCACCCTTGTTCTAAGAAGTTGGATTTTACACCAAGTTTATAATTATTTTTCAACATATGCTGACTATTCAAACTTGAGCTACATAAACTCCACAATGAAAGTTTCACAGTCATACATCCGAAATGTTGGAAAGTAAATGTATCCCCTACTCTTTAAAACTACCAAAAATTGTTCGATATATTTTACAGTTTATAGGGCTTTTTATATGTTGTATTGTTCCGAAGACGTGCCAGTATATATATAAGGTTTGAAACTTAAAAGCATAACCATCAATATACTTCAGAATTCACTCAGTACCAACAAGAGTGAAAAGATTCTATACATAATGCAAATAATCATATATTGGGAATGTGATTTTTTTTAAAAACAGAAAAGAAAGGTCTAGGAACGTGGAATCTTGCCCCCTCAATCATCAAATTCAACTACATGATCAGAAAAAAAAGGTTTATCCTGAGAAGCACATGTACAATAACATGATTTTAATAAAGTTAGTTACATATATGCTAGGCACACATGAGAACCTTCTTTTGGAAATAGAACATTTTTATTGTGATAGTTTTGTGTCCTTGATCGTTATAAATTATAAAGTTTTGATTTCTATGATAAGTGTAGACGAGTTTTCGAAATTACACTAGGCTTTCATGCATATCCATTATCCACAAATTCCACAACCGAGCACAAGATTTCATTTTTTTTTTTATATATATTTAGCTCATTCATGACTTGTACTATGGCATTGAGTTGATAAGAAAATCCCAATACAAGTGAAACGGAGACAAGAGACAATTACCTGTTGAATCCAAGATACACATGACCAAACGTTCCTCTTCCTACTAACTTCCCCTTCTTCCACTGCGACGGAACGGACCGTGCCGAAAAAGATGACCCAGGAGACCTTGGAGGAAGTGGCAACGGATGTAGCGGGCTCCTCCCATCGTCTTGTCTCGACCTCGGCGACCCCGGGAATTTCCCTTGTGCCAGTGGATGTATAGGGGAAGTAGGAACATGATGCCCCCTCATACAATTCCCCAAATTGAAATTGTTCTCCACCGCATCAACATTAAACATAAGGAACTCCTTTTTCGGAGACACCTTATTCACCTCAAGCTGCTGTCTTTGTGGGTCGGGTGTCAACATATTTCCACCCTTTGGCATATTAATTGGTTCTGCACATCTAACTCACTCGTTCAAACAAAACAAATCAGACAAAAGGGTAGATAAAATCATTACAGAATCCCTAAATTTTTGCACGGATATTATTAGACATTACATAAAAGACATATTAAAAGAGTTAATACCAACAAAAGCTATTCTTTAACATTCCTAAAAGACAGTTAACAGAAGGAATAATTCCATCAAAATAAACAAAAGCTAAACCAAAAAAGAAAAGCTATTTATTTTTAAAAACCCAAAATTCTAGGAATATACTTCAATTAATACCAAAACCCTACTAAGAACCACTTAAAGATTACAACTTTACTAAACCACATGCTTCTAATTTCACTAAACCTTCATAAAGATCCAATCTTTTAAACTCTAATCCCCAAATTAGGAAACATGCGAATTAATTAATTAATTAATCAATACCTAAAAACCCCAAGATCCGGCGTCTCATCGGAACCCAACGAGCTAACACTGGAACCCGATGCGGATGCGGATGCGGAACCCGAACCCGCAGCGGCGAGAAGATGGGGAATCGAGGGGAGCGGGGACGAAACGGGTCGGGGAAGCGGGTGGCCCGACCCGAACCCGTTACCGGAGCCGTTGTTGAGAGGCCGTCTTACTAGGGCTTTGTCGAAGCTGTTGGCCTTCTCTTTCTTATCGGGTCTCTTAAGTTTCGGGTCCGGGTTCGGGTTAACGGGTGAGACTGGATTGGATTTGGATTTGGATTTGCATTTGGATTTGCGAGTAAACCAGGAAGGCATTTTTTAGAGAGAGGAAGAGAGGTTGAGAGACAGAGAGAGAGGATGGGAGCGAAGTGAGGAAGAGGTGGCAAGGGAGAGGAATATATAAAGGGACCGATTTTGGGTGGCACCCAGATAGGGAGGGGAGGGGAGGGTGGGGCCCAGTAGGTGAGTTTTGTCGTGGAGTGGAGGGGTTTTAGAATCTTCGTGGATATTTGAGGGAAACGTGGGAGAAGGGGAGGGGAGGAGGGCCGTTGGATTTGGATCTCATCACTCACGCTTCATACCACTTGTAAATTATTTTTGTGAAGGTTGGTGCAAGAAATACTAATCGATGAGCGTACTACTTTCATATTCCGGCAGAAAAAGGCACGAGCCCTTATAGACGTGTATTCTATGACTTAATGTTGACCACGTTATTGCAATTTGTGTTTTTTTTTTTTTTTTTATGTAAGCGGATTGACTCAAAAGACTCCAGCCTGATTAAAAAATTTATTGATAAACCGAAAAAAACTGTACAGTACAATAATGGAGGGTTTTACGAGATGTAAAAAATTAGCGCCGGGAGCGCAGAAGCACAGCATAAAAATACAAACTAAATCACTGAATGTAGAGAAGACACGATACAGACAAAAAAAAGTCTAAACTAAATGAAAGTCGGCCCAGGGAGGAGGAGGAAAGCGCTAAACCCACGGCGATCCCCTGCAAACTCCGGAGCACTGCACTCTCGTAGCAGCACACAGCCAACCGGGGCTTACATCCCAATCTCTATAAGGGTAGGGAGGGCGCAACCACCGGAGCACCAGGGTCACCGAGATGTGGCGAGACACCGAACTGAGGGCAGCTGCTCACTGATCATCAAAACTCACGACGCAACAAACAGGGGAAGCACACAATCAGGCGCTCAAGCCCAAGCACACAACCAGGCACACAAGGGCCCAGAAACAGCAATCGAAACGCCCCCAAGAAAACCAGGGGACACAGCAAAGAACACAGCCAGTCACACCAATCGGCGCTCAAACTCAAATGCAAAAAGAAGGGGGCTCAGATAAGAATTCAAACGCCCCGAAACAAAACCAGGGGACACGGCAGTGAAACCATCCAAACACCCAAAATGGCGTTCAGTCCCAACAGCAGAATGAGAAGGGCTCAGTTTCAGTGGCCTTCAAAGGCTCAGTCGTCACAAAGGTATGCGCTCAGGCAAGCAAAACAGCGCTAGCATAATAAAACCAAAAATAACCAAACACCAACAAAACGAACAGCACAATGAGGGAAGGAGCGCCCCCCTATAACACAGACATGAGCTAACTGAACAGAGAAAGAAAAGTATCAGGCTACCGCCTGTTAGTAGCGAGAGAAAGGAAAAATATAAGCGCTAAAGCATAAGGTCGCAATCACCCACATATACTGCTACAAAAGGATCGATATAAAAAAGAAAAACAAACATAGAGAGCCCACAACAGCCTTAAAGAAGACGATGCCCAGTAACCTGTGTCAACAAGCTCGGAAGAGCAAGGATAAAAACAAAAGAGCCAGGATCGCAAACACAAAAGCGCCAGGATCGAAAAAGAGGTCCTGAAATAGCACAGAGGAGGGCAATACGTCTCGGCCTTCAATCCTGCGACAGCAGCAATAAAAGCAAAAGTGAAACAAATATATAGTTGATCATTAAGCGATAAGTCTGCAAAGAACAAGCAGGGAGTCATCTAAACGATGACATTAATAAAACCAAAAGTGAAACAACTACATAGATAATCATAAAGCGTTGAGTCTGGAAAGAACAAGTAGGGAGTCATCTAACCGATGACAGTAATATGACACTTGATTTTCGGACTTAATCTGCGATGTCCAGAATTTAAAAAGAAATAAGAACTCTTCTATTAGAGAAGAGATAGAGGAAGCTTTATGCGTGAACAACCTACGGTTTCTTTCCCTCCAGACGATCCACATAATGATGTGAACTGATAAATTCCATCCCTTACGATATTTCGGGAGCGCAGAGGGGGTTTTCCAACAGGATAGTAGATTAGAAGGCACAGTCGGGTTAACCCAAGCCAGGGCCACAATCTTCCAAAGAGGGACGATGAACGAGCAGCTAACAAAAAGATGATTTACATCTTCCGAGACTTCCGAGCATAAGGGACAGAGTTGTCCCCATGCTAAATTTCTTTTGTTAAGCACTTCGACCGTGAGGAGTTTGTTGTTAAGGGCCAACCAAGAGTTGATTTTAACCTTGAGAGGAACACATGAGTTCCAGATGAAATGAGCTGAGGGGGATTTAATACCTCGGAAGTTGAGGAACTTGTAAAAAGATTTAACAGTGAAGGATCCAGAGGGGCTCCATCGCCAAGCGATGTCTTCCGAAGGCTTCCACTCGAAAAGATTGAGGGATTCAATAAGCAGTTGAAGGTCTGAAATTAAGGGGGAAGGCAACTGAACTGTAAAAGGGATGCTCCAAACCCTAGTGGAATTGATCCAATCGAAAGATTCCGCTACTGTGGCATCCGGGATGGCTGCTAAACTGAAAAGAAATGGATAGGCCGAGGCAAGAGTGGTGTTACCCAGCCAGAGATCGGTCCAGAATTTGGTCCTAGACCCATCAGCACAAAGCCGATAAGTACTGGTGTGAAATGCAGAGGAAACCTTCCAGACTCCTTTCCAGAAAGGGGAAGCTAAACGATGGATCGGAGAGCGGAAATGCCACCACGGGGTGGAAGCAAAATAATACTCCTTGATGCATTGAACCCACGACAAGTGATAAGATTTATGGAGGTTATTGCAATTTGTGAATGTGAGAAAATAACAGTTAGGTTAAAACTTATTATTAATTATAATCTGCACGGCCGATGTGATGTATGTTCTATTTGTTTTTTTAAAGATAAATACTAAGACGTAATCTAACATTAAACCTGGGATTTCTCTTTACTCATCAGATACTTTTTTCAGATTATCTCTGGTGACACAAACTTTTATTTTATATAAGCGACACTTTTGTTAATATGAGATGGTGCATGGATGATACAGATTTGAAAATAAGAACGATGGTGGAGAGCCTCTATTAGATTTTGCGGCTTCGTATTATCTTATACTAGCAAATACTTATTTTAGGAAGAGTGATGAACATTTGATAACCTTTAAAAGTGGCGCAAATAAGAGCCAGATTGATTTTTTTATTACTAGAAAGGTGGATTGCGCGACATGTAAAGATTGTAAAGTTATACCAATAGAGTATTTAATCTCACAACATAAATTAATGGTATTGGATGGTAAGATTGGAAAACACATATGTGTAAGGAAGGAGACTAGGTGTAATACCCTGATTTTTCAATTAATGAAAAATTATTTTATTTTGAACGTAGTGTGCACGTACAATATTTTGGTTGAATTAAATCTTATAATTATTTATTGTGATGTGTATAAATATTTAAATATGTGTTTTCAAATTATTTTATACAAAAGCCTTATTTTAATTAGACTAAAAAGCCTTTTTCAAAATGTAATTTATTTATTTTATTTTAAAATAACTATTTTGGCCCATAAACTAAAGCCCATGGACTATATTTTTATACAACTTGTCATGTAGATTACAATTTAAAAGACTATTTTATTTTTATACAAAATTAAATGTACATTTTTGGACCTAGTTGCATGCACGTGCACTACACATACACGTGCAAAATGCATGCCTTCTTCATGGCCTGTTGTGGACTTTTTGGAGGGAACTCAAAATTTGAGTGGTGATCATGGTGTGGTGGTTATTTGGATGTGGGTAGTTATTGCAACTCTTACTTTCATCCTAGCCCTCCATCCTACAACCAACCAATTAATCCTAGCCCTCCATTCTATGTGATTTTTAGTATAAATACCCCCTCCCATGGCTAGTTATTTTGTGCTTAATATTCCCTTCCAAATCTATAGTCTAATAGCATTATCTAGTAGTAGTTTGTGAGTTAAAAAGATTGAGTTGTGAGTGGGATTGTGCTTGCATTCTACCAAGGAGGAGAAGGGCCGGTTATTCAAGTAGGAGCTTTCGGTGGTGCTTTTTGGAGCTTGTGTGCGCGCGTCTAGGAGGAGGTGCACTCATTTGCAAAGGACTTTGTTGCTATTGTGTTTGTTCCCTCCATACAAGGTGGGTAAAATTTTCCCTATTTCTAAAGTAGGATTGCATGCTAGTTTAATTAGAAAAATTGAAGCATGAAAATGATTAAGAAGAGCACACTTTAATTGTGAAAAATGACTTCTTGAATGATTGAGATGTGAATATGCAAATTGATATGTGGTTCTATAAATTGTGATATATGTGAATTGATTGGAAATATGGATTGATTAATGAAACCACATTTATTACTATCAAGAACTACACACAAAAGTTAGTAGTTTGATTTTTACAATTTCATGTGTTAAATAAATCATTTGTGTTGATATGGGTATGAATAAATTCAAATATGAGTTGTATGTTAGATAAATGATTAAAATCAGAGGATTAATGTGAAGTTATTGATAAAAAGACTGGAATGCTACAAGGCGAAGAAATGTCGAAAAAGAGAAGAAATGTAGTGTTAGAATGTATAATTTGAATTAATGGTTTGAAAATATGTTTTAATTATTACAAAAATTATTTTGCTCGCACTGATATACAAATTATGTGAAGTAGAATTAATATGAAGTTATACAGTATACCTTGATGAAAGCAAAATGAAACGAAAGCTAGTTGAACATCGAAATGTTCTAAATAACAGAGAACATGAGTTAAATGGAATTGAAATTATATTTATGACAACTGAGTGCGTAGCTCAAGTGGTCATATGGTGCGGTTGGCTTCTCTGTGGTGACTGGTTCGAATCCCGTGGGAAGTGTTGTTTTGTTTGTTTTTTTTTAAATAAGTTAACAGCGACCGAGAGCACATAGTGCTCTCAACCACTCTTTATAGCGCTTAGCGCATATGGCCTGGTGGTCTGTTCTATCGGCTGTGACTCAATGGTGCTGGGTTCGATTCTTGCTATCGGCAAGAATGAAAAATCATTTTTTTTTGGGTTTTAAGTGTCCAAAAATTATGAAAAAAATATGATTATTCGCCTAAAAATATAAGGGACTTTATAAAAATGATTTGGGGATTATTTGAATGAAATAAACTATGATTTGTGAATAAAAGGCATAATAGAACTATGGTTCTAGATATATACTTTGTGAAAAATTATAATTTACAAGAATAAATTGAAATGAAGTATTAGAAGATGATTTGGCAAAAAGAACTTTATTGTGTGACATAATGCAATTTATTCTCACTTGAGAATAATGTGAAAATATGAAGTGTGAATGTTTGTTAGTGATGTGAAATTTTGATATGAAGTGAAAATTGATAAAGTATATGAAATTCATGTATAGTCATGGACTATTGAACAAGGTTAGAAATCATGATTGGAAAAGAGAAATGCTATTTTGAGTATGGTAACTCAACATAATGAATTTATGAATGGAAATGCTCATTTTGGAAATTGTAAATTGAAAATTGAAACAAAAGAGTAGCTAAGTCTCCCCCGGCGTTGGAAATGAAATGAAATGAAATTTGAAAAGAAAGACCAAGGTTGGTCATATTGAAATGAATGAATGAGTCCGGTTTAGTGGAGAGGCTAACTCTAGAGCGTTGATTTTTGTTCATGATTCTAATAAAAACTAAGGATTAGTGCATAGTGAAGATGTGATGAAAGTGAGAGAAAAATACGAGTATGAGAACTAGGGTTTACTGTGCGGGTGTGTGAGCCACAGAATGCATGCTTGATGAGTCAAGACATGGCGTGGGCACAACTCAGAATGATCGGACTCTAGCCATGCTTGTGGGATGTTTGGTGACTGCAAGAGGATCGTGTGCCATGAAGTGAGGCTGAATTGCCACAGAATGCATGCTTGATGAGTCAAGACATGGCATGGAATTCCCCTCCAGAATTTTCTGTACACGAGCTTGTACTCATAGATCATCTAGGATACTCACCGTAATTACAGTAGTAGATTAAGTCATGGCGAGGGATTGAACCCTACAAAGATGAAGAACGATTAAAAGGCTTGCCCTCGGACCTATGTAGTATGGGATGCATAGAATCCGAACAAGTGTGCATTAGTGTCATGTAACATAATTAACTGCATTAAGGACTAACTGCACTAAGGACTAACTGCACAATCACAACACGACATCAATAGGGTAGTCCCTCTAGTTTGAAATGTGATAAGTTTGTGTTTGCTAAATATGGAAAATTAAGTTATACTATTTCCGGCATAGAGAGGATGGCCGTGTATAATGATCGTCGGTTGAATAAACTGACGTACCCACAGTCTTATATGCAGGTAAATGACATGTTAAAGATTAAAGAGGAATGGATGCTTAAAGATTATACCATATTGTTGTACATTTATTTAATTGTTGTAAATTTTACTTCCGCTGTGCAAATGTAAAGTGTAATATTGATGTAAACTCTGATGTAAAGTGAAAAGTTTAAATTTTCTTGTAAAATTATACTAAAGGAAGCGAAAAGATCCTGTAGAACATCTCGAATTCAGTGTATTTGGGATTCGGGGCGTTACACTAGGAACCCAAGAATTAGGTGGTGGAACTTAAAGAAAAATAAACTAAAAGTTTTTAGAGATAAAGTCCTTAAAGGAACGTCATGAAATTGGGAAGAGAAGATAAATATGATGTGGACTAAAATAGCTACGTACATAAAAGAAATTTCAAATGAAGTACTTGGAGAATCTAAAGGTAAAGGGTTGCTAAATAAAGAAACATTATAGTGGCAAGAAAAACACCAAATATTGTGAGAAATGATGTAAGATCAACCTTTAAAATATGACAAAAGAATAGAAATGAAGAGGATTTAGAGATATATAAGATCGTTAGAAAAAAAGTGAAGAAAGCGGTAAGAGATGCAAAAGAAAAAACTTATGATGATTTATACACAAAATTAGATACAAAAAAAGGGAGAAAATAATATTTATAAGCTTGCTAAACAAAGGAATAGAAGAACAAAATATCTGGATACAATTAGATTTATTAAGAGCGATGATTCAAGATTCTTAGTAAAAGATGAGGAAATTAAGAAAAGATGACGAAATTACTTTGAGAAATTATTAAATAAAAAAGTTGTGGGTAACTTAAATATAGAGGACTCGAGGGAGAGTCGAGAGCATATATTTTTCCGTAGAATTAGGATCTCAGATATTCGAAATATTGTAGGAAGGATGAAAATAGGAAAAGCTTTAGGATCAGATGATTTACACATTGAAGTTTGGAAGTATCTTGGGGATGTAGGAGTGAGTTGGCTAACAAAATTATTTAATGAAATTTTGAGAACTAAGAAAATGCCCGATGAATGGAGAAAGAATATTTTAGTACATATATATATAAATAAATGAGATATACAAAGTTGCTCAAACTACCGAGGAATTAAATTAATGAGTCATACAATGAAAATTTGAGAGAGATTGGTCGAACATAGACTGAGACTAGAAAAAATCTTGTCTGAGAATCAGTTTGAGTTTATGCCTGGGTGGTCAACAATGGAATAAATTTATGTACTGATGAGACTTACGAAAAAATATAGGGAGAATAAGAAAGATTTACATATGGTTTTTATAGATATAGAAAAAGCATATGATAAAGTCCCTAGAGACATAGTATGTTGAGTGTTAAATAATAAAAAAGTAATTATTCGGTATATTGAGGTAATTAAAGATATGTATAAAGGGGCAACGACCATAATTAGAACAACCACAGGAAAGACCAACTATTACAGTAGATTTACACCAAGGTTCGGCTTTAAGCCCCTACCTCTTTACTTTTATTATGGATGAATTGATGCGAGAAATACAAGATGAGGTGTCTTGGTGTATGCTTTTTGCCGATGACATCGTCTTAGTGGACAAGACTAGAGCAGGAGTCAAAGCTAAATTAGAATTGTGGAGAGAAACTTTGGAAGCTAGAGCTTTTAGGATAAGCAGAACAAAACAGAATATATGGAGTGTAATTTTAGTGATATTCGGAACACAAGTGAGGAAGTAGCGAAGATTGATGTCCAAGAGATATCTAAGAGAGACCGTTTCCGATATTTAGGCTCGATTATACAAAGAGATGGGGAGATTTGTAAGGAGGTTATACATAGGATCCAAGCATGGTAGCTTAAGTGAAGAAGTGTCAGTGATGTTTTGTGTGATAAACGTATACATTTGAAGTTGAAGGAAAAATTTTATAAGACAACTGTTAGATCAGCAATGATGTATGGAGCAGAGTGTTGGGCAACAAAGAAACAACATGTCAAAAAAATAAGTGTAGCAGAGATGAGGATGCAGAGATGGATGTATGGTAAAACAAAGAAGGATAAAATTAGAAATGAGCATATACGAGACATGCTAAAGGTAGCTCCAATCCCAGATAAGTTAAGAGAGAATCGCTTAGGTGGTTTGGACATTTTACACGTAGACCTAGTAGTGCCCTATTAGAAAGAGTGATTTGATAAGTATTGAGGGTAGAGTTAGGGGCAGAGGAAGACCTAAACTAACTTGAGTGGAAACGGTAAAAAAAATATGATAGCTTGTGACTTTACAGAAGATATTGAGCTAAACCGAGTAGAATGGAAAACTAAGATTCATGTAGCCGACCCCAACTAGTTGGGAAAAATGCTTTGTTGTTGTTGTTGTTGTTGTTGTTGTTGTTGACACTTTTATAAATAATTATGTCATAAATAAATTTGAACTTTGAGGGTATTATAGTAACTAACAACAGTTGAGTAAATGAATAGTTAATATAACTCCCACTTAAATGAATAGTTGAGATTAGATAGTTGATTGTCTACAAATGATAGTTTATCTACAAATAATAACCTCAACTATCCCATTATAATATTAGAGATTAGAGATTTGAACTTCAAGGTTATTATGGTAACCAGTGTTTTACAAATCTTCCTAGGCGGCCGCCTAAGCCCCACCTAGGTGCTAGATCATCCCCAGCCAATTTGCCTAGGACCTAGGCCTTTTAAAAAATCAGTTTGGCTACCTAGGTCGGTCCTGGGGCGGGTCTGGGTAGATTTTTTTGTGTGTTAAGTGAACCGGTTCACTTAAATCCCCTCATTCTCAAACCTCCCCTACACTCGTGCTTCTCTCTCTTTCTATCTTCTCAAAAAACTCAAATACCTAAATCAGAATTGGCCAAATTGCTCAAGTTTTTTCCAAATCCTCAAAATATCAAATAGTCAAAATCTCAAATCGATTACCCCTCTCATTGGAATCTTGATAATGGGCAATACAAAAAATGAGCACTCTACCATTGAGGTAATTCTCATTTACGAATTTTTGAGTTTATTTTTAGTATTATATATATCTTGTATTTTATGCAATATTATATTTTCTTACAAATATATTTTTAAAATTTTTTTTTTTTAAAAAGCGCTTAGCTCCTAGCCGCCTAGGCCCCACTTACAAGGTCTAGACGCTAGGCCCCCATCGGCCGCCCGACTACCACCTAGCGACTTTAGAACACTGATGGTAACTAACAACAGTTGAGTAAATAATTGAATGGTTAATATAAGTCCCACTTAAAAATGAATGGTTGAGATTAGATTGTTGATTGATTATCTACAAATGATAGTTTGTCTACAAATGAAAACCCCAACTCTCACATTATAATATTAGAGATTACATATTAGAGATTAGAGGTTCCTATCAGAAAATTTGTGTGTTCGCTAAGTCATTGATAAAGATATAATGAAGAACATGTTACAAAATTATTTATAAACTTTCTTTTACAACAAACTCAATTGATTGAGAGGCACACAAAACAGAGAAGAGAATAGGAGAGGAAGAAAATCCAACAAGAAAATAAAATTAAATAAATAACAACTTACAAACAAACCAAATAATATGCAACAAGGAAGAGTAGTCGAGGCTTGTGTATCACACAATGTCCTTCAAACAGATTTCGCCTCTTCCGGTTGCTGGATTGTGCAAAGGCGTCTGTCTCCCATGATGCAACGACTAGAGTGTTCACGTAGGCATCACGTAACACCCTCGAACCGATCGACAGCGTGAGAATTCTTTCACTGACTTACCGAACAGAAGGACCGAGGAACGGAACAGAACAAAACTTAACAGAAAAAGAAGAACATGATTTTGGTGCAAGGAAGAAAGAGAGAGGGGGGCTCTATATATAGAGTCAGGATTAGAACTTGTAACGACAGACAAAGATATGAATACCTTCAGTGTAACGGCAGACAATGTATTGAATGCGTACACTATAACGGCAGACAGCAGTCAATGTCCTGAATGCCACAGTGTAACTGCAGACAGTCACTTGAATGCGTACAATGTAACGGCAGGCAGACACTAGAATGCGTACAATGTAACGGCGGACAAAATGTTTAATACTGTACTGAAACGGCAGACACCGTTTCTGCATTTATAACAGCCGTTTAAAAAGAAAAAAAATCAAAACTGTAGCAAAAAGAGCCTCTGCACAGGGAGGGGTCATATCGGTCCGGCATTCATGTCCGCAGGATGTGCGGGCGCACACAAGTCGCATGTAATCCGGTCTGAAATTTGCACCCCCCCTGCGCGTGCGAGAGAGAGCCTCTCTTCTAGCTATCTTACAATGCTTAGAAGGAAGTTACTATATATCTTCTTCTAATTCCTTTGATTTTTCCAATGTGGGACTATGTTCCCTTAACCCATTTTCAAGAATGAAAACGTCTCACTTTGAGAGACAATTTCTCGTTCGCCCTTTAACCTTTTTTTAGCAAATTATTAAATGATTTTGATCTACCCACGAAGGAGAACACAAATCAATCAAGATCTCCCAATAATTCATTGAGGATCTTACTCAAAAAAGTGCTCGAAAACTGGTTCGTAAATGGTGTATAAAACATCCATTTTCTAACATTCCCCACATGAATGAAAATTGACGACCACAGACACGACAGACTAGAATTCAGCGGTTGATTCCTGCATAGGATAGGTAGATGTTACCCTTTGAACCTTCTCTTATGAAAATATGTTTACTTTACTAACTAAACAGTAGACACGATGTCCTTGAAATGTTCAGTCATTTGTGTAAACGATGACATATCTCATACAGGAATCTTCCTAACGCATTTTCAGTTCTCACTGTTATGTTCGTTTTGTCCATGAACATATGCCTGGTTCTGAAAGAGTTTAAAAGAAATATTGTCATATATTATTCCCTTGGAAGCGGCCTTTCTTCCCTCTTACATAGGTGATTTCTTACTTAAGAGTAACTCGCATTACTCAGCTCGGATATTCGATACATAAGAATCATTAAAAGCATAGCTTAACCTGTTACCTTACGGGTATCACTATTTCATCATGGGAATGGACATGGAAAAATTCCTACAGTGATCCAACTTGTTCTTTACAATTTAGTTGTCCCTTTGAACCTAGATCTTGAGATCTCTAGTCAGCTAGGTTGGGTGTCCAGTGTATCGACTTATTCTTTCATGAGCTTTAGTCTCATTCCCTTCGATGATTTATCAACTTACTTTCTGTTTAACCTTTTGGTTAGCGAATCCGCAATGTTATCCTTTGACTTTACATAGTCCACAGAGATAACTCCAGTAGAGAGTAGTTGTCTAATGGTATTATGTCTTCGATAAATATATCTAGATTTACCATTATACATATTGCTTTGTGTTCTATAAATTGCATATTGACTATCTGAATGTATACAGATTGGAGGCACGTGCTTCGTCCACCTTGGAATATCCTCAAGAAAGTGGCGTAACCATCCTCAAGAAAGTGTGCAGATTGGAGGCACGGGCTTCTTTCCCCCATTTGTCCAGTGAAATAAATTCAGATTCCATCGTGAATTTAGTGATAAATATTTGTTTCGAGGATTTCCAAGAAACTGCTACACCACATAATGTAAACACATTGCCATTAGTGGATTTTGAATTATCACTAGATATTCAGTTCGCATCACTGTATCCTTCAAGTACAGCCGGGTATCTCGTATAGTGCAGCCCATAGTTACGTGTAAAACACAAGTACTTCAATACTCTTGTAATTGCTTGTCAATGCTCGTTTCCAGGATTACTCGTATATCTACTTAGTTTACTCACTGCATAGGCAATGTCTGATCTTGTACAACTCATTAAGTACATTAGACTGCGTATGATTCTAGAGTATTCTACTTGAGAAATACTCTCACCTTTATTCGTGGATAAATGTAAAGTTAGATCTATTAGAGTTCTGGCAATTCCAGAATTATCTTTATCAAATTTTTCAAGAATATTGTCAACATAATGTATCTGTCTTAAAATAAGCTCGTCTAACATTCTTGTGATTTTAATTTTCAATATAACATCAGCTAGTCCCATGTCTTTAAACCTCGAGTTCAACATGTTTTTAACAGATTTAATCATCTGATCATTGCTTCCAATAATAAGCATGTCATCTACATACAAACATATAATGATATATCCATCTTTTATATCTTTGACATATACACATTTGTTACAATTATTGATCTTGAAGCCATTTGTCATCATGATATTGTCAAATTTCTCATGTCACTGCTTTGGAGCTTGTTTCAAGCCAAGTGACTTCACCAGTTTACACACTTTTTTTATGTCCTGGAGCTGAAAAGCCCTTAGGTTGTTCCATGTAAATTTCTTCATCTAAATCTTCATTAAGAAAAGCTGTTTTTACATCCATTTGATGTACTTCAAGATTGTGCAGAGCTGCTACTGCAAGTACCATCCTAATGGAATTTATTCTCGTCACAGGAGAATATGTATCCAAGTAATCAAGACCTTCCTTTTATTTATAACCTTTAATTACAAGTCTTGCCTTATATTTATCAATTGATCCATCAGGTTTTATTTTTCTCTTGAAGATCCACTTGGAACCTAAAGATTTACTACCTGGTGGAAGATCCACTAGTTCTCAAGTATGATTTTGTAAGATAGAATTAATTTCACTCTTGATGGCTTCTTTCAATAGAGGACCATCACTAGAGTTCACTACTTCCTTGAAGGTTTGGGGTTCACCTTCAAGCATAAAAGTCAAGAAATTCATAACAAAAGACTTTTCCATTCTTGTTCTTTTATTACGTCGAGGTTCATGCTCAACTTCTTCATCTTGGTCTTCACTATCTTCACTAATAGTCTCATGTGTTCGTTTGGAGAAACTTGGTTCCTCCTTTGACTTACATGAAAATACATCTTCAAAGAACGATGCATTTCTAGACTCCATTATCGTGTTCTTTGATATATCAGTGATATCGAATTTGTACACCAAGAACCGATAGACACTACTGTTAAGTGCATAGCCAATGAAAATACAAGCAACCGTTTTTTTATCATATTTTCACTTTCTTAGGTGGAGGTACTGCCACCTTAGTAAGACATCCCCATATTTGCAAGTAATTATAAGATGGATTTCTTCCTTTCCATAATTCATATGGAGTTTTCTCTTCTTTCTTTTTGAGCACCTCATTGAAAAGATAGTTAGCTGAAAGAATAGTTTCTCCCTACAAGTTTGGTGGCAAATCAGAACTTATTAACATTGCATTAATCATTTTTTTCAATGTACGAGTTTTTCTTTCAGCAACACCGTTGGACTGAGGAGAATAAGGTGCTGTCGTTTCACGTATAATCCGATGCTTAGCACAAGTGTCAGCAAATGGCGATTCATACTCTCCACCTCGGTCGCTTCTTAGCGCCTTAATTTTCTTGTTGAGTTGGTTCTCAACTTCATTTTTATAGAGAATAAATTTCTCTATAGCTTCATCTTTGCTTTTAAGCAAATATACATAGCATATTTTGTGCTATCATCAATGAAGATAATAAAATATTTATTACCATCTCTTATTTGTATCATTTTCAAATCACAAATATCAGTGTGAATTAAATCAAGAGGTTCAGTATTTATTTCAATACTTTTAAACGATGATCTTATTAGTTTTGCCTCAATACAAGTTTTACACTTGTGTTTGGAATCAATTTGGAATGTTGGTATGTAATTCAAATTAATTAGTTTACGCAAAGTATCATAAGTAACATGTCCTAGTCTACCATGCCATAAACTGGAAGACTCAAACATATAAGTAGAAGAGCTAGCTTTATTAATATTTTTTACCATGGTCATTACATTGAGTTTGAATATTCCACCACTCATGTATTCTCTACCAACATACATTCTACTCTTCGACAAAATAAATTTGTTCGACTCAAACACTAAACAAAAACCGTGGTTATTAAGCAACGAACCAGATACTAGGTTCTTACGGATTTTATGAACATATGCAATATTGTTCAGAGTCAGTTCCTTTTCAGAAGTCATCTTCAAGATCACCTTGCCTTGGCCCTTGATTTCTGAAGTAGTTGAGTTCCCCATAAATATCTTCTCCCCATTCTCTAATGGTTCGAAAGTGGAGAAAATACTTCTGTTGGAGCACACATGTCGAGTAGTTCCTGTCAATCCACCATTCCTTCGGGTTTGAACCTATTATATTCACCTCTGAGATCACAGCTGAGAGGTTGATATCGAAAATATCTTGAGCAATGTCTTGAATCAAGTTTGCTTCTCTGTTCCTGTTCCTTTTGGAAAGTCTGCATTCAGTAGATTTGTGACTCATCTTGTCACAATTGAAGCACTTGCCTTGAAACTTCGGCTTCTTGGAGATTCCTTCCTTAGGCCTCAACTTGGGATCCTTGTTGTTGTGCTTGTTGGAACGCTGTTTATGTTTCAGTACATTTGCCTTTGCTGTATGACTGATGAGTCCAACCTTTTCAGATCCTCTATTGTCTTCTAAAATTTGAAGCCTGGCAATGAGATCTTCAATGCCCATTTCTTTTCGCTTATGCTTTAGGTAATTCTTAAAGTCTTTCCAACCTGATGGTAATTTTTCAATTATACATGCTACTTGGAAACTTTCACTTAAGTTCATACCTTTAGCATGAATCTCATGCAAGATCAGTTGTATTTTTTGAACTTGATTGATCACTATTTAGAATCTACCATTTTATAGTCTAGAAAGTGGTCCACAATGAATTTCTTGATACCGGCATCCTCAGTTTTATACTTATGGTCTAGTAATTCCCAAAGTTTTTTAGCTGTTCTTTTGTCAATGTATACATTATACAAAGAATCGGCTAATCCATTCATTATGTAATTCCTACATAAGTAATCAGTATTTTTTCAAGCATCCACGGCGGCAATGACTTGGTTATCTTGCTCATCTTTCTTAAGATTTGGAGCTTCTTCGTTCAAGAATCATGCAAGATTCAATGTGGTCAGATAGAACATCATCTTCTGTTGCCACCTTTTGAAATTCTGCCCGTTAAACTTCTCAGGTTTCTCCCCATGGAAGACGGAAACAGGTACAACGGTAGGCACTGGCACTCGTACCGCAATAGCATTCGGTACTTGCGTCGTATCAGGAACCGTCCCTTGGACCGTTTCAGACACAACAACATTCTCCGATGCAGTAGTTATTTCGATTTTGAAAATTACACAACACGAGTGTAAGTATTCCAGATTAAAGAATAAGAAAATAAGTGCCTTAAAATCAGAAATCAAGAAAATCAAAATCTGTTCTAAGTTTGTTACAAAAATTCTTTATAAACTTTCTTTTACAATAAACTCAATTGATTGAGAGGCACAGATTACAGAGAAGAGAAAAGGAGAGGAAGAAAATCCAACAAGAAGATAAAATTAAATAAATAACAACTTACAAACAAACCAAATAATATGCAATAAGAAAGAGTAGTCGAGACTTGTGTATCACACAATGTCCTTAAAACAGATTTTGCCTCTTCCGGTTGCTGGATTGTGCGAAGGCGTCTGTCTCCCAGAAAGCAACGACTAGAGTGTTCACGTAGGTACCACGTAACACCCTCGAACCGACCGACAGCGTGAGAACTCTATCACCGACTTACCAAACAGCAGGACCGAGGAACGGAACAGAACAAAACTAAACAGAAAAGAAGAAGTTGATTTTGGTGCAGGGAAGAAAGAGAGGGGGGCTCTATATATAGTGTTAGGGTTAGAACTTGTAACGGTAGACAAAGATATGAAGGCCTCCAGTGTAACGGCAGACAATGTATTGAATGCATACACTGTAATGGTTGACAGCAATCAATGCCCTGAATGCCACAGTGTAACTGCAGACAGTCACTTGAATGCGTACAATGTAATGGCAGACAGACACTTGAATGTGTACAATGTAACGGCAGGCAAAATATTTAATACTGCACTGAAACGGTAGACAAAACCGTTTTTGTATTTATAACAGCTGTTTACAAAGGAAAAAATCAAAACTGTAGCAAAAAGAGCCTCTGCACGGGGAGGGGTCACGTCAGTCCGGCATTCGTGTTCGCACGACGTGCCGGTGCATACAAGTCGCATGTAATCCGGTCCGAGATTTGCACCCCCCTGCTCGCGCGAGAGACTCTCTCTTTTAGTTATCTTACAATGCTTAGAAGGATGTTACTATATATCCTTTTCTAATTTCTTTGATTTTTCTAATGTGGGATTATGTTCCCTTAATCCATTTTTAAGAATGAAAACGTCTCACTTTGAAAGACAATTTCTCATTCACCCCTTAATCGTTTTTAACAAATTAATATATGATTTTGATCTACTCACGAAGGAGAACACAAATCAATCAAGATCTCTCAATAATTCCTTGAGGATCTTACTAAAAAATTTGCTAAAAAAATTAGTTCGTAAATGATATATAAAACACCCATTTTCTAATAGAACATGTGTACTTGCATGTGTGCGCAATATTTTGTGTGGTTGCACATCTATAATTTTTACTCTCTCGTTAGTAAAGATAAGCATGCCACTAATCTCTACTACTATAATGGGAGAACACCTTAATTTGTCCTCAACCCAAATATTTTCGAGAGTGGACCAGTTATGGATTAACTTTGGTAAATATTTTCGAAAGTGGACCAGTTTGGTAAATGTTTTTACAGTGGATCAGTTTGGAAATTATTTTCTTTTTACCCTTTCCATTATCCCTTCAATTTTTTTCCCGTGGATCAGTTTGGAAATTATAAATGACCTTGTAGAAACTAGCTTAGGAAGTAACATGTTTTTTTCTAGTAGTGAAGTAAGCACTATCGTCAACATGACTATGATATATATTAATTCGTATACAGTAAACTAAAGAGATGCATGTATACATAGAGTTTATCAAAATGAGAGAAGGAGTTTGACATTAATGTTAATATTAGCTTTTAAAACTAGTTGACAAAATAGTTTGAGTGAATAATCAATCCATCATCTTGTTAATTTTGTCATTGATTAATGACGCAGCTTAATTTTATATATATGTGTACATAGAGTTCGTTAATTAATTAACTAAAGTTGAGCTACATACAAGTTAGTGTCTTTTCCTTGTGTCTTATTCTACAAGTTTTCAGTAGATCGAGGCAGAGAAGAAAGAATTACATTACACGTGAATTTGACTTTTAATTTGTTAGTGACACTTGACCCTTGACACTAGGATTCAATGGGAAGCAATGTTTCTTAATTCTTATTAAAGCAACAATAACAATAATCCACACTAGGTCATGGTCGCATATATACAATATACATAAAAATATTTGAGAAAAATATAATTAGAGTAGTATTATAGGTACATATTAATATGTATATTTTAAATATAAACAATGTATTAATTAAATTTTTACGTGAAACTAGAGTCATGATATTGTTGGAATATAAATTTCCTAGCTTTTTTGGACCCAATTAAGAAAAATATAAGAAAAATATATAAGTTTGGAGATAAGAATTTGTATATATATATATATATATATATATATATATATATATATATATAGAAGTGAGCCTTATATAGAGTATGAGAAAATTTTCGTCATACAAAGTGATGATACTCACCTGGTGGAACCATTACGGAAGATCCACTCCGTCCATCATATTTATCATACTAATGGATTTTTTTGTAGAAAAAATCAAGTGGTTTGGAGATTATGAACAATTTCAACAGTAATATAAATCAAAACACATATTGGACCCACATGATGTATGGATTAATGACCTCCAAAACACTTAATTTTTTCTACACATATATACATTGACATGATAAACATGATCGGCAGAGTTGATTTTCCATGAGGACTCTACCAAGTAAATATAATTACTTTGTATGAGGAAATTTTTCTCATATAAATATGAGGCTCACATGTATGTGTGCGCGCGCAATATCCTTAATAACAGCTATTAAGGTACAAAAACTCTCTGTTTCCTGAGATTGTTCTTATCCTAAAGATATAGATAGCTAGCGATGTGTACTCATATGGGAAGTTGCCAAATGCCCACTCTTCCTTTGTAATTTGCACTTGTCGGGCTCTATAATTGATCCACTAAAGAAACGAAACAGAACAAAATGTTCTGAGAATCTTCTTATTATGCATGCATCTCCTTTCCGGATGTATCTCTATAAGATCATATGGCCATGACAACTAATCTTTTGTGCTCTCCATATTTTTCTTGATAAGCTCGTGCTCTTCATGTACATTTTAGGATCATCAACAACCCAACTCTCTCTTTCTCTCTCTCTCACACTATATATATACCACTATATATATACTAGCAGGGTAAAGGGAATATGAGCAGCTTGCTCATTTAGTAAATGAGCAATTAATTATGTGGCATGCATGTGATACATTGGACAACTAACTCTTTTAATGATTTTCCAATCACATGTATGCCACATCATCAATTGCTTATTTACTAAATGAACAAGTTGCTCATACCCCTTTTTCCCATACTAGTATTATACACGTGTGTTGCACGTAGGGAAAATGGGAAGGGAGATGAAAAGGACAAAAAAGAAAAATCTAGTTGATATGGCTAAAAATAGGATTAAATCGGGACCGTTCACATCGGACTCGAATCTTAAAGCTCAGGGGTAAAACGGTAATTTCACATGCAAATGGGTCCGAAGCGGGTACTGGGTCTCCTTCTCACAGATCCAATAACCCGCAAACGGATCCACCTCAGCTGGGTACGGGTTTCAACCCGCTACCAACCCGATCCGACAAGATACAATCAAGGTCCCTGATTAGATCTAAATCAACGGCCATGATTCACATCTATCTTTTCACTGGGGATTAGGGATTAAATTCCTTAACTGATTATAGGGGATATACCTTATCAGATTACATGCCTTATCTGATTACGAGGAATATTCCTTATCTAATCACGGGGATTACATTCCTAAAACCAGTCCCTAAGACGCCTATAAATACCCCTCACCCATCTCCATTAAGAGGTAATCAATCTTTTTCTAGTTAAATGCTCTTTCATAATCATTTCTGGTTACTGACTTGAGCATCGGAGGGTGCGTCGCCGGGATCAACCCTGGTGTCTCGCACTTCCTTACAGGTGAACGGCGGGAGTCAACGGTCAAGCTCCGGCAGAACAGGTTAGGTGTTTGCTATTCAGGTTTTCCACGAACTCACAAATACTGTCTGTTTGCCCCCACACCGAATTTAGCGGCAACAGATTGGCACCGTCTGTGGGAAAACCAAACGAATAGCAGCGCCTCTTCCCGTTGGTCCGACCTTCTCCATCCATGCCTCCTAGAAAGGTCAGATCTAGGGGTCCAACCGTGGACCCAGCCCCGCTGATCAGCAAGAGGTAGTTCCCGTCCAACCCGCTCCGCAGCAGGGACAACCCCCGCTTCAAGTGGAGGACCCTCTTCAACAAGATCAGCCTCTTCTTCGGAATCAACAATCCCCCAAGGGTCCTTCCGGTCCACAGAATGCCGGTGCGGGGGGCTCCCGCATGAAGCAACCTCTCCACCTAGACCGCGTCTCCATACACAAAGCCTTTACGGATTCCATGGCCTCTCACAATCCTCAACCGGTAGAAGTTGGAGGACTTACGCCACCGTCTGGACGAGAAGCGGTCCCGAGAGGGAGCCTCCCGCCAGCAACGTCCGGGTGAGCGATCTCCACACCGCCGAGACTACAAAAGGTCCCATGTCCGAAGAGGGAGGAAGGAATCCCCCGAGCATCACAGAAGAAGACCACGCTCCCCTGTGGGTCGGCAGCAGCCTAGGAACGATGAGGCGCCAATCACCCGTGCCGAGATCCAACGAGTTTGGAGCACAACTCTCTCATAGAGTTCCTCCTCGCACTCGTCTCACAAATGGCTCTCTTCCAGAGCCGAGCTCTTCCCTCCGCTCGCCACCGAAACGGACCTCTTCTCAACAAGTCCGGAGCACACAACTCTCTCCTAGAGTTGCTCCTCAAACTCATCTCACAAATGGCTCTCTTCCAAGAGCCGAACTCTTCCCTCCGCTCGCCGCCGAAGCGGACCTCTTCTCAACAAGTCCGGAGCACACAACTCTCTCCTAGAGTTGCTCCTCGAACTCATCTCACAAACAGCTCTTTCCCAGAGCCGGGCTCTTCCACTCCGCTCGCCTCCGGAGCGGACCTCTTCTCAGACAGTTCGGAGCTCACAACTCTCTCCTAGAGTTGCTCCTCAAACTCGCCTCCCAAATGGCTCTCTTCCAGAGCCGAGCTCTTTGCTCCGCCCACCTCCAAGGCGGACCTCTTCTCAACGAGTTCGGAGCCCACTCTCACCAAGAGCTCCTCCTCGCACTCGTCTCACAAACGGCTCTCTCCCAGAGCCGAGCTCTTCACTTCCGCTCGTCTCCAAAGCGGACCTCTTCTCATCAAGTTCGAAGCATAACTCACTCCTAGAGTTGCCCCTCAAACTCGTCCTCTAGATCGCTCTCTTCCAGAGCCGAGCTCTTCGCACCGCCCACCTCTAAGGCGGACCTCTTCTCAATGAGTTCGGAGCTCACAACTCTCTCCTAGAGTTGCTCCTCGCACTCGTCTCGAAAACGGCTCTCTTCCAGAGCCGAGATCTCCACTCCGCTCACCTCGGAGGGGACCTCTTCTCAACGAGTTCGGAGCTCGCAACTCTCTCCAAGAGCTCCTCCTCGCACCCGTCTCACAAACGGCTCTCTTCCAGAGCCGAGCTCTCCACTCTGCTCACCTCGGAAGGGACCTCTTCTCAACGAGTTCGGAGCTCGCAACTCTCTCCTAGAGTGGCTCCCTAAACTCTTCTCCCAAATGGCTCTCTTCCAGAGCCGAACTCTTTGCTCCGCCCACCTCCAAGGCGGACCTCTTCTCAACGAGTTCGGAGCTCACAAAACTCACCTAGAGTTGCTCCTCAAACTCATCTCACAAATGGCTCTCTTCCAAGAGCCGAACTCTTCCCTCCGCTCGCCGCCGAAGCGGGCCTCTTCTCAACAGGTCCGGAGCGCACAACTCTCTCCTAGAGTTGCTCCTCGAACTCTTCTCCCAAATGGCTCTCTTCCAGAGCCGAACTCTTTGCTCCGCCCACCTCCAAGGCGGACCTCTTCTCAACGAGTTCGGAGTCCAGCTTCTTCTACATGGCTGCTCCCACAACTTGTTAAACTAACCACACGATGGTTCGGAGTCCAGCACTCGGCTCGACACTTCTTCCTTAGCTCGTCTACGGGCGAGCCGGAAGTAGATCGCCGTTCGAAATTGCTCCTGCAGCCGTTGAATGGATCGGAGTCCAACACTTAGCTCGATTCTACTTCGCAAGTTCGCTCCTAAGCGGACTAGAAGTAGCTCGCCATTCGAAACTGCTCCTGCATCCCTTAAACTAACCACACGATGGTTCGGAGTCCAGCACTCGGCTCGACACTTCTTCCTCGGCTCGTCTACAGGCGAGCCGGAAGTAGATCGCCGTTCGAAATTGCTCCTGCAGCCATTGAATGGATCGGAGTCCAACACTTGGCTCGATTCTACTTCGCAAGTTCGCTCCTAAGCGGATTAGAAGTAGCTCGCCATTCGAAACTGCTCCTGCATCCCTCAAACTAACCACACGATGGTTCGGAGTCCAGCACTCGGCTCGACACTTCTTCCTCGGCTCGTCTACAGGCGAGCCGGAAGTAGATCGCCGTTCGAAATTGCTCCTGCAGCCGTTGAATGGATCGGAGTCCAACACTTGGCTCGATTCTACTTCGCAAGTTCGCTCCTAAGCGGATTAGAGGTAGCTCGCCATTCGAAACTGCTCCTGCATCCCTCAAACTAACCTCACGATGGTCAGGGTCCTATGACTCGACTTTACTTCACCGGCTCGTCCTTAAACGGGCCGGAGGAAGATGGCCATTCCGAACTGCCCCCACGACCATCCGAGCTGAGCTACCCATCTACCGAGAAGCAAAGTGGCGGAAAATGTGCCCCAAAATCCGTGCTCGGATCTGCCGAACAAGATGCATCTACCGAGCAGCTAAGCAGATGAAGAGCAAGAAGAAAAAGAGGCTAACGGGTCAGGGTCGGATCCAATACCCTCGGTCCGACCCATACCCTTCTTAGCTTCTTCATTCTTCTCCTTCTTCAGTCTTCCCGCCAAAAGTACCCAACACTTCTGCTCTTCTACAAGTCGAGCTCTTCACTCCGCTCACCTCCAAGGCGGACCTCTTCTCAAACGAGTTCGGAGCTAAAACTCTCTCCTAGAGTCGCTCCTCAAACTCCTCTTCCAGTCGGCTCTTCTACAAGTCGAGCCCTTCACTCCGCTCGCCTCCAAAGCGGAGCTCTTCTCAAAGAGTTGCTCCTCACAACTCTCCCCTAGAGTTGCTCCTTGCACCCACTTCAGAGAATGGGTCTTCCCAGCACCTCTTCCTAGCACCTCTTCTCCTATGAGTGGAGCTCCTCTTCAAAAATCTCCAAAAGCCAAGCAGAGCATCACCTCTTCCATATGCCGACTCATCCCCTTCATCAACTCACCGAGCTTCTCCTCACGCTCGAGCCGTCCGAACAGCCGAGCTACCGAACAGCTCAGCCGAACGGCCGAGCCACTGAGCACGAAGGGGCGGAATCTTCAAGGAACACTTCCTTCAAAACAGACAACTCAGCACCTCGGCCAACGGTACTGACCCTCCGAGCCGAGGTGCCCGGGTACCGACCCTCGTATATGGCAAAAAATCGTCCCGAGGCGATCTCACCGTTAGATCATCTCCAAATTCGCACTCAAGCGTGATGGACGGATCAGATCGCGCCATGTCACCACAAAACGACAAGATAACGTTTTCTCGAAACTCGTGCCTCTTGTCTCGTGATTCGCGCTACGATCGTGATCAACCGTCCAGATCGAGCTGCGTAGCCGGGATCTGCCAATCTACCAACCTGCGGAGCGGCTAAAATCTGCCTCAAAATCCGTGCTCGAATTCGCCGAACAAAGCAAGCAGATGAAGAGGAAGAAAGAAAAAGAGGCTAACGGTCGGGGTCGGATCCGATACCCACGGTCCGACCCATACCCATCTTAGCTCCTTCATTCTTCTCCTTCTTCCCCAACACATCTCCTCTTCTCCACTGTGCAGAAGAACGAGGCAGAGGAGAGAACCCAATTGCCTCTTCTCCCCTTCCTCTTCTCCTCTTCTCCACCGTGCGGAAGAACAAGGCAGAGGAGAGAACCCAACTGCCTCTCCTCCCCTTCCCCTTTCTCCTCAGAAGTGCTGCCGATTCGAAGTGCTGCCGTACCGACCCTCGTTTATGGAGAAAAATTCGGCCGACCCCATCCAACCGTTGGATCATCTCAAAATTCACACTCAAGCGTGATGGACGGATCAGATCGCACCACGTCACCGCAAAACGACAAGATAACGTTTTCTTGAAACTCGTGCCTCTTGTCTCGTGATTCGCGCCACGATCGTGATCAACCGTCCAGATGGCTCTTCTACAAGTCAAGCTCTTCACTCCGCTCACTTCCAAAGCGGAGCTCTTCTCCACAAGTTCGGAGCACTACTTTCTCCTAGAGTTCCTCCTCAAACTTGTCTCTCAAATAGCTCTTCTCGACGAGGTTGGAGCACAACTCTCCCCTAGAGTTGCTCCTTGCACTCACTTCAAAGAATGGGTCTCCCCATGGCTCTTACGAGGGTCTTCCCAGCACCGCTTCTCTACTGTGCGAGAGAACGAGGCAGAGGAGAGAACCCAATTGCCTCTCCTCCCCTTCCTCTTCTCCTCTTCCCCACTGTGCGGAAGAACAAGGCAGAGGAGAGAACCCAAATGCCTCTCCTCTCCTCTCCTTCCTCTTCTCCACTTCTCCTCTTCTCCACTGTGCGGAAGAACAAGGCAGAGGAGAGAACCCAATTGCCTCTCCTCCCCTTCCTCTTCTCCTCTTCTCCACTGGGCGGAAGAACAAGGCAGAGGAGAGAACCCAAATGCCTCTCCTCCCCTTCCTCTTCTCCTCTTCTCCTCTGCTCCAGTATGCGAAAGAACAAGGCAGAGGAGAGAACCCAAATGCCTCTCCTCCCCTTCCTCTTTCTTCTCAGAAGAGCTGCCGATCCGAGGTGCCGTGGTACCGACCCTCGTTTTTGGGAAAAATTTGACCGATCCCATCTCGCCGTCGGATCGTCTCAGAATTCGCGCTAAAACATGATAAACGGCTCAGATCTCGCCACGTCACCACAAAACGACAAGATAACGTTTTCTCGAAACTCGTGCATCTTGTCTCGTGATTCGCGCCACGATCGTGATCAACCGTCCAGATTGAGCCGCGTAGCTCGGATCTCAAATCCGAGCTACCGAACTACCGAACCGCTAAGCGGCAAAAAATCTCCTCAAAATCCGTGCTCGGATTGGCCGAACAAGAAGCAGATCCGAGGAGCTCAGATTGGCTGAGCAACAAGGAAGAAGAGAAAAAGAGAGAAAGAGAGAGAAGAAATAAAAATAAAAATAAAAAAAAAATAAAAATTGAGAGAAGGGTCGGGTCGGACCCGTTAGGGTCCCAAACCCGAACCCTTCCCTTCTCCTCTCCTTCTCCACTCTCCCGCCAAAACAGCACAAAACAAAAAACCCAAACTCTTCCCTACGCCGAGCTCTTCATCACGCCAACGTCGAGCTCGTCAAAACTCCGACCCAGCAAACTCCTCGCCATGCCGACGAACTCCTCTCCTCCTTCGCGACCTCCCTCCGTCGCCGAGCTCATCACCAACTGCCTCCAACGCAGAACTCAGCTCATCTCCAACACCAAGCTTCAAGCTCCTCGCCAACTTCATCAATGTCGAGCCGAACTCATCGACTCCGTCACTACCGAGCTCTCCCTCTCTCCGAGCTCCACGTCGAACCCTCTCCTCGCCGAACCCATAGTTGCCGAGTTCTCTCTCTCCCTCACTCCGAGCTGCGCCACCGAGCTCCACACTGACGAAGACGAACTCTAGCAACGGTTCGTGCTCGGAGGTGGTTCGTGGTGTTTCGTGCTCGGAGCTCGGCGACTCAGTGTGGAGAGGAGCTCGGCTCGGTAGCGACGACGGAGAGGAGCCCTCTTGCTTCGACCTCATAGCGCCATCCCCTTTGGAAGTTCGCCCAAGCTCGTCGTCTCCGGTCTCCCCTTCCACCGACGAGTTTCAGAGCCTCGCCGACCTCTCTCAACGAGCTTCGAAGTTCGTTCGCCACGCTCGCCCACCCCACGGCAGCCGAGCTTCCCTCCGAACTCCACAAAACCCACGCCGTTGCCGTCCTCCTCGCCGAACTCCGGTGGCGATCCCAAGGACGGGGGTTGAGTCGGGGTCGGAGGCGTTGTCGAGTCGAATGTTGGGTCGAAGCAGTTCGAAGTAGAAGCGAAGAAGAGAAGCAGCAGCGAGAAGAAGAAAAAGAAGGGAAAAAAAAAATAATAATAATAATAATAAAAAATTGCCACGTGGCGGTCCACGTGGCAACATCTCAACGAGCCGGGGTGCCTTCGCCGAAGTGCCGATGCTGCAAATGGAGAAAAAAAGTGACCGACCAACACGATCCGTCCGATCGTCTCAAAATCCTCGCCGCGACACGATCGACGCTCAGGAACGCGCCACGTGTCCCGATCGTGATCTGCATCACGATGCGCGCCGATCTGATCATGATGGACGGCCAGAAACGTGCCACGTGTCAAGATCGCGATCTGCCTCACGATGCGTGCTCATCTGGTCATGATGGACGGCCAGAAATCTGCCACGTGTCCAGGTAATATTTAAATTATTTATTTATTTATTTAATTGTTTTTTTTATTTAAAAAAAAATCCGAAAAAAATATTTAAAAATCGAAAAAATTAATTAAAAATTCTAAAAATAATTATTAATTCAGAAAAAATTATTTTTAAACTCTGAAAAAATAATTATTAAATTAGAATAATTAATTAATATTTTAGATAATTAATTATTTAATTCGGAAAATGAATAAAAAATTCAAAAAAATGAGAAAAAATTCAGAAAAATCTGGAAAAATCACCAAAAATCCAGAAAATTCTGAGAATACTTTTGGGCATTTTACAAGCCCATAATAACACTGTTACACCCCGAGCAAGATTCCAAACTCCCTTAAGAACACCGATAAAATCCCGTACGCCATTAGAACAGTTAAACTACTCTTCAAAGGCTGATTACACTCAGTCTTTAGGAGTGGGGGGCTCGTGATATGGCTAAAAATAGGATTAAATCGGGACCGTTCACATCGGACTCGAATCTTAAAGCTCAGGGGTAAAACGGTAATTTCACATGCAAATGGGTCTGAAGCGGGTACTGGGTCTCCTTCTCACAAATCCAATAACCCGCAAACGGATCCACCTCAGCTGGGTACGGGTTTCAACCCGCTACCAACCCGATCCGACAAGATACAATCAAGGTCCCTGATTAGATCTAAATCAACGGCCATGATTCACATCTATCTTTTCACTGGGGATTAGGGATTAAATTCCTTAACTGATTATAGGGGATATACCTTATCAGATTACATGCCTTATCTGATTACGAGGAATATTCCTTATCTAATCACGGGGATTACATTCCTAAAACCAGTCCCTAAGACGCCTATAAATACCCCTCACCCATCTCCATTAAGAGGTAATCAATCTTTTTCTAGTTAAACGCTCTTTCATAATCATTTCTGGTTACTGACTTGAGCGTCGGAGGATGAGTCGCCGGGATCAACCCCGGTGTCTCGCACTTCCTTACAGGTGAACGGCGGGAGTCAACGGTCAAGCTCCGGCAGAACAGGTTAGGTGTTTGCTATTCAGGTTTTCCACGAACTCACAAATACTGTCTGTTTGCCCCCACACCGAATTTAGCGGCAACACTAGTATTATACACGTGCGTTGCACGTGGGGAAAATGGGAAGAGGGGAATGACAAGGACCAAAAAAATACCAACACGTGCGTTGCACGTGTTGACAAAATGACACAATGACAAATGACACTAAGCCCTTCTCCCATTATAATATATATATATATATATATATATATATATATATATATATATATATAGAGAGAGAGAGAGAGAGAGAGAGAGAGAAATCTTCGGTTGCACACTACTTTGGTGAGCACTCCGTGAGCACTCACGAACTAGAGACCCTATGAAAAATCCGAACCGCTCATATCGTTTTATATGCCTTAGATAGCCTAACAATAAAAAACCATGTAATTTGAAGTTCATTTGCCCATGATTTACATCATCACAAAATTGTATGGCTGAAAATTCTAACAGCTTGATGGATGGGCAAATGAACTTCAAATTACTTGATTTTTTATTGTTAGACTATCTAAGGCATATAGAACGATATGAGCGGTTCGGATTTTTCATAGGGTCTCTAGTTCGTGAGTGCTCACGGAGTGCTCATCAAAAGTAGTGTGCAACCGAAGGGGACTCTCTCTCTCTCTCTCTCTCTCTCTCTCTATATATATATATATATATATATATATATATATATATATATATATATATATGGGGAAAAGGGGTATGAGCAATTTGCTCATTTAGTAAATGAGCAAGTGATGAGGTAGCATGCATGTGATTGAGAAATCCTAAAAGTGATTAGATACTCAATGTATCACATGCATGCCACCTCATCAATTGCTCATCTCTACTACTATAATGGGAGAAGGCCTTAGTGTATTTTGTCCTCAACCCAAATAATTACCAAACTCCCAAATAATTACCAAACTGATCCACTTTCGAAATTATTTACCAAACTGGTCCACTTTCGAAGATATTTACTGAACTGGTCCATAACAATTTTTCTTTTTACCTTTTCGTTATCCCTTCAATTTTTTTTTGTTATCCCTTCAATTTTTTTCACGTGCACAGCACGTGAATAGAATATAAAAAAAAAAATGTTCGAACGTGCATTGCACGTGTATTTACTAGTTTATTAAATGAGCAAGTTGCTCATATCCCTTTTATCCATATAATATTATAATGGGAGAAGGCTTTAGTGTCATTTGTCATTTTGTCGTTCTACAGACATGTGCAACACACGTACATAACTAATATAAATGAGATTTTCGGTTCAAATCTTTCCTATATTAGAGTTTTTATTTTTATTTTTTAAAATTATTAAAACGTACATCACACGTGTAAATTACTAGTATATATATAGAGAGAGAGAATGAATGTGAGCTGCAATTGTCGGGCTCTATAATTTTTTTTGAAATGATGGGCTCTATAATTGATCCACTAAAGAAACGAAACAGAACAAAATGTTCTGAGAATCTTCTTATTATGCATGCATCTCCTTTTCGGATGTATCTCTATAAGATCATATGGCCATGACAACTAATCTTTTGTGCTCCATGATCTCCATATTTTTCTTGATAAGCTCGTGCTCTTCAGGTACATTTAGGATCATCACTGAAGTACACAACCCCACTCTCTCTCTCTAGATCTCTCTTATATATATATAGAGAGAGAGAGAGAGTGTGTGAGTGTCTATACTTATAAATTTAAGATAATGCCATAATGGGGAAATATTGACCCAAGCGTAAGATTTTGTTGATTATACGTAATGGAAATGAGTTTTTTTTTTTAAAAATTCTGATCATATACAAATCTATGTACATTGTCCAACAAGTAATGCGTATTTAGATTACTAGTATGTACATTGTAGGCTTTCTCAAAAGTTAGTAGTACAGATGGAAAATGTATATAATACTCTTGAAGTAAGAAATTATCGATATTGTATGCTTGTACACACACAATAACTTTAGTTATCTACTTAAAACGTATAGTAAAAAAATATTCAAGCTTTCTTAACAAAATTTCACATAGGTACTTTCGTGTAAACTCTCACTAGGCGAAGTTTTTATTAAGAAATTGTGACTATACAAGGAGAAAAATGATTGTGTATATCACAAAGTCCCGTAGTGAACATATAATTATGTTGATCGAAAAGTAGATATAAAATTACTTAATATCTAATGCAATTTTAAACTTATAAAATCAGCCAACAGCTTAAAATCCATATATTTACACTCTAAAAAAAACTGCACTTTCAAGAATCCTAATTACATTAATCATCATGGACTTTAATGAAAAATATTACATTAAAATTTTATCTGTACCGGTTTTTTTTTTTTGAACCTAACCATCTAACCATCCATAAGAACGAGAGATGAGTTTTCAACCTTCCAAATTAATTTCTTTTGACCGAAATTGTAGTAAAAGTTGGAGTAGGCCATGTTCTATATCATTGTCGATAATTAAGAAAATTTTGCTGTAAAATTTTGAAAATATTTGACGCCTTGACCCACTTTCAAAAATAATTAGTGAACTGATCCAGTTATGGACACGTCAGCAACAAACGTTCTTGGAGAGAACGGTATAGGTCATTTCGATGCCGTTCTTCTCAATAACAACATCTGTTTAAAAAAAATATTTCATGCCGTTATTTCAAATAACGATATCTGTTACTTTTAGTCGAAAGAGCAAACAGTATCAAATTTTCGCTGAGGGACAAGTGTGAAAGGAATTTAACCTTTGCTGTTCTCTGAGAGAACGACAAGGTTTATACTGATGCCGTTATTTGGAATAACGGTATCAGTTAGTTTCTAATTTGCACAGTTACCTATACTCATATTCCCCCAAACCTTTCTCCTACCCCTTGTCATTCGTTTTTTCTCTCTCTTTTCTCTCCCGTAACCCACAAACCCTAGATCCCTAAATCAAAAAATTCCAACCATTGGAGTGCTCTAAAATTCATATATCCTATCTTCTTACTCCCACTCTCATTTCATTCTTCATCCACAGCGATTTTTCAAGCTAGCGACGGTACGATCTAATTTTAAGGTATTATTATCTTAACCGTATATTTGATATGTATTCCCATGTTATGCTTATTATGAGTAGTGAATGACTTGAACATGTTTGAATTTTTATGGTTAGGTATGGAATATGATATCTCTATTTGGTTATATTTTGTGGGTGAAGTAATTAAAGATCTCAAGATTGGATATTCTTATAGTGATGTTGAACCGGTAATTATTTGGGCTCCCCGCAACTTTATATACTCAGAATTAATAGATAAGATATATGAAGTCACCAATTGGGATAGAAGTGAAATGAGTGTGAAAATCAGAGCCCGTTATGCTGCCGGTAAAGGGGATGTGCAATATTTTATGTTGGTACCCATAAACAATGACAATTCTCTGAGGTCCATGATGGGTAGGACACTTGATCCAAATTATAGTTGGAACGCAGTTGAGTTATATATCAACCAGACGAGGCTTCCAAATACTAGACGGATTGTTATTGAAAGTCCAAGACCCGCACGGACATTGAAACCATCTGCCGAGTCACATACTAGAATTTCAAATACAGAAGAAGATACTAGCACAACTCCAACGGAACATGTTTCCTTCGAATACGAGCAGGTACATCCACTGATATTGTCACAAAATATTTTGGGAGCCGGCATGGCAATGGAAGACTTTGACAATGCCGTTGTAAATAACAATTTGGTCGAAGCGGAAGAAGATGAGGAACGCGGTCTTGAAGATGATGATGATGAGGTTGCCATTGAAGCTCCGGTTGTTGATGTCACTGTTGATGTGCCGGTTAACAATGCCCACGTGTTGCCATGTCAGGACATAAGTGTAGCTATGTATGGATCTCAATCCAATGAATAGATGTCTCGTGCCACCATACATGAACATGAACAGTCTTCTGTTGGCTCTTCCAACTTGGATGAACTCTTCATAGGTCAAAGATTTCCAACCAAAGATGCTCTACAACATCAAGTGAAGATGTACGCTGTGAAGAACCACAGAGAATTCGTGACGGTAAAATCATCCCCCGGTCTATACTATGTGAAATGTAAATACGCACCCTTCAACCATTCAGCCGAGGACATTGCAGAAAATCCGTCACTTCAAAATGTAGTTGGTTGTCCATGGCGGTTGCGTGCAACTGTTCCAAAAGACCATAATTATTTCGTGGTAAAGAAGCTTGAAGGTGCACACACATGTGTAAATCCTACATTGACTCAGGATCACAGCAAAATTGATTTCACGGTTGTATCGACGGTCATATTGGATGTTGTGAAGGAACAACTCGCAATAACACCAAGAGCCATAATTGGAATAGTGAAGGGTAGGTTTCATTACACTATTTCATACTCGAAAGCTTGGAAGGCTAAACATAAAGCAATTGAGCAACTATATGGTTCTTTTGAAAAAGCTTACACTAAATTGTCATATCTACTCAATCAATTCAAGCTTCAAATTCGGGTACGGCTGTACATTGGGCGAAGATTGAGTCCGGCCCGGGCAAAGAAACTTTTAAGGGTGTTTTTTGGGCATTCGGTCCTTCCATTGAAGGATTTAAGGCATTAGACCAGTTATAAGTGTAGACGGCACTCATTTGTACGGAAAATATAAAGGCTGTTTGTTGATTGTTGTTTCACCAGACGCAAACGGTAGGTTGTTTCTATTTGCGTTTGCACTAGTTGACGGTGAAAGCATAGAGACGTGGACATAGTTCATGAACTGTATTCGGTGCTTCGTCTCTGATCGTGCAGGTCTGTGTGTCATTTCTAATCGGCATGCCGGTATTTTATCAGCAATGCAAAATGAGTTCAGTACATGGAAGTAACCATTTGCATATCATCGGTTCTGTATGCGGCATTTTGCTTGCAATTTTCAAAAAAAAATTACTTGCAATTTTTTTATGAGTAAGTTGAAGGTGATCACGTGTCAAAATCAGTGGAAGAAGTTTGAGAAAAAGATGGCACAACTTGAAGCGACCAATGCTGATGGGGCTAATTGGTTGAAGGAGAAAGCGAATGAGAAGTGGGTACTTTCAGCCGATGGAGGTCTTAGATATGGTATAATGACAACAAATCTATCGAAAGTTTTCATTTCGGTTCTAAAAGGTGTTCGTAGCTTGCCTGTCACCGCAATTGTAGAACAGATTTTTTTCGTCTAAACATGTATTTCACTGATCGCCGTGAAGCCGTGCAGACGCTTATCCGTGAAGGTAAATTATGGGTACCTCACATTCAGGATCTTATTGATGTACGCCGTGAAAAATCCAATTTACATGAGGCAATATTGTTTAATAATCGGCCAGGGGTTTTTAGGGTGAAAACGGGCATTAGAATGAATAGTGGATATCAAAAGGGTGGACATTGGCACACGGTAGACCTCGAGAGCCAAACTTGTACTTATGGCAAATTCCAACTATATCACATTCCATGCTCTCATGTGTTAGCAGCATGTGCTTCCCGTGCGCTTGATTATCAACCATACATTGATGCCTTTTACTCTACCGGTTCATTAGCACAAACGTGGACACCAACTTTCAATCATATTCCAGGCAAATCTTATTAGCCGACACAAAGCGGACCGGTGCTCATAGCCGATTCAAGTCTTCGTTGGGTAAAAGGGCGGCCAAAGAGTACTCGTATCTGCAATGACATGGATGCTCGAGAAGGTGGGAGCACTGGAAAAGTTTTTTTGAAATGTGGAGTGAGTGGACACAATAGACGGAGTTGTAAGAATGTACAGAGTGTGGGGACTTTCCAGTCTACTGGCACTTGAACTTGTATCCCGTTATTGTATTAATGTTGTAAAATATATCGTTAAGTTAGTATGAATTAGAGAGCTTTTGTTTTATGCTGCGTAATTTAGGGAGATGTCGTTATTCAGAGGAACGACTGTGATGACAGAAAGAATGACAGAAGTACCAAAATTTCTATTTTTGACACCTAAGAGATGCCGTTATTCATGATAACGACATTCTTAGGAGATGTCGTTATTCAAGATAACGACATCCTTAACTGATGCCGTTATTTTGGAGAACGATTGTGAAGACGGAAAGTTCGGCAGATGTCCCAACTTTTCGAATTTTCCCATTTAACTGATGTCGTTATCTTAAAGAACGTTAAAAGATTCAGATGCTGTTATTTGCAATAACGTCATCTGTCATTGCTGTTTTTCACTTAAAACATGCGCAGACATGCACAGAACTCATACTCCGCTTCAATACATGCACATTACACAATTTCGTCAACATTTTTTCCACATTTCAACTCATCAATTCATCACTTCGCTTCAAGTTTTTTTCAACTCTTCAACTCCTCAACTCATCAATTCAACAACTCATCAATTCATCAATTATTTCCATACACTTTAATATCACAAAAAAATAACTTCGAAGTGCTTCAATACATCAAATTCAAGCACAGACTATCATTACACAATTTTCTCATACACTTCAAATTCAAGCACTGACTATCATTACACAATTTTCTCATACACTTCAAATTCAAGCACAGAATTCATACAACCCAAACACACATCAAGTTAATTCAATTTTTTCAAAAACATACATTTACAAAACATCAAACTAGTAGTCATCAATATTTTCCTAGAATTACATGAAAACTCCATTAAAAGTACAACAACCGACGCATAAAGTTGTTTCATGAAAAAAACTAACTAGGCGTATATTGTTGTGGCTTCCTCCTCTTTCAAGCCGAGACTTTCCTCCTATGATCCCCAATCTTTTGTGTCGCAAGAGCACTTGGACCAACATCTCCTTCTTGCCCACCTCCAACTACTTCAGTCTCAGGGGTTGCCAATTCACTGTGTGTAGGAGGAAAGCGAACACTCTTACTCCTTCTCCGAGGATGTGAAGGAGTTTGTGGTTGTCTTCGAAGTGGGGCGGGGGGTTCTGCTTCAACTGTTTGTTGTGGTATAGGTGATGCTCGGCTTACGCTTGGTTGGGTCATTTGAGTTGGTATTTCGGTTGAGTGTAGAAGGGCATCAAAGCGTGAACCGTCACCAACTTCTTCAAGAGAAGTACAACATAGAAGTAGGAGTTCTCTCGCCAATTCCTTGCATGCCTTCGAAGCGTTGCTCTTCAAGACATAAGTATATTTCCTCGCAATGTCCCATGTGTTGTCAATCTACATTAGGAATAAAAATTATTAGTAGTAAACCAACCTTTTATTAAACAAACATAAGCAAAATGATGTGAATAAAATTTATTAACACTAAGATTACTTTACCATTAAACGATAGGAGGAAGCTTTTGGTTGATACATGGGTTGCGATGTGGAATGTGCGGGTGGTGGTTCTAATTGGCGCCTAGGTATCGGTTGTTGGATACCTGCGGGGAGATCCGTTCTTGGTGCTATATACAACCGTGTGATACGACGGTACCATGCCATGTACCCGATTTGCAACGATCCGTCGTACGGCATAATCCTTTCTACAACCAAGTCATACTTCCTCTCATTCCAACATGCTACATGAGCACGGTGGTGATCGGCCCATTCCATATTCTATAAACGTCCTTGACCGGTAATATTGTAACGTCTACGATCGTACACTGAGTTTTCGGAGATGGGCTGCTGTGCATTTAATTGGCAGAGGACGCGGCCGAGGTAATAGAACTCCACAATTGAGAAATTTATAAGTGGAGCTCGTGTCAACTATAGTTGATTATTGGCGGTGCAAATGGGGAGTAGACGATGTAGCCTATCATCTATATACGGTGTCCAGTGGACGTACTCTTTCCTCAGCTAGTCGAGTTCATCCCTGTAATATGTGAGCACACCGCGTGGGTTATCTCTTTACGTGAGCTTACCCATCCAGTACGCACCTGGAGGAGCCCTCAACACTGGATTTTTATGTAGCACACTCCAATGAGTTGAAAGTACCATTACCTGAGGCCAGCCGAGATGTATTCATTCCCAACACCATATTTGCAGTATCCCCAACGGTCCGACCATTTGGATCTACCCCATCGAACAGTTGCACAGCGCACGGTCGAGGAAGGCCAGAGCCGCACTTCCCCAACTATATCATCTAGCTCTATGTATGTCGGCGATCAATGAAAGGTACATCAAATGCACTATATCACCAAAAGAATTGGGGAAGAGAATACCTCCAATCATCGATAAAAGATAAGCACGCGTATAACATTGGAGTTGGTAGTCCGTTGGTTCGTCTGGCAGACTATTATCAAACTTTGTATACATCCAAGAACGTCGGACTGATTCCCCGACAAATACACCCTTATCATCTTCATCAACCCTGTGCCCAAGATAATCTCTTAACAACGTCACTTTATTGAACATCAGGTTGCCGGTCACGGCCACCCCATCGATTGGAAGACCCGATATGACTGCTATATCTTGTAGGGTGACCGTCATCTCCCTAACGGGTAAGTGAAACGTGTGTGTCTCTGGCCTCCATCGCTCCACAAGAGCGGTAAGTAGTGCATGGTCACATTTGACTTTCACCAACTTTGACATTCCATAAAATTCACTACTTTCCAAATAATTTTGAATATGAGGGTGCGTCGGCAAGATGGTATGCATTCGGAAACTCATATTTTTGACATCTCCAGTCCAAACCGCCTGTGACCTTATGATCTTCTTGCAAATAAAGCACAGTAGGATCTAAAGGATCCGGATGTCTCCATGGTACGTGCCAAGTACCAGATGAAGTACCTACACCATGGGAAGAAGATGGTTGTGTAGGATCCATTCATCTGTCGATAATAAATATAACATGTCAAGTACAATATTAATAAACATTACGAGGCTAGAGATACTAAAATTTGTACTAAAATATTACTAAGCATTAACAAACAATCACCACCATAACATCTCTACACACTACAAATAGATGAATCTAAGTTCACATAGATAGCAATATAGGTCATCCACATCTCAATCTCCTATAAAAATCACTTCACATATCTATTACTTACGTGGATCTAATCTACATCGATTTTACTATACTACCAATATAGCTCTTACTGATCAACAACAATTTCACAAATCCTAGATCAACAATTCAACATTTCACAAACCCTAGATCAACAACAATCCATAAGTACATTTTCACAATTACTACTTAGATAAAACAAATCTACATCACTTGTACTGTACTACCAATGTATACCGCTCTCATACATCAAAATCAACATTGTAAAAAAAATTAGGAATTTTGAAAACTTACCACAAATTCGGATTCCGAATTTTTTTGAAAAGAAATGAGAGAATCAAAACTACAGTCTATGTTTAATTGTTGTTTGACAACTTACAAATCACTCCAATAGTTGGGATTTCAGTAATTTATGATTTAAGGATCTAGGGTTACGGGAGTAAAGAGAAAGAGAGAAAAGATCGAAAGACAAAAGGGGAAGGAGAAGGGTTTCGGAGCTCTGAATATAGGTAACTGTGCAAAAAGAAATTAACTGATGCCGTTATTTTGAATAACGACATCAGTATAATCCTTGCCGTTCTCTCAGAGAACGGCATAGGTTAATTTACTTTAACAATTCTCTCTCAGTTCACAATTGAGACTGTTAGATCTTTGGACAAAAAGTAACAGATGCCGATATTTAGTATAACGGCATGAAATTTTTTTTCAAACAGATGCCGTTATTGGGAAGAACGACATCGAAATAACCTATACCATTTTTTCCAATAACGTTTCTTACTGACGTGTCCTAAACAAAGGTACATCGCTAATTATTTTCGGAAGTGGATCGAAACGTTAAATATTTTCAAAAAGTGGGTCAGTACGGCAAAATTTTTGATAATTAATGACATTTATGACGGTGGAGTACGGCAGCAATGATTAATTGGGAATTTTATCATGAAAATCCATCAGTCTCTTTCTAATGATTGTACTGAAAATATTGGCTATGACTGCAATAAGACATTTTGTAAATTATTAATTGCATTTTTCTAATATTTATTTGCATTTGATCCACAGAATAAATCAGTTTATAACTTGGATTCAAAAAAGCATGCATAGGTCCACTATAAATTTCCATCGTGATTAACTTTTTGGCATATAAACAAATCATCGAATAGAATAAATAGATTAGATGAAGGTAGCTGGACTTCATTATTTAGAGGAAGATTCAGGAAATCATTAGATTTGATAATAAAAGAATAGAAATATAATTGTAGGTATAATAAAATCGTGAAAGCCGAATAAAAGTACCTAAATAACAATCAAACAATGTCAATGTTAATTAGCAACAGGGCCGTCCCCATCTAGAGGCCGGTGAGGCAGTCGTCTCAAGTTCCAAATTTTTTACAATTTTAGGAATCTCAAATTTATATTTTTCTTGAAAATATAGGCATGCAATTTGTACATAAAAAAATTATATTGTTATTAGGGGGCCTCTAAAAATAATTATTTGTGTCTTTCGTCTCAGGCTCCCGGAAACTCAGAATGCCCGGATTAGCATGACCATAGTATTAATATAGTTTTTAAAGATTAATAGTGATATGGGTCAGATGGCGTGGCCCCTCCTGGGCCACAGGATCTCCTCAAAAGGCATTCACCCCTGATCATTAGATCTGCCACGCCAGCCCTAAACCGCCTGGGCTCCCGCCACGTTAGCCCTAAACCTCTTGGGCTTCCGCCACGTCAGGCCCACGAGCAACCGGGTCCAGACCCGGTCCCAAACGGGTTCTGACCGGGTTGGCTTTGCTTATAAATAACAGGCCCTCTACCCCTTCAAAAGGTAATCAATTTTTTCCCTCTAAAAAGCTCTAGCTACTGTTACTCTTCAGTGACTGACTAGACCGTCGGAGGGCCTGCCACCGGGACCAACCCCGGTGTTCGAAGGCCGAGTGCAGGTACACGAGACTCCCAGATCCGAGCCGAGCGTTCGACCTCCACCTCACTCCCGCCTACTCGCGATCAAGTCCCTCAGGAGGGTCGGGCGTACCATCCAGTACCGAAGCTTCCGTAAAAATACAAATTGAGAAGAACTCACACCTGGTGCAGCCACCCCCCAAAAACAAACTGCATCAGATTCGCGCCGTCTGTGGGAAAACTCAATACAGATATCAGTCTGAACCCAGCCATTAACGGCATCCCATCCATCCGAGCTCACATGGCACCCAAGCCCAGGAGATCAGTTACCTCTGCCCGTCGTCCGGACATTCCTCCTCAGGATGTCCCCGTCGACGCTCATGGATCCAACCAGCCGAGAATCAACGACGGACCCGGGTCGGGCGCTTCTCGGCGTTCTCGCTCGGTCGGACCTAACCTCCGTCAGCAGATCCAAAACCAACAAGCCAGTCGAACAAGGGGAGGGACCGCTTCCAACTCGATCCTGAACCATCCCAGGTGCCCCTCTCAAGGGCGGAAGTCGGAGCTTAGTCGGGCCGATCAAAGGCTGCAACCCCAATGCGATGCAGCCAGACAAGCTCCAGTCACCCACCACGAGTTCTAAGACTTTCGGAATGAAATGTTGCCGGCCATCTTAGGGATCCCGGCGAACGAGACACTCCATCAGTCTTATACTCTGTCGAACGCCGGAGCCAGCGAGCCTCACGGTCTAACCTGCCCACCAGAGCAAGACGAGGATGTCCTACGACGCCTGCAGGAAATGGAAAACTGCCTCGACCACTTCGGTGAGGGCGGCTCGAGGACGATCCCGGCTCACAGGCTGACCCGACCTCCTTTCTCCGCTGCTATTCTACAAGCGGAAATACACCAAAATTTTTGCCCTCCACAATTCGAGACCTACGACGGCGAGGGTGACCCTGCTGATCACATGGAGGGCTTCAAGACCCTCATGATGATTCACAGCGCATCGGATCTCCTCCTGTGTCCTGCCTTTCCCGCCATCCTCTGCGGTCCGGCTCGAGTATGGTTCTCTAAGCTCGTCCCCGGCTCCATCTACTCATTTGATCAGCTGGAGGGCAACTTTCTCGCCCACTTCGTGTCCAGCAGGAAGGCCGAGAAGACGAGCACGTCCCTGCTGGGCCTCCGGCAGAAGGGGGGCCACTCCGGCAGTTCGTCCGGACATTCACTACGGAGGCAAGGTCCGTCTCCTCCCTCGACGCTGAATTCGCCTCGGTAGCCTTCCGGCACAACATCAGGCACGGCCAGCTGAAGGCATCTTTGGCCAAAAAGCCTCCCCTCGACTTTCCTGATCTGCTCAATCGAGTCGAGAAATATATCCGAGCCGAAGAGGCCCTGAATCCCGAGGACATCAAAGAGGTCCCAGGGAAGGGAAAGCACAAAGTTAACGAAGCCAAGCCAATGAAGAAGGTCCCAAGAGACGGGGCCACCGCGAAGAGGGTCCCCCGGTCCCACGCTTTCCATTGATGCAGAACGTGTCAACTATCCTGTTGGAGATCGATGAAAGGGACCTCGTCCAGTTCCCCCCTCGACTGACCAGCAACAAGAAAAGGGGTCAGCAATTCTACTGCCGCTCCTACCGTGACAGCGGGCACGACACTGACCACTGCCGTGCTCTGAAGGAAAAAATCGAGGCCCTCATCCAACGAGGGCACCTCCGGGAGTTCAAACAGGAAGACACTCGAGACCAAAGGGACACGAGGAACCGGAGGCCTTCCATTCCTCCTCGCGCACCCAAACCTCGTCCCGAGCGAAACCTCGAGCCAGAAGAAACTGGGGGTCAAGCCATCTTACATTGCGTCCATGGGGGCCCATGGGAGGAGAATCTAGCACGTCCTGCAAGGTGTTCGTCCGAGAGGTGAACGCCGTCCGAGGTCTCCCTTCCCCCCAGGTTCAGCAGCTCCATGTCTCTTTCTCGAGGGAAGACCTGGAGGGGATCCGGCTCCCGCACTACGATGCGCTCGTCGCCAGCCTTGTCATGGCGAACTACGAGGTCCGTCAAATTCTCGTAGACAATGGAAGCCCGGTTAACATCCTCTTTCTCGAAGCATTTGAGAACCTCAAGCTTCCTCGAGACAAGCAGAAGCCAGCCGGATACACTCTGCACGGGTTCTCCGGCGTCCCAGTACCAATCGAGGGGATTGTAACCTTGGATGTCACTGCCGGGACGACCCCTCACCGACGGACTGAGTCGATGGAATTTATGGTTGTGAATGTCAAGGCAGCCTCAACGCCATCCTCGGCCGATCGGGGCTCTGTTCTTTCCAGGCTGTTCCCTCGGCCTACCACCTAAAGATAAACTTCCCCACCGAGTCAGGTGTCGGGGTTGTCCCAGGAAACCAAGAAGCAGCATGATCGTGCTACATGACGGCGCTCGAGGGCGGTGTGTTCCCCATGGATGCTGTCGAGCTGCAACCCAAGCGAAGCCAGCCCGAGCCCGAGCTGGCAGACGAATTAGAGGAAGTCTCGTTCGAGACAGGGGACATGTCGAAGTGGTTCCGCGTGAGCTGCTCCCTCGCCCCCGACCTCAAGACCAACCTGATCGATTACATTCGCCGCCATGTCGACCTCTTCGCCTGCAAGCCCTCCGATATGATCAGGATCTCCGAAGACTTGATCATGCACAAACTCAGCGTGATCCCCGACTCGAAGCCGATCGTCCAGAAGCGGCATAAGTTTGCCCCGGAGAGGCAGCAGGCAGTGAACGCAGAGGTGGACAAACTCCTATCCGCCCGGTTCATACAGGAGGTCAACAACCCCAAGTGGCTGGCGAATGTCGTGATGGTCAAGAAGGCGAGCGGGAGCTGGAGGATCTGCATAGACTTTACCGACCTCAACAAGGCGTTCCCGAAAGATCTGTTCCCTCCCCCCTGCATCGATGCTCTGATCGACACGATAGCGGGTCACGAGCTCCTTTCTTTCATGAATGCCTTCTCAGGCTACAACCAGATCTGGATGTTCTCCCCTGACATAGCCAAGACGTTCTTCATCACCGACCAAGGTCTTTATTGCTACCGGGTTATGCCAAAAGTTGACGAGTCTTTGGTAAGTGGCACCGACCCAATTCAGGTCCTCATGGACCAGTCTCTGAAGGCCGTCCTCTACAAGCCCGAGAGCTCCGGCCGACTGGTCAAATGGTCGATCGAGCTCAGTCAATATGATATTGGCTATCATCCAAGGACGGCCATCAAGGGGCAGGTCCTCGCCGAATTTATCATAGAATGTACCATCTCCGAGCAACCCGAAAGTGGAGAGGCCGACCAAACGTGGGAAGTTTATGTCGACGGCTCTTCTTGCAAAGCGGAGAGTGGTGCAGGTATTATTTTGCGAGGACCTGATAACTTCCTTCTCCAATATTGCCTCTGCCTCAGCTTTCTGGCCTCCAACAACGAGACCGAGTATGAGGCCATGATTGCCGGGCTCACCCTGGCACACCAGGTCGGCACCAGACAGATCAGGGCTTTCAGTGACCCTCAGCTCGTGGTCAATCAGATCACCGGAGAGTACGAGGTCCGTGATGATCGGATGATTCGGTACTTGGCCATGGTTAAGCGGCTCCTGGCATCCATTGACGAGTCTGCGGTCTTAATGATCGCAGAGAGCAGAACGCCCAGGCCAATGCCCTATCAAAGTTAGCCTCCTCATCCTTCGAAGGTCTCGATCGCACCATTCTGATCTAGGTGCTCCTAAAGCCAAGCATCGACTGCCCTGAGATCCTCTACATAGAAGACGGAGCTCAGCCTGACATTGGACCACTCCGATCAGGAAGTTTCTAATCAAAGGTGAGCTCCCCGAAGATCGAGCCGTGGTAAGACGGATCAGGGTCCGTTCCGAGAGGTTCGCCATGATTAGCGAGATACTCTTCAAATGTTCATATACCACGATGGACGGAAGGCCCTACCTCCACTGTTTAAATCCCGACGAAGCAAGGTACGCTCTCAAGGAGCTCCATGAAGGGATTAGCGAGTGCCATATGGAAAGCCGATCGCTTGCACGTAAGGCTCTGAATCACAGGTACTACTGGCCCACGATGTTGTTAGATGCTCTGGTCCTGGTCAAAGTGTGGCCCCTGTCAAAGGTTCTCCTCGATGAAAAGAGCTCCGCAAGTGAACTTCCGCTCCCTGGCCAGTCCGAATCCCTTTGCTATATGGGGGATGGATCTGGTAGGTCCATTTCTGAAGGCGACGGGCCAAAGGAAGTTTCTGATAGTAGTGATCGACTACTTCACGAAGTGGATCAAGGCTGATCCCCTAGCCACGATTACCGAACAGCAGACCCAATAATTCTTCTGGAAACACATCGTCTGTTGATTAGGGATTCTGCACGTACTCATCACAGATAATGGGACTCAATTTACGGGTAAAAATTTTAGAAATTTCTGTGAGGATCTCGGGATCCAGCAGCGCTTCTCCTCGATATGCCACCCACAGTCGAACGGCTAGGCCGAGAATGCAAACCGCCAAATCCTTGACGATCTCAAAAAACGACTTGATAACTCTTCCAATGGGTTGTGGGTCGACGAATTGCCAAGCGTTCTCTGCGCCCACCGAATGACGAAAAGAATCCCAACGGGAAAGTCGCCATTCAATCTGACGTACGGCACGGAGGCCATAATTTCCCTGGAGAACGGGCTCCTTTTGCCCCGAATCATGGCCTTCGACGAAGCAAGCAACTTGGCACAGCTACGTGCCGACCTCGATCTCAAAGACGAGGTCAGGGATAAGTCTCCCGTTAGGAGAAATACCTACCAGCAGAGGATCAAAAGGTTCTACAACAAAAAGGTGCGTCCTACCGACATCAAGCTGGGGGTCCTCGTCCTTCAAAAGCTGGCGGTGTCTAACCTCGGCCAAAAGAGGAAACTGGCCCCGAACTGGGAAGGCCCGTACAAAGTTTCTGAAGTCGTACGCCCGGGCACATATCACCTCACAGACTCGGAGGGCAAGGCTGTCAAGAGGCCCTTAAATGCAGAGCACCTCATCAAATTCCTCGAAGGGGAGGGTTAGCCTCTATAAGTTACCCCCGTGTAAAATCATAAAAATATAATCGGCACGTCGTGCCTTATTTTCTAAAGTCAGAATATGTTGTAATTATGCCAGCTTTCTTAAAACAAGCTTCGGCTTCGTATTAGCCTTCTTAAAACAAGTCCCGATTCGGCGCTCGGATGGCAGCGCGAGGCGCAAAAAATTTCCTCAATTCAGCTTGAGGGTCGGCGTTCGGATGGCACCGCGAGCCGTAAAAAATATCCTCAATTCAGCTTGAGGATCGGCGGTTGGATGGCACCACAGGCCGCAAAATCTCCTCAATTCAGCTTGAGGGTCGGCGCTCGGATGGCACTACGAGCCGCAAAAATTTTCTCAATTCAGCTTGAGGGTCGGTGCTCGTAAGGCACCGCGAGCCGCAAAAATCTCCTCAACTCAGCTTGAGGCTCGACGTTCGGGTGGCACCGCGAGCCACAAAAATCTCCTCAATTCAGCTTGAGGGTCGGCGCTCGGATGGCACCGCGAGCCGCAAAAAATATTCTCTTGATTTGGGGGCTCGGTATCGACCTCGAGCAGGGTTCTGACTTTTTCAAGTTATACTACCCATGCGCTCGGCGATGTTTCCGGCTACACTCATAACGGCTTCTCTTGGTATGGGGGCTCAGCATCGACCTCGAGCAGGGTCTCGGCTTATCCAAGCCATGCTACCTATGCGCTCGGTGATGACCTTCAGATGCACTCATACTATCTACCCGAGAACGAGGTATGGGGGCTCGGCATCGACCTCGAGTAAGGCCATGGATTTCTCAAGCCATGCGATCTTTACGCCCGGTGATGTTTTCGGCTACACTCATAATGGCTTCTCTTGGTATGGGGGCTCAGCATCGACCTCGAGCAGAGTCTCGGCTTGTCCAAGCAATGCTACCTATGCGCTCGGCGATGACCTTCAGCTACACTCATGCTATCTACCCGAGAACGAGGTATGGGGCTCGGCATCGACCTCGAGCAAGGCCATGGCTTTCTCAAGCTATGCAACCTTTATGTCCGGTGATGTTTCCAGCTACACTCATAATGGCTTTTCTAGGTATGGGGGCTCGGCATCGACCTTGAGCAGGGCCTTGGCTTTTTCAAGCCAAGCGGCCTTTACGCTCGGCGATGATTACCAGCCACACTCATACTATCCACCCGAGAACAAGGTATGGGGGTTCGGCATCGACCTCGAGCAAGGCCACGACTTTCTCAAGCCATGTGACCATTACGCTCGGCAATGTTTCTTGCTACACTCATAACGGCTTCTCTAGGTATGGGGGCTCGGCATCGACCTTGAGCAGAGCCTTGGCTTTTTGAAGCCAAGCGACTTTTACCCTTGGCGATGATTACCGACCACACTCATACTATCCACCCGAGAACGAGGTATGGGGGCTTGGCATCGACCTCGAGCAAGACCGTGGCTTTCTCAAGCCATTCGACCTTTACGCCCGATGATGTTTTCGGCTACACTCATCACGGCTTCTCTAGGTATGGGAGCTCGGCATCGACCTCGAGCAGGGCCTTGGCTTTTTCAAGCCAAGCGGTCTTTACGCTCAGCGATGATTACCGGCCATACTCATACTATCCACCCGAGAACGAGGTATGGGGGCTCGACATCGACCTCAAGCAAGGCCATGGCTTTCTCAAGCCATGCGACCTTTACGTCCGGCGATGTTTTCGGCTACACTCATAATGGCTTCTCTTGGTATGGGAGCTCTGCATCGACCTCGAGCAGGGTCTCAGCTTATCCAAGCCATGCTACCTATGTGCTCAGTGATGACCTTCAGCTACACTCATGCTATCTACCAAGAACGAGGTATGGGGGCTCGGCATCGACCTTGAGCAAGGCCATGGCTTTCTCAAGCCATGTGACCTTTACGCTCGGCGATATTTCCGGCTACACTCATAATGGCTTTCCTAAGTATGGGAGCTCGGCATCGACCTCGAGTAGGGCCTTGGCTTTTTCAAGCAAAGCGAATTTTACGCTCGGCAATGATTACCGGCTACACTCATACTATCCACCCAAGAATGAGGTATGGGGGTTCGGCATCGACCTCGAGCAAGGCCGTGACTTTCTCAAGCCATGCGACCTTTACGTCCGGCGATGTTTCCGGCTACACTCATAATGGCTTCTCTAGGTATGGGGGCTCGGCATCGACCTCGAGTAGAGCCTTGGCTTTTTCAAGCCAAGCGACCTTTACACTCAGCGATGATTACCGGCTACACTCATACTATCTCCCCGAGAATGAGGTATGGGAGCTCGGCATCAACCTCGAGCAAGGCCACGGCTTTCTCAGGCCATGCGACCATTACGCTCGGCGATGTTTCCGGCTACACTCATAACGGCTTCTCTAGGTATGGGGGCTCGGCATCGACCTCAAGCAGGACCTTGACTTTTTCAAGTCATGCGACCTTTACGCTTGGCGATGATCTCCGGCCACACCCATATCACCTTGTCTTCATATGAGGGCTCTGCATCGGCCTCGAGCAGGGCCTCAGCCTTTTCAAGCCCGGTGACCTATGCGCTCGACTGTGACTGCAGCTACACTCATACCGCACCAGATACAAAAAATTTCATTTCAGATTTAGGCCACTCACCTTCGACAAGCGCCCCGAGTCCCAAACCTCGGGTCGGCCCACCTCTCACCCACTGGCAACTCGGGGTTAACTACTTCGGAGCCGAAACCCCGAATTGTCAGAGGGTGGTAAGAGAGCCACCAATCCGAGACTCTTGCCCAAGAAGATCTGAGCCCCGGACCATTGGTTGGCCCACCTCTCACCATGAATAACTCGGGGTTTACAGCCCTCAGAGCTAAAACCCCGAATTGTTCGAGGATGGCAGGGGAGCCACCGACCTGGAACCCTCGACTAAAAAATTGTACTTTGGGGATGCCCGCCCTTGGCAAGCACCCGGACCTCTCTCTCGGACCGACCCACCTCTCACCCACGAACAACTCGGGGTTAGCGACCTCGGACCTGAAACTCTGAATTGTTCGAAGGTGGCTGATGAGTCAGTCTCAAATCCTGATAGAAAAACAGTGAGGGGATGGGGATTATATAGCCACCAGAGAGGTGCATTTATTACATCGAGAAGTCCAAACGGAGAAAAATGAAACGTCTCTATTAATGTTTTTGGGGAGGTGAAATGCCCCTTATTGGGCGTTGTGCACCAAGAAATTTCCAACAACGGATAGGGTCTCGTCTTCCGACCCCAGATCTCGGCGTCCTCAAACTTTTCCAACAAGTGAGGGGGCGCTACCTGTAAGAAACTACGTCTCACCTTCCGACCCTCGGTCTTGCCGTCCCCCTGCTTTTCCAACAAGTTGGGGGGAGGGGGGGCTACCAGCCAGAAGATACATCTCGGCTCCCAACCGCACCTCCTGCCTCGGTGGCGACCTCGGACGAAGGCCAAACTCAGCAGAGACCTCGGGCTACACTCCTGCCCTCACCCAACAAAATGTCAAAGCAAAGAGATTTTATTAATCATGAAGCGCCAGAAACGGCCACACAATACAAATGAAAAGGTTACAAATCGCTCATCGCTCAGCTTAAAACTCATACTCGATGCTTCCCACGGGACCCTTTGCGCGCTCGGCTGGCCCGGCCAGCGAAGGCACTCCGGCAACAGAGCTCTCTGCATCGGCAGGCTGGGGCTCCTCCAAGAAAAAAGTCGGAGAAGGTCCCAACACGGAATTGCTCGCCTCCTCGACCAGACAGGTACCCAGCATTAGCTTCAACCTATGGATCTCCAGCTCTTTCTCTACAACGGCCTCACGGAGAAAAGACTCCAAAGCCGATCGCCTAGTCAAGGCATCCAAGATCGACCAGTTTGTCTCAACTGCCCACCAGTCCCGATCGGCTATGACCCTCTTCAGACGAGCGACCTCCAGGCTGAGCTCTCTGGACATGTTCATGAAGTAATTTACTGCAGATTCTTGGTCTCGAACCTACTTATGTTGGCAAGCCAGGACACTCTCTATGGTCTCCAGCCTGGCTCGGACCCAGGAGATCTCGGCCGAACCAAGGTCGGCTTCGAAGGCCTCATGTGTTTATCAAAAAGACTGGAAAAACAACAAGTCACAACAGAGACGAAAATACACAAGTCATATAGCATCGACCCAAAAATCCATTTTTATAAAGTCAAAAATTGGGTATTACAAAAATTCGGTGACCAGTCCGCGGTCGGCAATTACAAAGGAAAAGCTAAGAATGAAACTCCTACACTACAGTTTAGGAAGGGGACAGCACCTCTTCCTCGCCATGGTCGCCCTCGGCCTCCTGTCGAAGGTCCCCCTGCTCATCGTCCCCCCCTGCTCATCGTCCTCAGGGGGGGTGTCAGCAGAAGAACGGGGGGCTACCACCCGTAGTCGAGATGGCCAATCCGAAGGTCCGGATAGATCAGCAGGATGTGTGCCTTGGCCTTGTTGTAGGCCTCGTCCTGCGAGGCGATTAGGGTATCCGCCATGGTAATTGCCGCCTCCTCACTATCCTTCTTGGACTTTGCCTTGAACTACTCTAGCTCGTTCGTGTGATGCTCTGCATTCGAGACCAGTTGGGCTTGGGTGACAGCAAGGGCAGACCGTGCCGCCGTCAGCTCGTCCTTTAGCTTGGTGGCTTCCCTAAAGTATCACTCGGTGTTCTTCTTCTGAACCCCGATCTCCTTCTCAAGGAACTCATGGAAGTGTTGTGCATGCTGCATCACCTGTTCGAGGAGAGTCAAGTTAGAAGAATTTCTCACTATTCAAACCGACAAGGGGAAAGAGACTTACTGCAAGGTGAGCCTGCGCGAACCGCATGTCAGACGTTTCAGCCGTCTCCACCACCAGGTTCAGGCAGTCCCATTCCGTGGCGAGGTGCTTCACCACCTCCACTGCAACCGGGCCTTCGAGGAGCGTATCCCCCGCCTTGACCCCCCAGTCAGGCACATACGGCCCCATACCCTCGCGACCCACCATTTCCACGGTGTTCGGTCGAAGTGGAGGAAGAGGTCCCTTCGCGACCTCGGCAACCTTTTTACTACCGGAGCTCGCCTCCGGATCTTTTGTCGACTTCGATGAATGATGGTGGTGCTTCTTTGCCCTCTTTGGGATCGACTCCTCGGGCCTTGGTATCGTGGCCTGGCTGGTCCCCACCCCCGAGGCAGCCTTCTTCGCCATGTCGGTCCTCCTCTTGGCAGCCAGGGCTATTATGGCATTGCGGTTGTCGAGCTCCTTAGCAGACATTTCTACAAAGAGAAGGATGAACATGTTAACACGAAGGCAGAAAGAAACAGTATAGAAACAAAAACATACTGGGGTTGGCTGGGCTCTGTCCGGCTCAGGCGAGGTGCAGCTCCATGACACGAGGCCACCCAATGCTGTGACCCTCCATGATCTTCTTGACCTTTGCTCACTCCTTTTCGGTCAAGTCTCTTCTCTTCGGTGGCTTGTGGTTCGACTTCCCGAACTTCCAGACTGTTGGGATTTCCCAAGGCTGCTCGCTTCAAACTATGAAGCACTTCTCCTTCCACCCCTTTATGGAGTCCGGATGTCCGTGCATCACTTTCTTATGGGGGCAGGGCGAGAGGTAGAAGATCCCTTCCTGGTCGCCTAGCGAGCACATCCCCAGGATGGCTCAGAAGTAAGTCAGCCTCGCTTAATTCCTTTCTCTTGTCACTTCAAAATGAAGCACACTAAGTGTTTCCAAGAGTTAGGACCGTATTGCATGGGGCTCAGCTCCCCCCAATTTATCACCCTCTTGATAAACGGGTACAGCGGAAATCTCAATCCTGAGATAAAAGCATCCTCAGGGAACATGCAGAAGCTCGACTCTAGCACGGTGGTCGGGCGAATCCCTGGGTTCAGCATAAGCAGCTCGAACTCCCACGGGATAAAGTAAGCCGCTCTCAGGATGGGCAAGTAATCCCTAGGCAAGGCGCACTTTACGCCATCCATCTTGATCACGGACCGCCTCTTGTCTCGCAGCAGCGAGGTAAACGCCTGAAGATCCCCCACATCGTCAGGGTACATCCTGATCGATCCTGGATTCTTGCGGAAAATAGGGGGGTCTTTATCCTTTTCGGCCAGACTGTCGGGCCTTATCCACTTCCTCTTCCTCCTTTGAGGACGTGCCTTCCTGTCAGGAGAAGGGGTCGCCAAGGGGGGCAATGGTGGGAGGGCTGTCTCTTCTTCCTCTATCTCTTCTGCGGTCGGCCCTGCCTCACCATGGTCGCTACCGCCTGCAGTCTCTTGTTCGGACCCCTCCTGATCATCGCTCTCCTCAACATGCTCTTCTTCTTCTGGGTCTCCTTCCCCGGGCTCACCCTCCTCGTCCACAAACCCCTCTCCCTCAGGATCCCTCTCTTCATGCTCCTCCTTTTCGTGCTCCTCCTCGGCTGGCTCCTTACTCGGTCTGCGGGATTGCAAGGGCTCTACAATGAAGGCTACGTCACCCTCGCTATCCGACCCTCTAAATGACACGGGCTCCTCCTTTACCGGATGCAAGTCGCCCGACGACCAGGATATCGAAGACGAGTGAACTTCCTCCTCGGCTCGACCTAATGTGCTTGCCTCAGAGCCGAACTGAGTATGTGACATGGTAAAGCAAAAATACTAACCTGTTTCACCGAAGAACGCAAAGATCAATGAAAAATGGTCACCGGCGGTGTGCAAGAAGAATTTCTGTCGTAAAGAGGATAAAAGCAAAGTGAAGAAGTGGAGTGGGGGAAGGGGGATTTATAAGCACAGGCAGGACTCCTCGAATTCCGCAAAAAGATATGGCCGTTTGATCTTCATCATCAAGATCTAACGGCCACTACGATCTTGATGACGTCAGCATAGAGCGCAAAAATACCTTCTTACCTTCGGCTTTGTCAGCCAACACAATAGCTCGGTGCGCAGAGGCAGCTTCTCGAGTACTTCACCATTATCCACCCAAGTTCCTCCTCCAAAAAGTTTCTCTCAATGGCTTGGGGCTCGGTGCTCGGATGTCACCGTGAGCCCCAAAAAGTTTCTCTCAACGGCTTGGGGCTCGGCACTCGGATGTCATCGCGAGCCCCAAAAAGTTTTCCTCAACGGCTTGGGGCTCGGCGCTCAGATGTCATCGCGAGCCCCAAAAAGTTTCCTTCAACGACTTGGGGCTCGGCGCTCGGATGTCACCGCGAGCCCCAAAAAATTTCTCTCAACGGCTTGGGGCTCAGCACTCGGAAGTCACCACGAGCCCCAAAAAGTTTCTCTCAATGGCTACAGGCTCGACGCTCGGATGTCACGGCGAGCCCCAAAAATTTTCTCCTAAACAGCTTGGGGCTCGGCGCTCGGATGTCACCGCGAGCCCCAAAAAGTTTCTTCTAAACAGCTTGGGGCTCGGCGCTCGGGTGTCACCGCAAGCCCCAAAAAGTTTCTCTCAATGGCTTGGGGTTCGGCGCTCGGATGTAGTCTTTCAAACGGCTTGGGGCTCGGCGCTCGGATGTCACCGCGAGCCCCTTGCTTTTCCAATAAGGGAGGGGGCTCGCCTGCCAACCCTCGATGCTCGGCAAGAAGACCCCTTGCTTTTCCAACAAAGCGAGGGGCTCGTCTGCCGATCCTTTACGCTCGGTAAGAATACCCCTTGCTTTTCCAACAAAGCAAGGGGCTCGCCTGCCGACCCTCGACGCTCGGTAAGAATACCCCTTGCTTTTCCAACAAGCGAGGGGGGCTCGCCTGCCGACCTTCGACGCTCGGTAAGAATACCCCTTGCTTTTCCAACAAGCGAGGGGGGCTCGTCTACCGACCCTTGACGCTCGACAAAAAGATCCCCTACTCCATGGATCTCGACATCCCCTTGCTTTTCCAACAAGTGAGGGGTTCGTCTGTCGACCCTCGATGCTCGGCAAGAAGACCCCTTGCTTTTCCAACAAGCTAGGGGGGCTCGCCTACCGACCCTCGACGCTCGATAAGAACACCCCTTGCTTTTCCAATAAGCGAGGGGGGCTCGTCAAACGACCCTTGATGCTCGACAAGAAGGTCCCCTACTCTACGGATCTCGACGCCCCCTTGCTTTTCCAACAAGTGAGGGGGCTCGTCGGCCGAACCTCGATGCTCGGTAAGAATACCCCTTGCTTTTCCAACAAGTAAGATGCTCGTCAACCGACCCTCCAAGCTCAGCCCGAGCTCCGACTCTTCCGCGCCTGGCACCCCTCGTGACTCCAAGAGGGGATCCCTTTCATCCTACCCTACTGACCTCTTCGGGAAGATGCGGATCCCGTTCTTCGCCGTAAACATCACCCCGCTCTTTCTACAGAGGACAAAAACCACTCCTACACAGCTGGATTACCCCGCCCTCCAGGAGTGGGGGGCTCCTGATATGGGTCAGATGACGTGGCCCCTCCTGCGCCACAGGATCCCCTCAAAAGGCGTTCACCCTTAATTATCAGATCTGCCACGTCAGCCCTAAACCGCCTGGGCTCCCGCCACGTCAGCCCTAAACCTCTTGGGCTTCCACCACGTCAGGCCCACGGGCAAACGGGTCCAGACCCGATTGGCTTTGCCTATAAATACCAGGCCCTCTACCTCTTCAAAAGGTAATCAATCTTTCCCCTCTAAAAAGCTCCAGCTACTGTTACTCTTTAGTGACTGACTAGATCGTCGGAGGACCTGCTACCGGGATCAACCCCGGTGTTCTAAGGCCAAGTGCAAGTATACGAGACTCCCGGATCCGAGCTTCCAGATCCGAGCCGAGCGTTCGACCTCCACCTCACTCCCACCTACTCGCGATCGGGTCCCTCGGCTGAGGGTCGGGCATACCATCCAGTACCGAAGCTTCCGCAAAAATACAAATTGAGAAGAACTCACACCTGGTGCAGCCTATCTCAAAAAGCAAACCGCATCAAATAGGAAACTAAGGTCGCTTATTGAGATTCTGGAATTGACTATATAGATATTTAGTTCGTTTCAAGTAGTTACATTTATGACTGACTTGCAACCAAATTGAAAAAGTGATTTTTTTTTTTTTTTAGTTGTTGTTAAAACCCAAGTCTCAAGTAAAAATAAATAAAGAAAAATGATGCTGAAAATATAAGTTTTTTTTAATATACTTGAATTTTCATTGCATGATCATAAATTATAAATTGTGATTTGTATGATATTTGTATGACTTCCTGTGAGAAGATTATAATTGATTCACCTTGTCTCCTCTCACTCAAACCCTGGTTTGCATTCAAGCCAGTTTCCTAGAAACTAAGGTAATGAAAGTAACCAAGTCCTCCTAGAGTCCCTCTTAGGGTCGGAAACTTCTACTCTAAGTATTTAATAAATTTTAAAATAAATAATTTAAAAAACCTAAAACTAAAAAATTTATTGAGTATGCTGTTTAAAATAATAATAATAATAATGGGAAATGATCAAATAATACCCAAAATTCATACTCCATCCGTTTCACTTTAAGTAATATTATGATTTTTTTTTCTTGTTTCACTTTAAGTAATATTATCCAATTTTTTCCTATTTTTTTTCAAAAAATCCTTATTTATGTTGAAATTTTGTCTTAATTACTCATCTGAATCCTATCAAATATTCTTAGAAAATTGTAGTTTCAATTTTCTAGATTTTATTTTCTCCAAAAATTTAATGTCAATTGCATTGGAAGAAGAATTAGTAATTCTATTTTCTCTTGAAAACAGAATTTGTATTGAGAAAACATTAATTACAATTTCTTGAAATCAGAATCTGTATTGGAAAAAGAATTAGTAATTAAATCATGGAGACTTATTAATAAGGGTGTGGAGGGAAACAAATATTTATCTCACCATTCCCTAATCTGTGTGCAAAACTCCTGAATATCACTTAAAGTGAAACAGAGGGAGTACTAATCCCCAAATAGCATTCATTGTTTTTACAATACCCAAATAGCACCTAAAGTTCTTAAATATGAACGAAAAAGCACATGCCGTTAAATTTTTCGTTAAGTTAATGAAGTATTCCCTGAATATATTTCTGTACGGGTTTAAAATTCAAACCCATCACCACCACCGACCACCGACCACCATCTTCACCACCATTGAAAAAAATGAAAAAAAAAACTGAAAAAAACTGAAAAATATGAATTGAAAATAGAAGAAGAGAGTGGGGTATTTTATAATTTCATATTAATTCTGCTAAACGACAGGTACTTTTTCGTCCATATAAAAAACTTTGGGTGCTATGGTACTATTTCATCCATATAAAAAACTGTGGGTGCTATGGTACTATTTCGTCCTTCCCTCTAAATTTTTTTTGTGGGAAAGTCTTGGCTCGAACCAAGGTCTCTTGTTTCGAACTGCCACTTCATTACCCACTCCACCTGATACCAATCAGGAGTTCAAGACATTGCGTGTTGATTCCTTCTCCCTAATAATAAATATGTTTTCAATATGCTAAGTTTCTATCTATATATTCATGAGAGAAGTGTAATATACAACTGTATCTAAAAACTAATGCAACTACTAAACACTCTCTCTGTCCTAAAATATGTCATTATAGACTTTTTTTTCCCTAAATTACTTGGAATTTTTTCCGTACTGACCCACTTTTTCAAAATATTGACCAATCTGACCCACTTTCAAAAATATTTACCTAACTGACCCAGATTTGGACACGTCAGCATAAACGGCTATTGGCAATAACGGCATATATTGTTTTGATGTCGTTTTGTCAGATAGCGGCATCTATAAAAAAAAATATCGTTGTCGCTATTAGAAGTAACGACATCAATACATATCGCATTCACTTAGAAGTTCTATGACTTTAGAGAAAAATTGTAAGTGAAAATCGCTTATAACTAATGTCCCTATTTTCAATAACGGCATAGCGGCATCAGTACAATCCACAGTATACTCTAAATTTTGTGCATGTGCATCAATTTCAAATCAGTTTTTTATCTTGATACATTCAGTATCTCTTAAAACTCAAAACATGAAAGTTTTAGAGCTTTATCTTGGTGTTCCATAATTTTGAATCATCTCAATCGGAGTTTGGATGATAAAGTTATGCTCAGATTACATGGGTGTTGCCGCTAAATCTGGTGTGGGGGCACACAGATAGAACTTGTGGATTCTTGGGGAAACTGAATAGAAAGACCTGCGTACCTATTCCGTCGGGCCTCGATCGTCGTTCCTGCCGTGCACCTGCAAAAAGTGCGAGACACCGGGGTTGTTCCCGACGACGCACCCTCCGACGCTCAAGTCAGTAATCTGGCAGACTATGAAAGAGCGTAAAAAACTGGTGAAAGATCGATTACCTCTTAATGGAGATGGGTGGGGGGTATTTATAGGCGTCTGAGGGAACAGATTAGGAATGTAATCCCCGTGATCTGATATGGAATATTCCCCTTGTCCACAGATTAGGAATGTAATCTGATAAGGTATATTCCCCGTAATCAGATAAGGAATTCAATCCCCAAATCCCGGTGAAAGGATAGATGTATATCAGGGCCGTTGATCGTGATCAATCAGGGACCTTGATTCTATCTTGTTGGATTGGGTGCGCAGCGGGTTAAAACCCGCGCCCTCTTGTTGGTGGGTCCACTCGTGGGTTATTGGGTCCTAGGAGGGAAGACCCAATATCCATTTTGGTCCCTTTTTGCAGGCGAAATTACCGTTTTACCCCCAGGTCTCAAGATTCGTGCCCGATTTGGACGGTTCCGATTAACCCCCAGTTTTTAGCCATATCACGAGCCCCCCACTCCTAAAGGCTAAATTTGATCGGCCTTTGAAGAGTAGTTTAACTGTTTTAATGGCTAGCGGAGTTGTATCGGAGTTCAAATGAAGGGTTTTGAATCTTGAAGGGGTAGTGAGGTGATTTTCCAAGTGGATTGAGTTCCGAGTTGCTCATGAGCTCCGATGGTCGTGTGATATTCTCGCAGGTGTATCCTCTTTACCCTCGCGAAGCGTCAATTCGTCGTTCGGGGGTCTCATACGTTTGTATTGCGCCTTAGACTCCCCCCAGGGCTTGCTGATTAGGAGGCCGAGGTCCATATGCAGTTTGGCAAGCTTTTCCGGAGAGAAAAGCGAGTTCGGCATAGCTGCGAGCACTAGGAGTGAGTCCGGCGATCTGCCGAACTCGTTTTTTTTTTTTTTTTTTTTTTTGCCCTATAACAAGGTCGGTGTCACGAACGCTCAGCAGTGAGTGCCGAACTCGATTTTTACCCCGTAACAAGGTCGGTGTCACGAACGCTCGGTAGTGAGTGCCGAACTCGATTTTTACCCTGTAACAGGGTCGGTGTCACGAACGCTCGGCAGTGAGTGCCGAACCTGTTTTTTACCCTGTAACAGGGTCGGTGTCACGAACGCTCGGCAGTGAGTGCCGAACTCGATTTTTACCCCGTAACAAGGTCGGTGTCACGAACGCTCGGTAGTGAGTGCCGAACTCGATTTTTACCCTGTAACAGGGTCGGTGTCACGAACGCTCGGCAGCGAGTGCCAAACCTGATTTTTACCCTGTAACAGGGTCGGTGTCACGAACGCTCGGCAGTGAGTGCCGAACTCGATTTTTACCCCGTAACAAGGTCGGTGTCACGAACGCTCGGTAGTGAGTGCCGAACTCGATTTTTACCCCGTAACAAGGTCGGTGTCACGAACGCTCGGCAGGGAGTGCCGAACCTGTTTTTACCCTGTAACGGGGTCGGTGTCACGAACGCTCGGCAGTGAGTGCCGAACTCGATTTTTACCCCGTAACAAGGTCGGTGTCACGAACGCTCGGTAGTGAGTGCCGAACTCGATTTTTACCCTGTAACAGGGTCGGTGTCACGAACGCTCGGCAGTGAGTGCCGAACCTGTTTTTTACCTTGTAACAGGGTCGGAGTCACGAACGCTCGGCAGTGAGTGTCGAACCTGATTTTTACCCTGTAACAGGGTCGGTGTCACGAACGCTCGGCAGTGAGTGCCGAACTCGATTTTTACCCCGTAACAAGGTCGGTGTCACGAACGCTCGGTAGTGAGTGCCGAACTCGATTTTTACCCTGTAACAGGGTCGGTGTCACGAACGCTCGGCAGTGAGTGCCGAACCTGTTTTTTACCCTGTAACAGGGTCGGAGTCACGAACGCTCGGCAGTGAGTGCCGAACCTGATTTTTACCCTGTAACAGGGTCGGTGTCACGAACGCTCGGCAGTGAGTGCCGAACTCCCGAACTTGTCGTTTTTTGGGGTTTTGTTTTTTCTGTGTGCCATTTGAACCTCTGGTGGCTCTGACAGCTCTGACAGCTCTGACAGATGGGACGTTCATTAATTGCAGTGACCTCTGGGCTTCTATCAGACGGGATGCGCATTAAATTCAACTCATGATTCGTTGCGTTTAGCGAGGTGACGATTGGGATTGCTCCGCCGCTTGGTTTAGATGGTCCGGTTGTACGAGCCCATTATCCTCGTTTGGTGTGCCCCCCTCTATAAATCCTCACCCCCTCTCTCATTTCTCATTTCTCCTCTGATTTGCTCAGGCGTTCTCTTGTGCTTCAGGCGAGTTTTTCCGGTGGTCGGCGTTTGACTCAGGCGAAGTTTTTCGGCAGCTCTCTTCCTTAAGGTAATTTATAAATTATGTCTGTAGCTTCTGTCTCAGACGAAGTCTCTTGGTCCGAGCCCTCCCTTGAGGACGTTGGGGACTCGACTCCGGCCCCGACCAGAGGCAAGGTGTTCGGCAAGGATTCAATTGTCGAGGATCCGAAGAGGATGGGGGAGTTCGGACAGCTGCCAGGTCCGTTGACGGGGCTACACAGGGTTCGGCAGCTCCCGGAGGATCAGGCCGAGCGAATTGTCCATGGGAGGGAGAGGTCCTTCGAGGAGAACGAAGCGAGGGAGACGACGGAGGCGGACGATGCGGCGTCGATCCTGCGCGAGGAGGAATTGGCTGTGATCCGGGACTCTTTTTTCATCCCGGAGGAGTACGAAATCATGCTGCCGGGCCCCGGAGTTAGGGCCAATTCGCCGCTGCCAGTGACCATGTGTTGCTGGCCGGTCGATACCTTTATCGCCGGTGCTCGGCTACCTCTCCACGCGTTCGCTATTACCGTGGTGAGCTGGTACGGGGTCAGCCCCATTCAGCTCATGCCGAACGCGTGGCGAGTGATCAATGGTTTCGTTCTCCACTGCCAGGCCGCAGGGATCGAGCCGCAGCTGAACGTGCTTCGGACGATATACCGGCTCCACCAAGGGAACAAGTCGGAGTACCGGTATTATTTGACTCCGAGGCACGGCGGCAGGCTCGTCGTCTGTCCCGACTCCATTAAGCACTGGCGAGAGAAGTGGTTCGTCGTGCGGAGTCGAGAGGCATGGCCGATCCCTACCAATTGGGCCGAAGGGGTGCCAAAGAGGGCGACGGCGTTGCCGAGGCTTACTGTGGAAGAAGAAGAGGCGGTCCGGACCCTCCTTGACCGGCCGAAGTATGATTGGAAGGAGTTGACGGAGGACGTTCTCTACAGGGGAGGGCTCTGCCGCGTAGATCCTAGTACGCGGTTCTCGTCAAGTTCTTTTTTCCGCACTTGCTGCCTTGTTTTTTTTTGTGCTAATCAACTTTTCTCTTTTGACGCAGAGTCCATGGACTACGAAGCGGTATTGGCACTGAGGGCAGGGCTTGCGAGTAAGGCGCCGAGGAAGTGCAAGAGGGTCGCGTCGAAGCTGCCCTCGACCTCGAAGACGCCGAGGATTGCTGCCCCTGACGAGGGGGTGGAGATCCTCGATGCCCCGGTCGTCACCGTGGCGGGGACTTCTGCTCCCTCACCTGCGGGGGAGTTTCCCATTGCTGCCGCCCTCGCCATGCCGACACTGCCGCTGACCGTGGCAGGCGAGGAGCTCCTGACAGAGGAGCACAAGCGCATCCATATCCCGGACTGGCAAGTCCGGAAGCACGATGGGTTCCTCGGGAACTCATTGGCGAGCATGCAGGCCGTCAAGCATCTCGCCACCCCGAAGGACCGAGCCGCCATGGAGGCGGGGAGGGAAGGCGACGACGTAATCGAGATCGCTCGTTCGGCGGTATCGGTAAGCTTCTCCACGTCTACTATATTTCTTGAACCGAAATTTTTTTCTAACTCTTTTGGTTCTTCTTCGCTGCAGATCATCGTCCACTTCGGCCATCTCACTGAGAGGCTAACAGCTCTGGAGAAAGAGCTGAAGCAGTTGTCCGACCAAGCTCGGAATGATAAAGCTCGGATGGCGAACGAGCTCGACAAGCTCCGAGTCGAGCACGAGGGTCGGTCGGCGAGGATCAAGCATCTCGAGGCCGAGGTGAAGAGGCTGGAGGGCGAGCTCCTTCGGGAGAAGGAGGGGTCGGCAAAGCAGCTGACCGAGGCGGAGGCGAAGCAGGCGGCGGCCGTGAAGGCGGCGGAGGGTGCGACCATGGAGAAGGCACAGGGGTTCCTTGCGCAGAACATGGCGAAGGCCTTTGCTGCCGCCCTCACGCGGGTGTCGGAGGCATACCCCTCGGTGGATGTCTCGGGATGGCGTCTCTTCCCCGGACACGTTGAGGGCTTCGACCCCGAGTCCGAAGGGGAAGAAGAGGAGGAGGGCGACGCCGATGCCGACGCCGGGGCTACTGGCGAGGACCCCAGCGCCACGATCACTCCGCTGGCGGCGGCGTCTCCTTCGGCGAAGTCCACCCCTACTCCACCTCGTCGCCCGGGGAAAGAGGTCGGGCCTTGATTCCACTCCTCGTCTTCTTCTTTTTTGTTCGTATGTTTGTTGTCTTTTTTTGTTTTTCTTTTCATCCGTTGTAATGCCTAATAGCGGACTGGCCACCGCTTACTTTTTTTTTGAAATGAATGAAAAGAAAATTTTTTGCAAGTATTGGTGTTCGACAGTCTTCGCCTTTTGCTCCCTTTTTTCGCCGAACATTCCCTTCTTGTCCTTATCTTAGATTTTTCCAAGTGTGGTGCTTCGGCAGTCTTCGACATTTTTGCTGATCGCTTCGATCTCTTTTGCAGCTTATGTTGATTGCTCAAGACGTCGGACCTTTGGGCTCGGATGAAGGAGCTCGAGCCGAGGTCGGCCTAGGGGCGACGAGGCTATGTCTGGCGAGGTGCCGAGAGGCTCTACGAGGTCGAGCTCGGATTGCGCCGAGCTGAAAGCAAGAGGAAGCATCTCCAGCTTGTCCTCGGCCAGCGAGACATCGAGATTCGCCGATTGGAAAGCAGGATCGCGGAGCTTATCCCCGAAGGTGAATACTCGCCAACTGATTTCAGTAATGAGATTCGGGTTCAGTGCAACCGTCATAACTTGTCCAAAATAACAGCGGAGAGGGACGACTTGCTTTCCGAGATACAGCATTTGCGGTCCGTGGAGGCGACGCTTCGGAGTGAGGGCGAGGGGCTGACGGCCGAAGTGGCCAAGTTGACTACCGAACGGGTGCAGTTGACTGCCGAAGTTGATGCGCTCAAGAGGGCGACGGTGGATAAAAGCATCGAGGTCACCCACCTCCGGCGCCTCATCGCCAGCCGATCCGGAGTTCCGGACTCCACGATACCCCCTCGGTTCGAAGTCAATGTCAAAGACGACTCACTGCGGGATCGGATCTCGGAGTTGGAGGCAGAAGTGGCCCGTCTTAGGCCGCATTCAGGACCGATCAACGTTCGAAGCACGTCGTGCACTCGTGCTGAGAGCGAGCGGGGCATTTCCTTCTACGAGATGGCGACCCGCCAGCGGATCGGCCAACCTAGTCCGGGGGACGCGCAGAGCTCGGTGGCAATTTCGTCGAGCGGGGCGTCCGTCGGAGTCGCTACTAGGAGTGGCGCCGAGGATACGTCTCAATTTGCCGGCTTGGGGTCGCGCTCTGGAGACAAGCGTCGCCACTCTCGAGTGTCCTTGAAGCGGAACGCTCCGGTTCCGAAGAAGCGCTGAAGTCACCGGCTCCGCGAGCCTTTGTGTTTTTCTTGTTTTTTGCTGAATGTAATAAGTTGGCATTGTAACTTTTTCTTCGATGAGTTGTAACCCTGTGATGTTTGCCTTTGTACCGCATTTGTTTCATCAATAAAAGTGTTATTTGCCGAACTTGTGTGTTTCACTTTCGTGACTGTTGTCTGCTTGTGCCGAAGCTTTTAAAGTGGTGGACTCCGAAGGGCGAGCCTCTTGCAGTTCGTTTTGGGGCGAACTCGCAAAGTAGAATCGAACCAAGTGTTGGACTCCGAATTATTCAACGGCTTTGGGAGCAGTTCCGAATGGCGAGCTACTTCTAGATCGCTCGGGAGCGAATCTTGCGAAGTAGAATCGAACCAAGTGTTGGACTCCGGAGCCATCGTAAGATTAAGGGCATGGGAGCAATTCCGAATGGCGAACTACCCCTAGCTCGCTTAGGAGCGAACTTGCGGAGTAGAGTCGAACCAAGTGTTGGACTCCGGACCATTCAACGGCTTTTGGGAGCAGTTCCGAATGGCGAGCTACTTCTAGATCGCTCGGGAGCGAACTTGCCAAGTAGAATCGAACCAAGTGTTGGACTCCAGAGCCATCGTAAGATTAAGGGCGTGGGAGCAATTCCGAATGGCGAACTACCCCTAGCTCGCTTAGGAGCGAACTTGCGGAGTAGAGTCGAACCAAGTGTTGGACTCCGGACCATTCAACGGCTTTGGGAGCAGTTCCGAATGGTGAGCTACTTCTAGATCGCTCGGGAGCGAACTTGCGAAGTAGAATCGAACCAAGTGTTGGACTCCGGAGCCATCGTAAGATTAAGGGCGTGGGAGCAATTCCGAATGGCGAACTACCCCTAGCACGCTTAGGAGCGAACTTGCGGAGTAGAGTCGAACCAAGTGTTGGACTCCGGATCATTCAACTGCTTTTGGGAGCAGTTCCGAATGGCGAGCTACTTCTAGATCGCTCGGGAGCGAACTTGCGAAGTAGAATCGAACCAAGTGTTGGACTCCGGAGCCATCGTAAGATTAAGGGCGTGGGAGCAATTCCGAATGGCGAACTACCCCTAGCTCGCTTAGGAGCGAACTTGCGGAGTAGAGTCGAACCAAGTGTTGGACTCCGGACCATTCAACGGCTTTGGGAGCAGTTCCGAATGGCGAGCTACTTCTAGATCGCTCGGGAGCGAACTTGCAAAGTAGAATCGAACCAAGTGTTGGACTCCGGAGCCATCGTAAGATTAAGGGCGTGGGAGCAATTCCGAATGGCGAACTACCCCTAGCTCGCTTAGGAGCGAACTTGCGGAGTAGAGTCGAACCAAGTGTTGGACTCCGGACCATTCAACGGCTTTGGGAGCAGTTCCGAATGGCGAGCTACTTCTAGATCGCTCGGGAGCGAACTTGCGAAGTAGAATCGAACCAAGTGTTGGACTCCGGAGCCATCGTAAGATTAAGGAATTAAAAACAGAGAGATGTAGTAGTAGTGAAAATACGAAAAAACTTTATTTATTAAGATCTAATGATCGGCTGCTTCTAAAGTTGCTGGCCGTTATTACAATGAAAAAATAAAAGGAAAAATCACTACTAGTAAAGGGAAGGGAATGGCTCGACGTTTTGAGTTACTTAGAGTGGCGTGGTTGCCTTCTCTTGGTATTTCAAAAGATGGTCGGCATTCCACGTCCTGGGAATTTCTCTGCCTTCGAGATCTTCTAGCTTGTATGCACCTGGGCAGATCACTTTTGAGATTTTGTACGGTCCCTCCCAATTCGGGGCCAGTTTGCTTTTCTGTCCGGGGAACGAGATAGCCAATTTTCGAAGGACTAGGTCCCCTTCTTTGAGGTCCGTTGGTCGGACCCTTTTGTTGTACGCTAGCTCGATCCTCCTTCGGTAAGCTTGCTGGCGTATAGCTGCCCTCTCTCGGATTTCATCTATCAGATCTAAGCTTGCTCTGAGTTCTCTAGCGTTCTGCTCTTCTTCATAAGCTATCAAACGAGGAGAGGGTATCCCGACTTCTAGGGGGATGAGGGCCTCGGATCCATAGGTGAGATTAAACGGGCTCTCGCCTGTTGGGGTCCGCTTGGTGGTGCGGTGATTCCAGAGCACGTTTGGCAGCTGATCGACCCACAGTCCTTTGGAACACTTGTCTAATCTCTTCTTGATGCCCGAAAGAATCTGTCGGTTGGCATTCTTGGCCTGGCCATTCGACTGAGGATGGGAGACGGAGGAGAATCGGTGTTGTATGGAGAGGTCCTCACATAAAGCTCGGAAGGCGGCCCCAGTGAACTGCGTTCCATTATCCGTGACTATGACTCGAGGAACGCCGAACCGGCAAATCACATTTTTCCAGAAGAATTGTACGACCCTATGCTCGGTGATTGTAGCCAGGGGCTCGGCTTCTATCCATTTAGAGAAATAGTCGACTGCCACGACTAGGAATTTTAGCTGTCCGGGAGCTGGTGGAAACGGTCCTAGTAAATCCATCCCCCACATAGCGAAGGGGATCGGACTTGATAGGGAGGTGAGCGGTGCTTGTGGAAGGCGTCGGATGTCTGCATACTTTTGACAGGAGCTGCATTGCCGAACGTGTCGCTCGGCGTCCCGTAGGAGAGTGGGCCAGTAATATCCGTAGTTCAACACTTTACGTGCTAGAGCCCTGGACCCGGAATGAGCCCCGCCAATGCCCTCGTGGAGCTCTTGCATGGCGTATTCGGCTTGCCTGGGGGAAAGGCACCTTAGGTAAGGCCGACCGTCCACCTGGGTGAAGGAGCGTTTATATAAGATGCCTTCGATTAAAGTAAAACGCTCGGCTCGGGTCCTGATCTTTCGAGCTTCCTTCGGATCCCTTGGGAGGAGTCCGTCTCTTAAAAACTCGACGAGGGGCTTCATCCAATTATCTTCGAGGGGGAGTGGCAGTGTTTCGACGGAGTTGAAAGCCTCGTCCTCTATGCTTGGCTTGAGGAGGACTTCTATCAGAATAGTTTGTTCGAGGCCTTGCAGGGATGAGGAAGCTAATTTGGACAGGGCGTCGGCCTGGGCATTTTCTTCTCTCGGGATTCTTCGGATGAGGGCCTCCTCGAAGAGCGCCATGAGGCTCTTTACTTTAGCCAAGTACTTTACCATCCTGTCATCGCGGGCTTCATATTCGCCGAGGACCTGGTTGACGACCAACTGAGAGTCGCTGAAGATCTACAGGCATCGCGCCCCTGCGTTTCGGGCCATCCCAAGTCCGGCTATGAGTGCCTCGTATTCGGCTTCGTTATTCGAGGCTTTGAAGTTTATCCGGAGGGAGTATTGGAGGACAAAGTCGTCTGGGCCCGTGAGGATGACTCCTGCCCCGCTCCCCTCGTTGCAAGAGGATCCATCGACATATACCGACCAGACAGGCGGTCCCTTCATTGTTTGTTCGGAGTCGGGGATAGTTGTTTCAACTATGAATTCGGCCAGCGCCTGCGCCTTGATTGCGGTCCGAGGCTGATAAGTAATATCATGTTGGTTCAGCTCGATCGACCATTTCATGAGACGGCCGGAAGTCTCTGGCTTGTGAAGGGTCTGTTTCAGCGGCTGGTCGGTAAGAACGACCATCGAATGAGACTGGAAATATGGCCAAAGCTTTCTCGCAGCCATTATTAGGGCGTAGGCTATTTTCTCGATTTTCGGGTACCGGAGCTCGGCGTCCCGGAGCACTTTGCTGACGTAGTAAATGGGCTTCTGAGTTCTTTCTTCTTCTCTGACCAGGACCACACTAAGCGTCTGTTCGGAGGCTGCCAAGTAGAGGTAGAGTGGTTCTCCCGGTATGGGTTTGCTGAGAAGAGGTGGATTGACGAGGTAAGCCTTAAGCTGGTCGAAGGAGTCTTGTTGTTGCTGCCCCCACTCGAATCCCTTAGCCCCCCTGAGGGCTTTGAAGAACGGGAGGCACTTCTCCCCGGACTTCGACAGAAAGCGCCCTATGGCGGCCAGGCGACCAGTCAATCTTTGAACTTCCTTGACATTTCTAGGAGGGTCCATGTCCAGTATGGCCTTGATCTTTTCTGGATTCGCTTCAATTCCTCGTTGGCTAACCATGAAGCCGAGGAACTTCCCTGATGAGACGCCGAACGCACACTTGTTCGGGTTGAGTCTCATATTGTGCTTTCTTAAAACATCAAACGCTTCTTGAAGGTCAGCCACATGATCAACGCCTCGGATGCTTTTCACAAGCATGTCGTCCACGTACACTTCCATGTTTCGGCCAATCTGTGCCTGAAATACCTTGTTAACAAGGCGCTGGTATGTTGCCCCGGCATTCTTTAGGCCGAAAGGCATGACTCTGTAGCAGTAGAGCCCTTGGTCGGTCACAAAAGATGTCTTCGGAATATCCGGGGGGAACATCCTTATCTGATTGTAACCCGAGAAAGCGTCCATGAAGCTGATGAGCTCATGTCCCGAGGTTGCGTCAATCAGAGTGTCGATGCTCGGTAGAGGGAAGGGGTCTTTAGGGCAGGCCTTGTTGAGGTCAGTGAAATCAATACAGATTCTCCATGTTCCGTTGGACTTTTTCACCATCACTATGTTTGACAACCACTCAGGATAATTTACTTCCTGTATGAACCGGGCATTCAACAATTTGTCCACCTCTTCTTTGATAGCGAGCTGACGCTCGGGAGCGAACTTGCGCCTCTTCTGCTGGACCGGTTTGGACCCCGGATCAACACTGAGGCGGTGGACCAAGAGTTCTTCGGAGATACCGGGCATGTCTGCGGCTGTCCATGCGAAGAGGTCTTGGTTGGCTCGGATGCATTCTACAATATCCGCGTATAGTGCGGACGGGAGGGTCTTGCTGACAAAGAACCTGCGGGTCGGCTCCTGCTCCGAGAAGAGTACCTCTTCCAACTCGTCTACCGGCTCGGAAGTTGGCCGAGCAGCATCTTGGGGGATCTCGAGTGTTTCTAAGGAGAGGACGGGTCCGAGGGTGGAAGTCATATAACACTTGCGGGCCTGCTCCTGATTGCCCCTTACCTCTCCCACCCCAGCCCGAGTGGGGAATTTCATTTTGAGATGATAGGCAGAAGGAACGGCTTCAAGGGCGGCAAGGCCGGGCCGACCCAAAATGACGTTGTAGGCCGCTAGGACATCTACGACCATGAAATCCATTGACTCCGTGCGGGTAGTAGGAGTTTTGCCTGCTGTGACATCGAGGGTAATCACTCCTTCGATCGTCACCGGCACTCCCGTGAACCCATGGAGCGTATACCCGGCGGGCTTGAGTCTGTCTCGGGAGAGCTTCAGCCCCTTAAAAGCATCGAGGAATAGGATGTTTACGGAGGAACCGTTATCTACTAAGATCCTTTCGACTTTGAAATTGGCCATGTGAAGGCTGATGACAAGTGCGTCACAATGAGGGGTGCGGACTCCCTCGAGATCTTCGTCAGAAAAGGTGACGGGCACTCCGAGGCCTTTGGGAGGAGGGGTGGCTCGGACAGAGTTCACCTCTCTAATAAAAGCTTTCCGAGAAGAGTTCGAGGAGCCCCCCATTGGACCCCCATGGATGAGGTGGAGGACTCGTTCTTCCTCAAACTCTGGCGTCTCTTCTCGCTCTGGACGTTTGTTAGCCCCCCGAGGCTGGGGAGGAAGCTCGGCTTAGTCCTTTCTCACGAATTTTGCCAACTGCCCCCTCTGGATAAGGGCCTCAATCTCGTTTCTTAGCGCTCAGCAATCGTTAGTGTCGTGCCCATGGTCCCGGTGATAGCGGCACCATTTCTCTCTATCCCTTCTTTTGGCAGGGGTGTTCATCTTTGGAGCTGGAGGTAAGACCCCTTCTTTTTCGACTTCCGTGAAAATGGCGGAGATGTTTGTGGTGAGGGGAGTAAACTTTTCAAATCTAGGGGGAGGTCGGCGCTGGCCAGCATTATCCTTCTGAAACTTTTTTGGTCCCTCTTCTTCCGTTCCCTTCCTCTTAGACCCGAAGGCGGTTCCTTCCCAGTTGGGCTGTTCCTCGGCCTCCTCAGCTCGGATGTATTTTTCAGTGCGGAGGAGGAGGTCAGAAAAGTCGTGCGGCGGTTTCTTGGCAAGGGAGGAGCGGAGGTTGGAATTGAGGATATTGGATTGGAACGCCGCGGTAGCGACGGATTGATCGAGGGATGCGATGGTTCTGGCCTCAGCTGTGAACCTCTTCACGTAGTCCCTCAATTTCTCCCCCTTCTGCTGACGGAGGTGCAATAGGGAGATGCTGGTCTTCTCGGCCCTTCGGCTGCTGACGAAATGGGTGATGAACAGTGTTTCGAACTGTTCGAAGGAAAATATTGACGCCGGGGCAAGGCGAGAGTACCATTCTCGAGCTGGGCCTTTCAGAGTTGCAGGGAATGTTTTGCAGAGGAGGGCATCGGAAGCTTGATGGAGGAGCATCAAAGTCTTAAAGCTTTCGATGTGGTCAACTGGGTCGGTCTCCCCAGTGTAGTTCTCGAACTGGGGAGGTTTGAAACCGAAGGGAACAGGAGCATCTACTATGGTCCGGGAGAACGGGGGTCGGCTAGGACGTAGGGTCCTCCCCCTGAGCTCTTCTTCTCGGTTTATCTGTCCCAAGAGTTTTTCCACCTCATTCAGGCGGCGGTTCATGGTGTCATCTCTCCGACGGTGATCTGCCGAGCCACGGGACTCGTCTTCGTATGAGGGGGAGCAAGGGCTGCGGCGATGGTAGCTTCGAGAACGACGAGGACTTGGGGTGCGTCTGGAATTGGTAGGAGCGGGTCGAGGAGAAGGGGACCGTTGGCGAGGGCTCCGGACCGGAGGAGGGGATGGGGCCCTCGGCTCGATGGGGTTCTGACGAAGGTTGAGGGCCTGTTGTACCATTGCTTGGAATTGCTGGAACTCGGCACGGGTGATGGGTGCCTCATTGTTCCTAGGCTACTGCCGACCTGCTGGAGAGTGCCTCCTTCGGTAGTGATCGGGGGAGTCCTTTCTCCCTCTTCGAACGGGAGACCTCCTGTGCTCTCGGTGACGGGGGGATCGCTCTTGCTGGCGGGAGGCTTCCCCCCGAGCCCGCTTTTCGTCCAGATGGCGACGAAGGTCATCATCTTCCGGGCGTTTGGGAGGGGCATTGTGGCGACCAGAGGCTCGGGGGTGATGGGAGGCCATGGAGGCACTGGAGGCGTTGTGGATGGAGATGTTTTCTTGGTGAAGAGGCTGTTTCTGGGGGTTAGGCCCCTTTGGATCAGGAGGTGGAGGGTTCCGTTGGAGTGGCTCTTCCATGGTAGGAGGGAGTTGCCCTTGTTGCTGAGCGGGGTCAGGAATGACTTCTTGTTGGTCAGGGTTGGGCGCTCGGTTGGAGCCCCTAGATCTGACTTTGCGAGGTGGCATGGCGGTAAAACCTGTTCTCGTCCGAGAGGAGAGGTTTCTATTCGTTAGTTTCCCACAGACGGCGCCAATCTGTTGCCGCTAAATCTGGTGTGGGGGCACACAGATAGAACTTGTGGATTCTTGGGGAAACTGAATAGAAAGACCTGCGTACCTGTTCCGTCGGGCCTCGATCGTCGTTCCTGCCGTGCACCTGCAAAAAGTGCGAGACACCGGGGTTGTTCCCGGCGACGCACCCTCCGACGCTCAAGTCAGTAATCTGGCAGACTATGAAAGAGCGTAAAAAACTGGTGAAAGATCGATTACCTCTTAATGGAGATGGATGGGGGGTATTTATAGGCGTCTGAGGGAACAGATTAGGAATGTAATCCCCGTGATCTGATATGGAATATTCCCCTTGTCCACAGATTAGGAATGTAATCTGATAAGGTATATTCCCCGTAATCAGATAAGGAATTCAATCCCCAAATCCCGGTGAAAGGATAGATGTATATCAGGGTCGTTGATCGTGATCAATCAGGGACCTTGATTCTATCTTGTTGGATTGGGTGCGCAGCGGGTTAAAACCCGCGCCCTCTTGTTGGTGGGTCCACTCGTGGGTTATTGGGTCCTAGGAGGGAAGACCCAATATCCATTTTGGTCCCTTTTTGCAGGCGAAATTACCGTTTTACCCCCAGGTCTCAAGATTCGTGCCCGATTTGGACGGTTCCGATTAACCCCCAGTTTTTAGCCATATCAATGGGGATGTCGAAATTGTTCAGAATTTTGGAGTACATTGTAGATTATACGGATGTCGTTATTGGGAATAGCGACATCATGCTAATTATGTCGTTATTAGGAATAGCGTCATCAGTTATAAACAATTTTCACTTACAATTTTTTTTAGACAGTTTCGACATTGCCACATAATATGGGCATAACTTTATCATCCGAACTCCGATTTATATGATTCAAAATACTATGGAACGCCAAGAAAAAGATCTACAACTTTCATATTTTGAGTTTTGAGAGATACTGGTTGTATTATGGTCGAAATCGGACATAAAGTTGATGCACATGCACCATATTTGGAGTTCATTGTGGATTGTATTGATGCTGTTATTGCCAATAGCAGCATCAGACTAATTATGTCGTTATTGGGAATAGCGGCATCACTTATAAGTATTTTTTACTTATAATTGTTCATTAAGTCATATAACTCCTAAGTGAATGTGATATACTGATGTCGTTACTCCCATTAGCAGCAACGATTTTTTTTATCGGTGCCGCTATTGGAAACAACATCAAAATAACGTATGTCGTTATTGTCAATAGCATTTTATGCTGATGTGTCTAAAACTGGATCAATTGGATAAATATTTTTGAAAACGAATCAGTTTGGTCAATATTTTTATAAAGTAGGTCAGTACGGAAAAAAATTCAATTACTTATCACATTAGATTTTCAAATTTATATTATCACTTAATATACTAGTATTTTTCACGTGCGATGCACGTTTTGAAAAAGAGTTGGAGTTAAACGTGCGATACACGTAAGTCAACAGTAATTAGCACATATGATAAATGCCTTAATTTTAAAAAATGGAGCTAAATGGGTGATACACATATTTTTTTTAAATTAAAAAGGAAAAATTTTGATGTATACGTGCGATGCACGTGTTGAAAAATAGATTTGAGTTGTATGTGCGATGCACATGTTTGTTTGGTGACAAAAGTGGTGTTTCTTTTGTGACAAAAATATTAATAATTGTTTATTTGTGTTAAACTCTTCAATTAAATAGTAAGTAAATCTAGATAAATTAATAGAAATTTACACATGTGATGCATGTTAATATTAAAAGGGGGGGGGGGGGGGGGGCGCCAAATGACTTATTGGCACCTAAAGTTTATAGAAATTACTTACACACACCTAAAGTTTCTATAATATCCCAATAGCACCCAAACTTCTATTATTTGGACCAAAAAATCCCCGCCGTTAATTTCTCAGTTAAGTTAGTGGAATATTCCTGGAATATACCCCTTAACGGGTTTAAACCCGTTAAGAGCCACGTGAAAAGACCAAAATACCCTCCAAAATAATTTTAATGACTCCCTTTCTCTCTCACTTAAACGTAGACAGAAAGAGTTAGAGAGAGAGACAGAGACAGAGAATGAGAGAGAGAGAGAGAGCGCTAGAGAGAGAGAGGGGAAAACAAAGAGAGATAAATAGAGAGAAGGAGATAACGAGAGTGAGAGAGAGACGGTTACAGTAAGGCTCGACGGCAAGGAGGAGGAGGCGGGGAGTGGTCGAGGAGGAGGCAATCATAAGCCCGGAGGGAGCTCGAAGGTGGCAGTGATGGCGATAGTGGATGGGTATGGTCGAAGGGAGCTTAGTGGCGGTGCTGACGGCAGTGAGGAGGAGAGGAGGAGCTTCGGAGGTTGGTGGTAGCGACGGAGGGGAGCTCGAGTGTGACGACAATGGCGAGGAGGAGTTTTGGAGGAGGTTGAAGGTGGTGGCAGAGTTGTGGTAAGGCGCTCGTCGACTGTGATGGAGCTTGGGGTGCTTCGGTGGTGTTCGTCGAGGGCAGTGAGCGGTGGTGGTGGTGAGGAGAACAGCGGAGGAGGTATGCGGTGGTGGAGTGTAACACCATGTAATTTTCAAAGAGTATAATATATATATATATATATATATATATATATATATATATATATATATATATATATATATATATATATATATATATATATATATGGAAATATGGCTGTTGCCTATAGGGATTCCTATAGGAGCGTTATATAGGGATTCCTATAGGAGCGTTATATGGAAATATTATTGAAAAAAAAGAGGGTGGGGCCCACGGTATGAGAATAGCAGCAGGAGATGCCTGCTTGCTTTGCTTTAGTGGCCTGTCACTGTCGATGACATGGCGGTCTTGTGTGGGGGCCCACCCGGATAAAAGAGTGGCTTGGCGCTATGTACTTGCTGACATAGCGCTGGGGCCCGCTCAGCTTCTGTGAGCTCTCGAATAAGAGAGAGAATAGGGGAGAGGTAAGTGAGAAATGTCCCATATCAGATTTTTAAAATGAATATAATATTAATAAATACTATTGCCTATGATCAAGAGTCACCAATTCGGTTAACCACCTTTTGAGAGGCAGCCTGTGGTGGGCAGTTGTACTACATAGTATCTAATTTGTCTTCTAAATTGTATAAATTGTCCGAGCCCGGGGCAGGGGTGTTACAAATGGTATCAGAGCCGACTTTCGACACCGATTGTGAGTAAGAGTGGGTGAGATGTATGCCTGAGATGGAGCTAGCATATGTACGGGTAAGTATGCCTGAGAGGGAGAGGTTGGGGACAGGTCGCCCAGGCAAGGGGACTGTGCAACCCACAGAATTGAGGTACTGTGCAGCTAGCAGAATTGGGGTACCCCGCTCCACATTGGCTAGAAAGGAGATCCTGCACTAGATTATACATGCCACGTGCTCAGCGAGGATGCTGATTTCTGAAGGGGGTGTGTTTGTAACACCTCATAATTTTCAAAGAGTGTAATATATATAGATAGATACATGTGTGTGTGTGTGTGTGTGTGTGTGTGTGTGTGTGTGGAGATATGGTTGTTGCCTATAGGGATTCCTATAGGAGGGTTATATAGAAATATTATTGGAAAAAAAGAGGGTGGGGCCCACGGTATGAGAATAGCAGTAGTAGATGCCTGCTTGCTTTGCTTTGGTGGCCTGTCACTGTCGATGACGTGGCGGTCTTGTGTGGGGGCCCACCCGGATAAGAGAGTGGCTTGGCACTGTGTACTTGCTGACATGGCGCTGGGGCCCACTCGGCTTCTGTGAACTCGCGGATGAGAGAGAGAACAGGGGAGAGGTAAGTGAGAAATGTCCCATATCGAATTTCAAAAATGAATATAATATTAATAAATACTATTGCCTATGATCAAGAGTCACCAATTCGGTTAACCACCTTTTGAGAGGCAGCCTGTGGTGGGCAGTTGTACTACATAGTATCTAATTTGTCTTCTAAATTGTATAAATTGTCCGAGCCCGGGGCAGGGGTGTTACAAGGAGAGCAGTGGAGGAGGTGTGCGGTGGAGTCGAGGGTGGTGGCGAAGGTAATGGGGATGGCGAGGAGGTGCTTCGGGTGGAGGAGAGGTGGTCGGAGGCGAAGCTCGGTGGCGATGGTGGAGAGGATGTGTGGCGTTGGGGGGTCGGGCTTTTGGGTTTTTGTCGAAGGGGAAGAGGAAGAAACAGAGAATGGAGAAGAAAGAAGGTGGGGGTGAAGGTGAAAAAGTAATTTCACCCCCTAATTGTTAAAAAACTAACGGAATTAGACGCCAGGTGCCTATAGATCCAATTTTGAAAAGTTCAGGTGTGTTTAGGGTATTAGGACAAACTTTAGGTGCCTATAGGTCCTTCCCCGTAAAAAAAAATAAAGTAAAAAATCTGACATAGTGAGGCTTCGAACCTGAGACCTCTTTCATATTAGTTATGCTCATGCGGTGCACGTGTTGATAGATTGGTAAATGACACTAAGGCCCTCTCCCATTATAAGATTAGAGATTAGAGATATTTGGGAATCTTGAATAACATATATTTTAAGAGGGATGGATACTTTAAACTCCCCACTTTAATGTACAAATACTAACTGCTCTTGCACACTAGAAATATACATTTAGCAATTCAATTTTTTTGTCCGGACTAAAAAATGTTGTTAATACTTGTTCTTCTAGTTGTCACCTAAACCGAAAAATAGAGTTGTCACCTATGTTATAAATGCTGATATAATATAATCTCTAATCTCTAATATTATAATAGGAGAAGGTCTTAGGTACGGTTCTTTTTTTGCCTCTTATAAAAGGTGACCTCTTATAAGAAATTTACAGTAAGAGCCTCTTTTTGAGGTGTTCTTTTATATAAAAATAACCTCTTATAAGAACCTCTTATAAGAGATTTCTGTTCTTTTTTCATCTCTTACTAGAGCTTTTTCTCTACTCTTTGACATTTTTGCCCTTACTATATAATTTCTCTATTTATACCAACATTTCATATATAAAATTAAGTAAATCGTCACATTTCTCACATAGTAGACAAATTTGGTCATAATCCATAATTATCGTCATTCTTCTTTCAACGAAAAAAACCCACATAACATGTGACACTCCATCTACAACAGGCAACACTCCATCTACAACAGGCGACACTCCATCTCCTCTTGCAATTTCACCAATTGAAGCCCCAACGGCAGATTCACCTCCTCCAGCAAGCGATGTGGTCTCCAGTGCATTGGCGATAGGCATGGCTGTCGACTCTATTACTTTTGAGGGGATGCAAGTAATTTTGTGTAATTTGATGGCAAATATACACTACTTGTATCAGTGCATTGTTACAAATTTGTGTAAACTACTTCTAATATTTGATTGCGTGTGTTCATGGAATATCATCATTAGTGGTGAAGTTTCCCTACTGATTAGTTTGGCTTCAAAAATTTATCCATGCAACTTCATTGACTGTAATACCCCGATTTTCATTTATGATAATTATTAATTTTTGCACGTAGTGTGCACGTGCAATTTTTTGTAGTGTAAAATCTTATAATTATTTTCATTATGGATGATGTGTGGATATATATATAAATATGTGTATGTGTTCTCTAATTGTTTTTTTTATAAAGGCCCATTTTCTTCAAATAAACATGAGCCTTTCTTTTTAGCCCAAATCTAATTTATTTTTATAAAACTATTATTTGGCCCATTAATTAAAGCCCATGAGTTATTTCTCTTTTAATTACAACATGTAATGTAGGATATTTTTATAAGATTATTTTTATAAAAAATATAATGTACAACTTTTTTAAAATGGAGAACTAATGAATGCACGTGCATTGCACGTATACGTGCAAAAGCACACAAAGTGGCCGGTTTAGGATTGGAGGGAAAAAGAAAAAAATGAGTGGAGTTATGGGTGGTAGTTGTTTGATCATGGTTGGTTACTACAACTTCCCCTTGAATCCTAGCCTTTTATTTTTAACTCCTAGATTGATCCTAACCCTTCATTTACTCCAAATTTTAGTATAAATACCCCCCCCCCCTAGCCTAGTTATTTTTGTACTCTTCATTTTTCCAAAACCTATAGTAGAAAATACAAATTGTTAGTAGTATAGTGAGTGAGATAAAAAGATTGAGAGTTGTGTGTGAGTTGTGTGTGCATTCAAAGGAGGCCGACATCACTAGGAAGCTCTCGGGATTGGCATCTTTGAGGCTCAGTTGTGCGCATCAAGGAGGAGGAGGAACGCTCTTTTAGTAAGGACTCTTGTGTTCAGGAGGTGTTGCAATTTGATTTCTCTCCAAATTAAGGTGGTTATTTTCCATGTTTCTAATTAGATAGCATGCTAGAATTGAATTGAAATGATAATGCATGAAAAAGATTAACAAGAGTACATTTAATTGGAAAAATGGCTTATTAGTTGATTGGAATGTTGCTAAATAGATTGTATGTGATTCCATCATCAAACTTAAGTTGTCTGTGAATTATTTATAGCTATGGATTGTTTGAAGTAAAATTTGTTGTTAGCATCAAAAACTAAATGCAAATGTTGTTTTATGTGCTTGAATGAACTTTTTGTGATAATGTTGTAATGAATAACTTAAAATATAATTTGTGGGTTTGTGAAAGGAATACAAACAGGGAATTGATATAGAGAATATTGATGTTAAGTTGGATAAGAAATGTCAAAAAAAAAATGTGGCCGTAGTATCATACAATTTAAGCTAATTGTATGAAAATATATATGTTAATTATTGGAAAAATTATTTTTAAATTACTGGAGTATTAATTATCATGTGAATAATTATTCTGGAGATTTACAGTAAATTTAGTGTTACCGCTGATTCTGGTGTGGGGGTAAACAGATGAGATTTGTGAGTTCGTGGAAGAACCTGAATAGCAAATCCACTCCAGTTGATTCCGGCCGCTAACCTGCAACGAAGTGCGATACACCGGGGTTGATTTCGGCGACGCACCCTCCGACGCTCTTGTCAGTAACCAGTGATGATTAAGAAAGAGCTTAAGCTGGAAAAAGAGTGATTACCTGGTCACAGTGGTAGGTGGGAGGCATTTATAGTTGCCATGGAAGTGATTAGGGACCTGATTTCCCGTGTAACTGTCAGGAGTAAAATCCTCACAGTTTGTTTAGGAAACTGACCCCTGATTTCCGGTGAGAGGGTAACTGCAAATCAGGCCCGTTGATTTGGTCAAATCAGTGACCCTGATTTCCTCTTGCTGGTCTGGGTCTGTCTCGGGTCGGGACCCGTACCCAGTTGGAGAGGATCCGTTCGTGGGTTATTGGATCTGTGAGAAGGAGGTCCAGTACCCGTTTCGGACCCACTTGCATGTAAAATTTATGGCGTGGCCTGATCTGGACCGTTGATCTTGGGCGAGCGCGAATTTCTGAGAGATCTGACGGTTGTAGCCGCTCGGTATTCATTTTCTCGCTTTTGACGCTCGGATGGGCACTTGCTCGGTTGGCCGACCGGAGGTGTAAGGGTTCGGCCGTCCGAGCGACGTGGCACAATCTGAGCCGTCGGATGGTGGCGCGAATCTCGAGACGAGCGCATTTCCCAAGAGAACGCTATCTTGTCGTTTAGTGCACGTGGCAAGATTTGGACTGTTCATCATCAGGAGCACGAATTTCTGGAAGATCCAACGGTCGTGATCGTTCGGCTGCTCTTTTTCTCCGTTTTGACGCTCGGATGGGCACTTGCTCGGTTGGCCGACCGAGGATCTGGGGGTTCGGTTGGTCGAGCGACGTTCTGGGCCGCCGGATGGGCACTTGCTCGGTTGGCCGACCGGAGGTCTGAGTGTTCGGTTGGTCGAGCGACGTTCTGGGCCTCCGGATGGGCACTTGCTCGGTTGGCCGGCCGGAGGTCTGAGTGCTCGGTTGTCCGAGAGACGTGGCGCAATCTGAGCCGTCGGATCGGGGCACGAATCTCGAGATGGGCTCAGTTCCCAAGAAAACGCTATCTTGTCGTTTAGCGTCGTTGGCTATATCTGGGCCGTCTGATCGAGATCTTACACGAAAGTTGAGGAGAAAGTGAGTTTTCTCCGTTTTGACGCTCGGATGGGCACTTGCTCGGTTAGCCGACCGGATGTCTTAGGGTTTGGCGATCCGAGCGTGGTAGCGCGATCTGGGTCGTTGAATGGCGGAATGAATCTCGAGACGGTTCAGTTCCCAAGAGCATTAATGGCGCCCCAGGATTTGTGCGGCGTTCCAACTTCCCGGGGTCATTAAGAATGACGCCCTCCAATTAATGCGTGGCGTTTCAGCTCCCGAGGGTCATAATGGTTGGTTCCTGGAGGGGAGGCTATAAATACCCCACTCCCCTTGCAGTTTCAGTCACAACAATGTTGAGTTTTAGCCCTCGGAGGTGTCTGCCTTGGGTGGTTGCTCTTCGGCCATGGTCTCCTCCTGACTCTGACGGCCCCAAAGCAGATGTCAGGGTCGGGGGAGATCAGAGCAGAAGAGGTGACGACCGAAGTCAAGGCGGATGCCTGTCTTCTTTTGAAAAATCCTAACCCTGAGGTCGTCGGACGGGTGGTCACTCTTCCGCTGTGATCTTCTCCCGATTCTGACGGTCCCGATGCGGATGTCAGGGTCGGAGGAGATCAGGGCAGAAGGGGTGACGACCGGAGTCCGGACCTGGGGTACAAGGAGCTTCGGAAGGATGGGTGGTCATCCTTCCGCCGTTGTCTTCTCCTGATTCTGACGGCCCCGACGTAGGTGTCAGGGTCAGGGGAGATAAGGGCGGAAGAGTTGACGACCGAAGTTCGGACCCGGGGGACAAGGTGCTTCGGAAGGATGGGTGGTCATCCTTCCGCCATGATCTTCTCCCGATTCTGACGGTCTCGATGCGGATGTCAGGGTCGGAGGAGATCAGGGCAGAAGAGTTGACGACCGAAGTCCGGAGACGAGGGCCAAGTTGCTTCGGAAGGATTGGTCTCTTCCGATCTCTGTCTTCCTTCCGGGCTGACGGCTTCTGATGGTTGTCAGCCCGAAGGAGTTAGAGATGGGAGGTGTGCCGATCTGCTTTTTAACCGGGTCCCGCGAGACGGTGGTTTCTCTTCAACCCTTGAACGATTCGGGGTTTCGAGTTGCTCAAGGGCGAGAGGGGAACCGACCGAGACCTGGGGCTCGGGGGGCTCGCCGAGGGCGGTGCCTTAAAAATTTTAATCCAATTTTTCTTCGGCTTCTTCAGATAGAGGTGGAGCGTCTGGGTCCGAAGTGCTTCGACCGGGCGATGTGGCGCGTCCTGAACCGTTGGATGGTGGCGCGAATCTCGAGACGGACCCAGTTTCCAAGAAAACGCTATCTTGTCGTTTAGCGTCGCTTGTAAGATCTGGGCCGTCTGATCGAGATCTTACACGAAAGTTGAGGAGAAAGTTAATTTTCTCCGTTTTGACGCTCGGATGGACACTTGCTCGGTTAGCCGACCGGTCCCTTTGCTGTTGAGTTCAGATTGCACGTTGTTCGGATTTTGATCCTGCGCGAGCCGAGCTACTTGACTTTCACAAAGTCGTTTGGGCTTTTGTAACGTTTCAAGAGCAGGCCAAAAGTCACGCCCTTTCGTTAGGAAGCCCAAGAGACTTTTTCTTTTACTATAATCTTTAATCCCCCACCCCAAATCTCATTCTTCACTTTTACTTTCTCTCTCAAGTTTTTTACTTTTCACCATCGAAGTTTTTAGCTCTTGGGTGGTGCTGCTAGCTGTCGCGGCAAGGCGTTTCTTTACTCCGGCGAACTTTTCCGACCGTAGCAGTCACTTCAAGGTCAGTCTCTCTCCTTTCTTTTTAGAAAAATGGTTAAGATTACTTCTTCGGATGAGACCCCGCCTCGGACCAAGTCGTCGGCCGAGCGGGTAAAGGAAAGGAGGTGATAGAGCCGACCGAGCAGACCGTTGTTCGGCCGAGCAAGAGTGGCGAGGTAGCCGAGCAGCTCCAGGAGGTTGTGGCAAAGTCCCAGAAGGGCAAAGGAGTGGTCACGATCATTGAGCAGCCGAAGACGGCGGGGGAGTTCGGTCGGCAGCCTATTGTTCTGTCGAGTGTGGGGGGTGTCCGGAGCTACTCCGAAGAGATGCTGGAGAAGGTTACCCAAGGCACTGCCAAGTCGGTGGAGGAGAACGAGCCGAGGGAGTTGTCCGAAGTGGACCACACCATTTCGTCTCTCACGGAGGCTGATCTCCATCGGATCCGGACCAGATTCCAGATCCCTGTCGAGTACGGGTTACTTCTCCTCGGACCAGGATTCTGAGCCTGCACGTCGTCTTCGGCTGACTCGTGCGTATTTCCCCTCGACTCCTTGGCCGCCGGGCTCCGTTTTCCGCTTCATCCATTCATCGTTGAGGTTCTTAATTGGTACGGTCTGTGCCCCGCCCAACTGATGCCGAACACTTGGAGGCACGTCTTGGCGTTTGTTCTTCGATGTCAAGAGATCGGCACCGAGCCAAACATGTTTCTCCTTCGGAGCCTCTACTGCCCTTGCCAGCCGAACAGGAACGAGCAGAGGTTCTACCTTTCGCCGCGAACGGGCGTGAAGTTGATCGAGAACCCGGACTCGATTAAGCATTGGAAGGAGAAGTATTTCATTGTCCGAGCTGCCGCACCCTGGGCAATTCCGATAGCTTGGTCGAGGGAAGGCCTGCCCAAGCGAGCGAAGAAGGTGCCGATACTGAGCGACGAGGAGGCGGAAGTCCTTAAGAAACTCCTCGCCTTGCCGACGCTAAGTTGGAAAGACATTACCGAGGAAGCTTTGTTCCGGGGGGGTCTCAGTCCGATCGACCCTAGTACGCTTCTGGTATTTTTACTTTTTTCTTGAAATTCATAAAAAATTTTCTAAGTTTTTTCACTCGGTTTGTGCAGAGTCTTCGAAGATGGACTACAGGGCGTTGATGGCGAAGGCCAAGGCGAGGGAGCAGGAGACGAGGAAGAAGAGACCCTCGACAGGACCTCAAGGCGGCCGAGCTCCGAAGATACCTTCGGTCCCGAAGACTGTCGACCTGACGGGGGTCGTCGTTCCGGAGGGCCGATCCCGTGCAGGAGAAGGTCACGGCCTCCGATCCTCCCGTTTCGGATGCGCCGACTCCAACGGCGGAGGGAGATGCTCCCGGCTCGTCGAGCGGTGCGTTCGACGTGAGCAAGGTGTTATCCCTCCAGGTTCCGCCCCTTACTGCCGATGCGGAGAAGATTCTGACCGAGGGGCACAAGCAGATCTTCGTTCCCGACTAGCAAGTGATGAAAGTCGACGGTTTCTTGGGCGACGGCAATATTTGTATGCAGGCGGTGAAGCACCTGCCGACCCCAAAGGACCGAGCGGCCCTTAAGTCAGGTCAAGTCAGGGACGCGACGATGCAGATCGCTCGGAACACGATGTCGGTGAGTGGGCCGAACACTTTCTTATTGAAGCATTTTTTCTGAAATTTTCCAAGTTTCTAGGTTCGGACCCTAACGGTTTGTTCTCTTTTCAGACCCTCTGCCACTTCAACTTCTTGCTCGAAGAGTTTGCGAGCAAAGAACAAGAACTGACGGCACAGTACGACCGGGAGAGGTTGGAGCGTGCAAAAGCAGTGATGCAGCTCGATGCTGAGCTACTCCTCTCGGCAAAACGCGAAGCCGAAGTGGCAGGATTGGAGGCACAGCTGGCCGACGCCGTTCAGCAGTCGAAGGACGTGGCAGCCAAGCTCGAGGCCTCAGAGAAGGAGAATGCCGAGCTAAAGGAGGAGTTGGCCAACGCTCGGTCGGAGGTGGAGAGGGCTCGGAAGAAGACCGAGAAGATCATGGCCAGGCACCGGTCTAAGGTGGCGAAGGCGAAGAGGGCTGTCCAGGACGAGGCCGAGCAGCACATGTTCAAGAACATGGAGGACGCGTACGGCCGAGCCCTGCTTCATATCGCCGCTCGGAATCCGGGGTTCGACACGTCCTCCTACCGCTTCTACGACCCCGTGGAGGGGGAGGAGGAGCTTCCCCAGGGGATGCTCGGCCCCGAGGGACAGACCGACGGTGTCGAAGGCCCGGGTGAGACTGAGGCCGAGGGGGAGGAGGAGGACGACTCTGAGGAGGAGAGCAAGAGCGAGGACGAGGACGAGGTCGAGGGCGAGGACAAGGCCGAGGGGTCAACAGACCCGAACGACAAAAAGGTCGACCCCTGACTTGGTTGCGTCTTTTAGTCTTTTGTTGTTTTTTTTTTGTAAGTCTAACTGCGAACTGGCCACCGCTCTTGTAACGCTTTTTTGAGTTTTGAATGAAAACACTCTTTGTTTGGCCAAAATTTATCCAAGTGTTAGTCTCCGGATTTTGTGTTTGATTAGGCATAAAATTCTCCAAGTGTTGGGCCTCGGATTTATCTCTGCTTTTCAGGTGAAGTTTGGTCCGATCACGGAGGTTGCATACCTTTGTAAGGAGCTGACTAAATCGAATCGAGAGCTTTCCAATAGCCGAGAGAGGCAGTTTTACATGTTCTTGAAGCTGGAGGAGACAAAGGTAGCTGTGAGGGGGTATTGTCGCGTGTTGAAGCAACTGCGGAAGCAACCCCAAGCTCCTTGTCCCGAAGGTGAGACCGGGCGACTTCGTAGGGAGCTCTCCCTCGCCGAGCAAAAGAATAACGAGCTCTTGGCCGAGATCCGACACTTGGAGTTAGCGGAGAAAGAATGTTCGGCGGAGGAAAAGAAGCTAACTTCCGAGTTAGAGAAGGTGTCATCCGAGCGCCAAAAACTGTTGGCCGAGGTCGACAAGCTTAGGAGGATTACGATAGACAGGGGGATCGAGGTCACCCATTATCGACGACTCGCGACCGATAGTGCCAATGTCTCGGGCTTGTCAAGACCTCCTCGTTTGAAGATGTCGGCGAAGGATGACGCTCTGAGGGATAGGATTATCGAGTTGGAGGAAGAGGTCGCGTCGCTCAAGCCTCTGCCGGAGCGGGCCAACGTTCGTAGTACGTCGTGTACTCGCGAAGAAAGCGAGAGAGGGATTACCTTCTATGAACTTGTGACTCGTTTGCCCGCGGCTAGGCGGAGTCCTGCTGACGCTCAGAGTAGTGTAGCTGTCTCGTCTAGCGGTGCCTCGGTTGGAGCTAGCGGCGAAGGGGGATCTCGCTTCGCTGGTTTGGAATCGAGCTCGGAGGTCAGGCCTCACCGCCCCCGCATTTCCTTGAACCGAAGCGTACCCCTTCCGAAGAGGCGCTAAACACGTTGTCTTATGTTCCTTCTCGCTATTGTAAAACTCTGTTGTAGGGTCGGTCTTGTTGTATGTAGAGTTACTATATCTGAATAAAAGTCTGAAAGTTTGTTGTGAAAATTCTTGAGTTGTTGGACTTCGGCAACGTTTTGAAATTTTGTTGTTCATCTCTTCCCCCTTTCAGCTCGTGGTGGTAGCTCAAGACGCCGACCCCAATCGCTCGGATAATCACGCTCGAACCGAGGCTGGCTCGGGGGAGACGGAGATGCGCTCGGCCAAATACCGAGAGCGGCTTTATGAAGTCGAGCTAGAACTGCGCCGAGCCGAGAGCGAGCGGGGCCACCTTCAGCTCATCCTGGGTCAGCGGGACGCCAAGATCCGGCGTATGGAGAGCAGGATCGCAGAGATGGCCCCTACGGGAGAGGACGGAGACTCGCCGACCGCCTTCAGCAACGCCCTTCGGATCCAATGCGTTCGGCACAATCTGGCGAAGATAGTAGCCGAAAGGGATGATCTGCTCTCTGAGATCCGTCACCTGCAGACTGTAGAGGCGGGGCTTCGGACGGAGGAAAAGGAACTGGCTGCCGAAGTAGCTAGACTGACGACCGAACGGGACGTTTGATGATTTTTCTTTTTAAAAACCAAGTGTAGTGGGTCGGCATTGTAACCATTGTTCTTTAAGGCTTTGTGACCTCGTTGTATGGAAAAATTGCTTTGAACTGTGTCCCAATTATTAATAATATTTCTTTCATGAACTAGCACGTCCTTTGTAGTTCTGCGCGGTTGTTTCGGTTCTGACTGTGTTCGTCGCGCCGAGGTCTCCAGCCCGGTCCCTCTCTCATTCGTGGTCCAGTGCCGTAGCGCGATCTGAACCATTGGATGACAGCACGAATCTCGAGACGGGCTCAGTTCCCAAGAAAACGCTATCTTGTCGTTTAGCGGCGTTGGCAAGATCTGGGCCGTCTGATCGAGATCTTACATGAAAGTTGAGGAGAAAGTGAGTTTTCTCCGTTTTGACGCTCGGATGGGCACTTGCTCGGTCAGCCGACCGGAGGCCTAAGAATTCGAGCGACGTGGTGCGCTCCGAGCATACCTCTCGCTCGTCCGCGGTTCAGCGACAAGACCGTTCGGCTGGAGGTGCCGAGAGGTGCTTCTGTCTCCTCTCATCGCGAAGTTGCGAGGCAAGTCGAGTCTTACCTAAAGGTGGGCTCACCGACCCTCGTGAGAGTTCGACGGTCGTGGGAGCAATTCCGAATGACGACCCACTCCTAGCCCGTTGAGAAGCGAGCTTGCGGAGCAGAATCGAACCAAGTGTTGGACTCCGGAACCATCGTTAGAGTTCAACGGTTGTGGGAGCAATTCCGAATGGCGACCCACTCCTAGCCCGCTGAGGAGCGAGCTTGCGGAGCAAAATCGAACCAAGTGTTGGACTCCGGAACCATCGTTAGAGTTCAACGGTTGTGGGAGCAATTCCGAGCGGCGAACTACATCCGGCTCGCTTAAGAGCAAGCTTGCGAAGTAGAGTCGAGCTGGGTGTTGGACTCTGAACCATTGATTGAGTAAAAAATAAAGGCGGAGAGACACAAGCAACTTTATAAATACGAAAAAGCATTCTTTATTGATAATTGACGGCGAGTCGTTTTTACATATGACAACTTAAGAAACGAATTACAAGTTAGAAGAGAGGAATGGTTCGACACCTCGTGATACTCAGAGAGGCGCCGGGGCACTTTCTTGGTATTTTAGGAGGTGATCGGCATTCCAGGTCCTCAGAATCTCTCTGCCCTCAAGATCTTCCAGACGATAAGCTCCGGGCCGAACTACCTTTATGATCTTGTAGGGTCCTTCCCAGTTCGGAGCCAATTTGCTCCTCTGATTGGGGAAGGAGATGGCTAGCTTTCTGAGGACCAAGTCCCCCTCCTTGAGATCGGTGGGTCGGACTTTCTTGTTGTATGCCAGTTCGACCCTCCTCCGGTAGTTCTGCTGGCGTATTGATGCTCTTTTCCTCAGCTCGTCCACCAGGTCTAAGTTCGCCTGGAGGTCTCTGGCGTTCTGTTCCTCGTTGTAGGCTGCGAGGCGAGGAGAAGGAATACCGACTTCGAGAGGTATCACTGCCTCGGACCCATAGGTGAGGTTGAACGGGGACTCTCCTGTGGGTGTCCGCTTGTTGGTGCGATAGTTCCACAGTACATTGGGGAGTTGGTCGACCCATAGGCCTTTGGAACATTTGTCCAATCTCTTCTTGATACCTAAGAGGATCTGCCTGTTAGCGTTCTCCGCCTGGCCATTCGACTGTGGGTGGGAGACGGAGGAGAAGCGCTGTTGGATGGCGAGGTCTTCACACAGAGCTCGGAATGCGGCCCCAGTAAACTGAGTCCCATTGTCTGTGACGAGAACACGTGGGACGCCGAACCGAAAAATGACGCTCTTCCAGAAGAATTGAAGCACTTTGTTCTCGGTGATAGTGGCAAGGGGCTCGGCCTCAATCCACTTCGAGAAGTAGTCGATGGCTACGACCAAGAACTTGAACTGGCCCGGAGCTGGAGGGAATGGCCCTAGTAAATCCATCCCCCACATTGCGAAGGGGATAGGACTTGATAGGGAGGCGAGGTTGGCCTGGGGAAGGCGACGAATGTTGGAATGTCTCTGACAAGAACCACATTGCCGAACGTGTCGCTCGGCGTCTTGGAGGAGAGTCGGCCAGAAGTATCCGTAATTCAGGGCTTTCCGAGCCAAAGACCTAGACCCTGAATGTGCTCTGCCGATGCCTTCGTGGAGCTCCTGTAAGGCGTAGTCGGCCTGTTCCGGGGAAAGGCACCTCAGGTAAGGTCGGCCGTCAATCTGCGAGAAGGAGCGCTTGTATAGGATTCCCTCGATCAGGACGTACCGCTCAGCCCTGGTTCTTACTCGGCCCGCTTCCTTCGGGTCCTCGGGGAGGAGTCCGTCCCTTAAGAATTCCACTAAGGGTTTCATCCAATTATCTTGCAGTAGGCTAGGCAATGACTCCACTGAATCGAGGGCCTCGTCTTCTATGCTCGGTTTCATGAGGACCTCGATCAAGATGGTCTGCTCGAGACCTTGGAGGGAGGATGAGGCCAACTTGGAGAGGGCGTCAGCTTGCGAATTCTCTTCTCGAGGTACTCGTTGGATGAGTGCCTCTTCGAACCGGCTTATGAGGGTTCGGACCTTGGTGAGGTACTTCGCCATCCGTTCGTCTCGTGCCTCGTACTCGCCCAAGACTTGGTTCACGACCAGCTGAGAGTCACTATGGATTCGGAGGCACTGCGCCCCAGCACTTCGGGCGAGTCCGAGACCCGCGATTAGTGCCTCGTACTCCGCCTCGTTGTTTGAGGTCTTGAAATTCATGCAGAGGGCATACTGGAGGACGAAGTCATCGGGGCCGTTCAGGATGATACCGGCACCGCTACCCTCATTGCAGGAGGAACCGTCCACAAAAACGGTCCAGATTGGGGGTCCGTTCGGGACATGGCTGACCTCGGGAATTGTGGTCTCAACGATGAAGTTCGCGAGGGCTTGAGCTTTGATTGCGGTCCGAGGCTGGTAGGAGATGTCGTGTTGACTCAGCTCGATGGACCACTTCATAAGTCGGCCTGAGGTCTCCGGCTTGTGGAGAACCTACTTCAGCGGTTGATCGGTGAGGACCACAACCGAGTGAGACTGAAAGTACGGGCGGAGCTTCCTTGCCGCCATAACCAGGGCGTATGCCATCTTTTCTACCTTCGGGTAGCGGAGCTCGGCGTCCCGGAGCACCTTGCTCACATAGTAAATGGGCCTCTGAGCCTGGTCTTCTTCCCTCACCAAAACCAGCACTTAAGGTCTGCTCGGAAGCAGCTAAGTAGATGAAGAGGGTTTCCCCTGGAACGGGTTTGCTGAGCAGGGGAGGGTTCACCAAGTAGGCCTTCAGTTGGTCGAACGATTCCTGTTGCGGCTGGCCCCATTCGAAACCCTTAGTCCCCCTGAGAGCCTTGAAGAAGGGGAGGCACTTTTCTCCAGACTTCGAAAGGAATCGGCCAATAGCGGCGAGGCGACCCGTAAGCTTCTGCACTTCCTTGACGTTCCGGGACGGGGCCATGTCCAGTATGGCCTTGATTTTCTCAGGATTTGCTTCGATCCCTCGTTGGCTGACCATAAAGCCGAGGAACTTTCCTGACGAGACCCCGAACGCACACTTGTTCGGGTTGAGCCTCATGTTGTGCCTTCTCAGTACGCCGAACGCCTCCTGGAGGTCGGCCACGTGGTCGGTACCTCGGACGCTCTTCACGAGCATGTCGTCGACGTATACCTCCATGTTGCGGCCTATCTGGCTTTGGAAGACTTTGTTGACGAGGCGCTGGTAGGTGGCTCCAGCGTTCTTCAAACCGAACGGCATGACTCTATAACAGTAGAGGCCCTGGTCGGTAATGAAGGAGGTCTTCGGAATGTCCGGGGGGAACATTCGGATCTGGTTATAGCCGGAGAAGGCGTCCATGAAGCTGAGGAGCTCATGGCCTGAGGTGGCATCGATGAGGGTGTCGATATTCAGGAGAGGGAACGGATCCTTCGGACACGCCTTATTCAAGTCTGTGAAGTCGATGCATATCCTCCAGGAGCCATTGGACTTCTTAACCATGACGACATTGGAGAGCCACTTGGGGTAGTTCACCTCCTGTATGAACCGAGCTTTTAGGAGCTTGTCTACCTCCTCCTTGATGGCCTATTGTCTCTCGGGAGCGAATTTACGCCTCTTCTGCTGAACCGGTCTGCACCCCGGTTCGACGCTGAGGCGGTGCACTATAAGTTCCTCGAAAATTCCGGGCATGTCCGCTGCGGACCAAGCGAATAGGTCGCGGTTCTTCCGGATGCACTGGACCAAGTCGGAACATAGGGCGGTCGGCAGGGACTTGCTGATGAGGAACTTTCGACTCGGATCCTCGTCCGAGAAGAGCACTTCTTCCAATTCGTCCGCCGGTGCGGACGTGGGTCGGACGTTCGGCTCGGGGATTTCCAAAGTCTCGAGGGAGAGCATCGGTCCCCCAGTGGAAGTCATATAGCACTTCCGAGCTGTCTCTTGGCTGCCCCTGACTTCTTCCACTCCCGCCCGGGTGGGAAACTTCATCTTGAGGTGGTACGCCGAAGGAACGGCTTCCAGGGCAACTAGGCCAGGTCGGCCCAAGATGACATTGTACGCAGCCGGGACATCGACGACCATAAAGTCCATCGGCTCAGTCCGGGTGGTGGGGGTCTTCCCAGCAGTGACGTTCAGGGTGATAACCCCTTCGACAGTTACTGGTACCCCCGTGAACCCGTAGAGCGTGTAGCCGGCCGGTTTGAGGCGGTCCCGGGATAGCTGCAGCCCTCGGAAGGCCGAGAGGAAGAGGATGTTCACCGAGCTCCCGTTGTCTACCAAGACCCTCTGCACTTTGAAGTTCGCCATGCGGAGGTCGATAACAAGTGCGTCGCAGTGGGGAGTCTGGACCCTTTCGAGGTCTTCATCAGAAAAGGTCACTGGGACGCCGAGGCCTTTGGGGGGAGGGGCGCTGTGAACTGAGTTGACCTCTCGGACGAAAGCCTTCCGAGAGGAGTTGGAAGAGCCCCCCATTGGGCCCCCGTGAATAAGGTGCAGAACCCGTTCTTCCTCGAACGCGGGGGTTTCATCGCGTCGCTCGGAGCGCTTATTAGCCCCTCGAGGCGGAGGAGTGGTGCGATCCGCCCGATCGTTTGCCTTCACAAATTTGGCCAACTGCCCCTCTGGATGAGGGCCTCTATCTCATTTTTTAATGCCCGGCAGTCGTTGGTGTCGTGGCCGTGATCCCTGTGGTAGCGGCACCATTTCTCCTTGTTCCTCCTCTTGGCCGGGGTGTTCATCCTCGGAGCGGGGGGTATAACGCCCTCCTTCTCCACTTCCATCAGGATGGTGGAGACATTGGTGGTGAGAGGAGTGAACTTCTCGAACCTAGGGGAAGGACGGCGTTGACCGCTATTGTCCTTTTGTAGCTTCTTGCCCCCCTCCTCTTCCGCTGCTTTCCTTTTCGACCCAAAAGCGGATCCTCCGAAACTCGGGAGGCACTCGGCCTCCTCCATCCGAATGTACTTCTCGCATCTAAGGAGAAGATTGGCGAAGTTGTGCGGAGGCTTTTTGGCGAGGGACGACCGGAGGTTGGAGTTGAGGACGTTCGACTGGAACGCGACGGTCGCCACTGACTGGTCGAGGGAGGCGATAGACCTGACCTCCGCGGTGAATCTCCTCACATAGTCCCTCAGCTTTTCTCCCCTCTCTTGTCGAAGGTGGAGTAGGGAGAGGCTAGTCTTCTCTGTTCGCCTGCTACTCACAAAGTGAGTTATGAAGAGCATTTCAAACTGCTCGAACGAGAAGATGGAAGAGGGAGTGAGCTGGGAGTACCATTCTCGTGCCGAACCCTTAAGAGTGGCGGGGAAGGTCTTGCAAAGCATGGCGTCAGAAGCTTGGTGAATCAGCATCAGTGTCTTGAAGCTTTCGACATGATCAACAGGGTCCGATTCCCCTGAGTACGTTTCAAACTGCAGAGGTTTGAAATCCCTCAGAATGGGAGCCTCCATGATAGTCCGAGAGAAGGGCGGTCTGCTGGGGCGGACGGTCGTTCCTCTCGACTCCTCCTCCTTGTCCATACGGCCCGATGCGCCTCTCCATCTCGTGGAGATGACGGTAGAGGGCATCGTCCCTCCGGTGATGGTCGATCGAGCCCCTGGACTCGTTTTCATAGGAAGGGGAGCGGGGCCTACGACGTCGATAGTCCTGGGATCGGCGAGGACTATGATGGTGTTGCCGGTGACTAGGAGCCGGGGGAGGACTTATGGATCGGTGGCGAGGACTTGGAACCCGTGGGGGTGTTGGAACCCTCTGGGCATTATGGTTGTTGGGGCGAAGGTTGAGGGCCTGCAACACAGTTTCCTGGAATTGTAGGAACTCGGCACGAGTGATAGGTGCCTCATCGTTCCTCGGATGGTGTCGATTAGCGGGGGAATGTGGCCTCCTCCTACGACGCTCGGGAGATTCCCCCTGTCCTCTTCGGTTCGGAGACCTCCTGCCATCTCGGCAATGAGGAGATCGCTCGCCTTGATGTTGGCGGGAGGCTCCCTCTCGGGCCCGCTTCTCATCTAGGCGGTTGCGAAGGTCCTCGTCCTTTTGGCAATTCAGAACGGTGTTGCGGAGGTCGAAAGCTCGGGGGTGATGGGAAGCCATTGAATCCGAGGAGGCATTGTGAACCGAGACATGACCCGGGTGGAGAGGTTGCTTCTACCTCCGCCCGTTCTGGCCAGCAGGACCATTGGGGGGTTGTTGATTCAGGAGAGGATCTTGGACTGGGGGAGGAAGTTGCTCGGGCTGTGGGGGAGGATGCACGGGGACTTCCTCTTGCTGATCGGCGGGGTTGGGCCAGCAGTTGGACCCCCTTGACCTGACTTTCCTGGGAGGCATGGCTGGAGAGGAGCTAGTCGACGGGAAGGAATAGGCTGCTATTCGTATGGTTTCCCACAGACGGCACCAATCTGTTACCGCTGATTCTGGTGTGGGGGTAAACAGATGAGATTTGTGAGTTCGTGGAAGAACCTGAATAGCAAATCCACTCCAGTTGATTCCTGCCGCTAACCTGCAACGAAGTGCGATACACCGGGATTGATTCCGGTGACGCACCCTCCGACGCTCTCTTGTCAGTAACCAGTGATGATTAAGAAAGAGCTTAAGTTGGAAAAAGAGTGATTACCTGGTTACAGTGGTAGGTAGGAGGCATTTATAGTCGCCATGGGAGTGATTACGGACCTGATTTCCTGTGTAACTGTCAGGAGTAAAATCCTCACAGTTTGTTTAGGAAACTGACCCCTGATTCCCGGTGAGAGGGTAACTGCAAATCAGGCCCGTTGATTTGGTCAAATCAGTGACCCTGATTTCCTCTTGCTGGTCTGGGTCTGTCTCGGGTCGGGACCCGTACCCAGTTGGAGTGGATCCGTTCGTGGGTTATTGGATCTGTGAGAAGGAGGTCCAGTACCCATTTCGGACCCACTTGCATGTAAAATTACCATTTTACCCCTGAGCTTCAAGATTCGTGCCCAATCTGGATGGTTCCGATTTAACCCCATTTTTAGCCATATCATTTAGTAAAAGAAAAATTCAAATGAAAGCTTTTGAAACATCGAAATGTCCTATTAAACAGAGAGTTGATTTAATTAAAATGCAAGTTGTATTCAAGACAACTCAAGTGGTCGGGAGGCTCCTTAATGCTACAGTGTTGTGCGGTGGATTCTCACAGGACGATGGTTCGATCCTTAATAACGCCATATTTTTGTTTTGCATTTAAAAAATTGAATTAAGCCTCAGCCGAGAGCATATAACTCTCTGAACCCCTCTCTATACCGAATAGCACAATCGGCCTGGTGGTCAGAGCGTGCGGCTTGCTTCTCTGTGGTCGCTGGTTCGAATCCTGGTCTCGGCCAGAATTAAACTTGGGGGAAAATGGTTTTTTTTGGTGGATTTTGATGTCTAAAAATTATGAAAAAAATACTATTATTATTCTAAAATTATGTGTGACTTATGAAAAATAAATTGGGAGTTATTGAAATGAAATAGAGTATATTTTGGGAATAAAAGTGTGGTTAGAACTATGGTTCTACACTTGTATATTTTTGTGAAAGATGTGTTTTTGCAAGAGAATTGAAATAAGTGCTACAAAAGAAAAATAACAAAGAAAGAAAATATATAAGGTGAAGTGGTGTGAATTATTCTTGTTAAAGAATAGTGTGACAATAATGGGTTGTGAATATTCATTTTGACCATATACTTAGTGATATGATTTTTGTGGAAATAATTATTGAATGAAATACAGGATGAATAATGGAACTCCATGTATGGTTATTGACTTATGAATAATTTAGAAATAATGTGATTGGAAAAGAGGAATGTTATTGTGTATGAAAAACTCAAACATGTGAATTTTGTGAAATGAAATTGAAAATTAGAGTGTAGCCAAAACTCACACCGGCAAGTGAAAAGTGATGAATTATGATTATTGACATTGAAAAGATCAGATTGGGTCATTGTGAAATGAAAGAAATAAGACCGGTAGTAGTGAGAGGGCTAACTCTAAGAGCTTGATTTTGTTCATGATTTTATTAAATTAAGAATTTAGTACAAAGTGAAGAGGTGATGAAAGTGAGAGAAAAATACAAGTATGAGGGCCTCGAGTCTACGATGTGAGAGTGATCCACAGAATGCATGCTTGATGCGTCAAGACATAGCGTGGGCACTACTCCAGAATTATCGGGATCTTGGCGACGCTTGTGGGATATTTGGTGACTGCAAGAGGATCGTGTGCCATGAAGGAGGCTGAATTGCCACAGAATGCATGCTTGATGTGTCAAGACATGGCGTGGGATTCCCCTCCAGGTTTTCTGTACACGAGCTTGTACTCATAGATTATCTAGGATACTTACCGTAGTTACAGTAGTAGATTAAGTCATGACGAGGGATTGAACCCTACAAGATAAAGAACGATTAAGAGGCTTGCCCTCGGACCTATGTAGTATGGGATGCATAGAATCCGAACAAGTGTGCATTAGTGTCATATAATATAAATAATTGCATTAAGGACTAAGTGCACAATCACAACACGACATCAATAGGGTATTCCCTTTAGTTTGATATGTGAGAAGTTTGTATTTGTTAAATATGAAAAATCAGTTATACTATTTCTGGCATAGAGAGGATGGCCGTGTATAATGTTCGTCGATTGAATAAACTGACGTACTCACAGTTTTGCATGCAGGGTAAATGACATGATAAAGATTAAAGAAGCACAGATGCTTAGAGATTATTCAAATGTTGATGTACATTTATTTAAATGTTGTAAATTTGCTTCCGCTGTAAAATGTAAAGTGTAAAGTTTTCATGTAACTCTGATGTAAAGTGAAAAGTTTTAATTTCCTTGTAAAATTGTACGAAAGAAGTGTAAAGATCCTGTGGAATCTCGAATTCAGTGTATTTTGGAATTCGGGGCGTTACAGAGTGGTATCAGAGCCACGCTTCACACTTGTACAAATTTATAAGGAAGGACAGCCCAGAAGTGGACATTAGAGTGTGTGTTTGAGTCGAGAGATTTAAATGTAAGTTACTTACATTTGTGTTGCTCTATGATTTACATTTGTGTTGCTCTATGACTTATGCTCTATGAATTAGAGGGAATATAGTCTTTGAATAACTAAATCAAGAAGTTTGGCAGGCAATGATAAGATGCATTCACGACATGTCATTTTATGTTCGCACATGCACTTGCAGCTGCAACACCCAGTTGCAAGGATGAGAACTAACTTATAACAGAAAAGTCAAAATGTAATTGATCTTTAATAACAACATTAATTCTTTACACAAATTATTGTTTTAAAATCCACACATATCCTTCACCTTTGAAAAAATGATCATAGTAGCAAAAGCTATGGAAACTTAAAACATATAAACCTCCGATTTGGTCATAACAATACAAATTACCACTTCTCTAGTGGCTGCATCTTCGCTCGTATCAGCTAATATCATTTTTTAACCGGATTTGATCTAAGCTACAACCAATACAAGATTAAACTGAAATTAAACAAAACTGAAAAGAACATTTACTCATGTATGTTAAAAGCAATTTCATATTCATACGTCTTATTCATTTAGACAATGTTGCATTTTATGTCTCTATCATTAATTTAGGGGTAATATAGTCTTTTTAAGTGATAGAAGACTTTTAAGATGTTGAAAGAGGCTAGTATAAGCCGTTTAGGTTTAGAAGCAATTTTGGGGAAAATCTCTTATAAGAGGTAAAAAAAGAACACTAAAAAAACTCTTGTAAGAGGTGGACCACCTCCTATAAGAGGTAAATCAATTATAAGAGGAGAAAAAGAACACTACCTTAGTGTCATTTGTAAATATTTTGTCAATCTGCCAACCCGTACAATACACGTGCATAGCTATTATAAAGGAGGTTCTAAGTTCAAATTCAGACTATGTCTAAATTTTTATTTTGAAAAACTATATTTATTAAGACGTGCATCGCACGTGTAAATTACTAGTGGATACATAGCTGGAAACTTATCATAGGAGATTAAAGGGGTATATTTCAGAATTAATGTTTATTTTTTTTTACAAAAAAAATTTAATAATAATTAGAGCAGAATAGAGATATAGCTTACTTGATTAGTGAGGATAACAGTGACAGTGACGCCTTTGATTACATGATTATGATGATGGCAACTTTGCAATTGAACGTTGGTCTGCAAGGCTAAAAAGGAAGGGAACCTCGGTGTCCTTAATCTTCGCCACCAAAATATGGCTCTTCTTGGTAAATGGATTTGAAAAATTCTTCAAAATGATCATTCCCCCTGGGCTCGTATGATCATTCATAAATGTCACTCTCGTCACAAATTTTGGGAATTATATCCTTCCCTTCCACCTTCGGCTTCTCGATTTTGAAAAGGTGTTTGGAAAGCGGTTGAACCTTTCAGTTGCGGGCTTGCCAAAATTTGTGGTAGTGGCTCATCAGTTAAGTTCTGGACCGATATCTGGATCGGCAACTCTAAATTAGCTTCATCCTTTCCTGAATTGTTTCACCTCGCTTCTAATCCCCAGGCGACGGTTGAGGATTATGTTCTTTGTTGGAACAATTTGAGGTCCCGGAATATCCCATTCAGAATAAATATCCCTCTGTCCCTGCTTCCTAATTTCATTAATCTCCTTTATCTCTTTACAAAACTATTGTTGGCAACCCAATGACGAGGAGCGATGGAGTTGGAATAACTCAGGTTTATTCTCTATTAAATTGTTTTACTCTTTTCTTAATTTTGGAGGCGTTTCTTCTCCTTTTTTTCAAAACGATTTGGAAATGTCTTGCTCCCCTTAAAGTAAAGATCCTAACATGGCTTGTCATTCAAATCAAATTAGTGACAGTTTATAGGCTTAACAAGATGAATTTGGCCTTCGGTCAACATTGTACTTTATGCCACACCGATCCCGAGAATGCAACCCACTTATTCTGGAATTGCAACTTTATTTGTCCTTTATGGACGATATGTCTGCAGGCATGGAAATTTTTTCCCAAACTGCCCCACTTTTTGAAAGTTTTTCCCAAACTGGCCTAATTTTTTTTAATTCCCAAACCATCCCACTCAGTCTTTGAAAGACCGAGTGTAGTTAAAACTCACGCGGTCTTTCAAAGACCGAGTCTTACTCTTCGATTTTTCGAAGTGCAAGACTCGGTCTTTGAAAGACCGCGTAAGTTTTAACTACACGCGGTCTTTCAAAGACCACACGGTCATTTTGGTAAATACTTTCGAAAGTGGGTCAGTTTGGTAAATACTTTCAAAAAGTGGGTCGTTTTGGATGCTTTTATTATTTGCCTCTGGGATTAGTGGATGCTTTTATCCTTTTCATTTGGGGATACATCCAAGTACGACATAAATGGACCTACTAACGGACATTTACCTCTAAAATTGAATGACCCCCTTGTTTATCCTATCATTGATGTTGGCACGTTCCAAAAGATAGAAACCGGAGAGATTCAGGTAAGAATGGAACTTAACTTTATTAACTTTATGTTTCAAATTTTTTTTTTTTAAAAAAATTTCAAAAAACTTTATGTTTCAATTGTAATAAGCTATAACCATTTTTATGTGATTATATCTGATTTGAATTAATTTTTAATATGATATGGTGCCAGGTAGCACCTTCTTTAACAAACATAAAGGGTAAATTTGCTCCATTTTCTTATAGAAAGGTACATCACTTTGATGCCATAATACTTGCAACGGGATATAGGAGCATAATCATGAATTGGCTGAAGGTAATATGCGTTGATTAGTTATTTTTCTTCTAACAAAATCAAGTAATGTAAGGTCTTGTTAATAAAAATGGGTACCTTAGTAAAAAACTAAATTTTCTGTTTCTTGGACCTTTTTATTACTGTTCACCTTAGTAAATGTTTGGTCCAGCACGAATGGAGGTTCCGATGTTTTGATCCCGGATACTGTTAAAGTCCCGTCAGGATCCAGTTCAAATTGTAAGTCTCCATCTGAACAAACACAGTGACTAAATTATTACATAATTCTACAACTGGACACAGAGAATGTTAACAACTCGACATTTCTAGGTTGTTACTTTATGAAGACCCCGGGAAGTAGAATCTGGAACCGTATAGCATTCCTTGTCTCGATTATTGTGGTTGCTCCAAATTGATTTTCAAGAGGACAATTTGTCAAAGTTCCGGTATAAGTAGCTTCCATCTTTTGGCCCAGAATATTTCTGCTGACTGTGCAACACTAAAGGAATTTAAATTTTGAAGGGAAACATACTATAATTGGTTGCAGTACTAAAGTTAAAGGTGCAAACACTTAACAAATTACAATATTTTTTTAGGTTCATAAAATTAAAGACGCAAAGTCTATGGAAGAAAATAGTACTTTCCAAAAAAAATGGTGGCCTTGGTCAGGAACTCTCTTTTCTATATTTAATTTTAAAATGTGGTTGTTAGACATTCATAGTTAACTATAATATTCACTATTTTCATTTATTTCATACTTCTCTGTTCATATTGTGTTTTAACTAGTGTAAAGTGTTATTACTATTAGTTAGGTTCCCATAAAGTTTAATTTGATTATACAATAATAGTTTAAAATAGTTTAATATTAGACATAATTTTCAAATAATCAAGTTGGTACTTATGGTTTGCTAGTATTATGTAACACTTGTTACAACCTTAAATAGTCTCTAGTTCTTAATTGGTATTTTTTCCATCTACAAACCGAACTTGTTACCAAAATGGCCCACTTTTTGAAAGTATTTACCAAACTGACCCACTTTCGAAAGTATTTACCCAAATGACTGTGCGGTCTTTCAAACTGACCCACTTTCGAAAGTATTTACTAAAATGACTGTGCGGTCTTTGAAAGACCGCGTGTAGTTAAAACTGACACGGTCTTTCAAAGACCCGAGTGGGATGGTTTGGAAATTAAAAAAAAAAGTAGGACAGTTCGGGAAAAAATTTCAGGCATGGCAAGTCAATATTCGTCCTGACTTTATCGATACTTGGTGGACCTCGTGAGAACAAATTAGATCAAAGATCCAGTCTTAGCTTCATGGGATTTGCCCATAATGGCTCTCATCTCGATTATATGAAAAGAAAGAAATAGCTAGATTTTTTCGAATACTTGTCAGTCTATCAATAACTAGTATCATGCACGTGCGATGCATGTGGGGGAAGAAGGAAAAAGACAAAAAAAAAAGGAAAATAATTTCCAAACTGATCCACTGTCGAAAATATTTACCAAGCTGATCCACTTTCGCACGTGCACGCGGAGGAAGAAGGAAAAAGACAAAAAAGGAAAATAATTTCCAAACTGATCCACTTCCGAAAATATTTACCAAACCGGTCCACTTTCGAAAATATTTACCAAAGTGGGTCATTTTGTCAACACGTGCACTGCACGTGTTGGCTTCAAAATGATAGTCAATGACGGATGACACTAACCCCTTCTCCCATTATAATAGTAGAGATTTAATAGACGACCTCCTCTTTATCACTAAATTTTGAGCATTTGGATTAGCTCAGAACAGAGTTCATGATCTTCATCTTCACATGCTTGATGCAGCTGCTACTATTTTTTTTTATATTCTTGCTATCTGCCTCCTTAATCTTGATTTATAATATTATGCTTATGGGTTTGTTTTTATCTCATTTTTGGCTGAACTGATATCCTATGGCCTTTGGACGATCCTCTTGGACTTATCTTCATTTTGAATTATATTTTCTTGCTTTTGAGTTTGTTTTGCAGAACTGATAGTAAGTGTTGTTGGATATATTGGTATATTCTCTCTTTATAAATATAGCACGTGCATATGTGTAACACGTGTAATGAACGTACAATTGATTGGATATTGGAACGCGGATTTGTGGGCTTATAACCCGATACCCAAACCAGTATTTAGGAATAAATACTGGCTTGTGATAGCAGTCTAGGTATTCCAATCTTGATACCTAGGGTGAATATCTCAAGATTGTTAGGTTTTGTGAGAAATTAACAATTGAGAATTAGGGTATGAATGAGAAGGAACAAAACGTAACTAGTCTAGTCATATTCTACATTAAGAGATGCTCTCTCCTAAGTTACAGACATTTGTTATACATCTTATACAATTTTTATTTTATTTTAAATTTCAGAGAAGCAAAAATGTAATCTTGTAAAATGTGATAGAGTAATTTTGTATTAACTCTTATAAAGTGCATATATTGTCAATCGTATGTATAAGTTGAGTTTAACAAATGAGACAATTAATAATAATAGTTCTAATTGTGTTCTTGAACATAGCATAATTGGTTAAGATTTGAGAACTATATATTCAATTGTTTGTGAGGAAATGTGATCTAATTATCAAAACTGTGGGGAAATGGAGTTAAAAGCTATTGAGTCAAAGCTTTAACATCCAAGTTGTTTTGAAATTTAGAATCACTATGAACTATATATTAAATTGTTTGTTCTTGTTAAAACTCATAACTCTACTAAATGACACTCCATTAAATATGACAAATATGAAAGTTGTGCTCAGATTATGATCACTAGAAAATTATTTAGTATGGTCTCTAGGAGCACACAACTTCTTGAGTCAATACATTCTGATATTTATGATCTAAGTAGCTTTGTGACTAGATGAGACAATTGTTGGTTAGAAGTATTTAATCGCTTTTGTAGATGATTAATATAAGTCTGTCATATATATGAAGAATGAAGCACTTGTTATTCTTAATGAATTAAAATTATAGTTAAATACTAAAAATCAAGGGTACAAATTTGATAGAGGTGGTGAATATGGTTTAACAACTTTAAAGAAGTTTGCATTGGACATAATCTCTAGTGCACTCCACTTACAACAGTTAAACGGTATTGATAAAAGTTAGAATCAAACACTTAGTGAAATGTTGAATTCTATATTATTGAATGTTGTTTGTCTTGTGTAATTATGAGTGATGTTGTATTGTTAATCATATTCTAATGTGTTACTACACTCTAAATTGAATACACCTTATAAATCATGGTATGAAAACACAAATAATTTTGTGAAAATTTGTGTTGTGATACATTTGTTATAGTATATGATCCTAGAAGGCCTAAAATAGGACCTACATCAAATATTTGTGTGTGTTTAGAAAGTGCAGAATGTAATTCTGTGGACAGATGTTTGATTTATCTAATTTTGTGTTAGAAAAATCTAGACTTGCAGAGTTCTTTGAGGATGTGTTCATCAAAGATAAATGTATGAAATAATCTAGTCCTATAGACACGTTCAATGATTCACAGTTGGAATCAAGAACCAGCCTTACTGATACTTGAAAACTTAAATGACAAATGAGCTTAGAAGAGTCTTTAGTAGACCATGAGATGATTTTGTGTCATACAATAATACTTTAATTTAGTTGATCTGCCGAAAGGGGCTAAAACTATAGTTAGTAAGTGGTGTTTTGTAGAAGAAACTTAATTTTGATTGTTTAGTAGCAATTTCAATGCTTTTCAGTAGCTAACAGATTGACTAAGAAAATGGGGTAGATTTATTTGATGTCTACTCACATGTTTGTCATATTGCTACAATAAGTATTCTTCTTACCCTTACATCTATTGAAACTTTTGTCATTCATAAAGGATATTTAATAGGCTTTGTACTGAACAGTTTTGTACTGTAAAGTTTTGAACTAATATGTTTAGTGAACAAGATTTACAATATAGTAAAATTATTGTATGTTCTTAAAAATATGTATAGCCAACGAATAAATAATTTGACAAATTTTTTTTTGAAAGAGTCTAGTATATGAATCAAGTAATTCAGATCAGTGCCTTCAACTTTGTGGTGTGTCAAGTATAGTGGCTATTATTTACTTGTTCTGTTGATATGCATGTTCTTGGAAGTGACATCTCTATTACAAATGAAGTTAAAATTGTGCTATCCAAAGAAAATCAACATGAAAATCTAGGTACTGTGGACACCATAGGTATAAGGGTGAGTTTTCAGTTGGCAAGGGATAACTCTTAGTCAAACTCATCAAATCAAAATGTATTTCAAAAGTGGGGATATAGTGATTGAAAGTGTGTTTTGAAACACCTTATGATTATGATGAAAGGTTGACACCTAATGATGGTGCAACTATGAAACATGTAGATCATTTTAAAGGAATTGACAGTCTCATGTATACAAAGATCTGTACTAGAATAGACATAGCCTTTGAGGTAGGTATGATCTGCAGATTCACTAATAATCCCATACACATTTGAGTGCCCTTAAGAGGCTAATGAGATACCTGAGTGGTATTCAAGAGTTTGCTTTGTGCTACTCTAGTCATTCTTCGAATGAATGGCTGATCTGATGCATTATGATGCTCAGAATTTAGTGAAAGTCGATAACTAGTAGATATGTGTTTACACTAGGAGAAAGAGAAATGTTATGGAAATAAAAAGCAAACAGGCACTGTGCTATCATCCATGAAATCAGACCTCTATGTGTAATCCTCTGCAGGGGAAAGGCTGAGTGGATTGAAGAAATTGTTGTTAGTTATCCATTAAGAAGTTTAAGTAACTCTCTAATTCTATTATATCAAGCTATAATGCACTGTAACTCATAACTCACTCTATAATAGTAAGAGGAGTATATTAAGGCTGAAAAAAGCCTAGTTGAACTTTCTCATAGATAAAGTGCAATTGCGACAAGTATGACTAATGCTCTTGCTAAGAGACTTGAAAGTGATCTAATTATCAAAACTGTAGGGAAAAGTAGAGTTAAAAGCTATTGAGTAAAAAGCTTTAACATCCAAGTTGTTTTGAAATTTAGAATCCAATTGGAACCATAGAGAAGTTCAAACTTAAGCATCAATTTTAGGCAGTCGACATGTTTTAGATAATTTTGATGATTCGACATAAATTCCACAAATATATAATGTCATTCCAATTTTGATGATATTATATATCTAGAAAATTTACTTAGAATAATCATATTATTCCAATACGAAACATGAAAACTTGTCGATGTATTTTCGATGATTAAATTGTCCTAAATATCATTCCAATTTTGTTGATATGTCTTTTATGGATACATGTTTCATTCCAATTTTGATGATTCAATGTTAAACCATGATTGAAACGGCAATCTTTTCATTCCAATATGAAACATACTATGGTTCTTGTGTAGAAACTATAAAATTCATGTACTTTACTTATTAAAGATACTTGATTGTGATGCTTGCGTTACATTTTTGCTAAGCTAATTATGAATTGTACTAAGTTCTTTTGTGGAACTAGATACTTTGTGAAATTCGTTGGAATTCTTAGAGATGTGTCTCTTGATATTCTTGTTTTCTATAAGCTAGCAAAGATGGAGGAGTTGAATTTGTCAACATAGATTTCAAAAATTAATGATTTGCTCAAAATGGAGGAGTAAACATAAAGCAGTATGCAAGGATAGAATTTCAGTTTATTTCTTTCGAGAATAAATTAGTCACTTGCTTGGTAAAACTTCTGTTGAGTTTAAGACTCTTGTGTTTATCAGCTTACAACTCATATTTTGTTCTTGAAGTTTATTTGCTTTGTTTGATTTTGAAACTATGATAGATTATTCCAGTTGGTTTAGTCTATGTGAACTATTCTGAATTGGATATGGTTTGGAACTATTTAATTATATTGGTTTAGTCTTGATTGAACTATTCAGTTTTATAATTCTATTGGTTCTTATGAAACTATACCTTTATGATGCTTTTTCTTTATGGACTGCTATCAGCCAGTCAGTTGTATACTGATCTGATGAGATAATCCTGTACTTTATATATTGAGAATATAGGAGGAGATTGTTGGATATATTGGTATATTCTCTCTTTATAAATATAGCACGTGCATATGTGTAACACGTGTAATGAACGTACAATTGATTGGATATTGGAACACGGATTTGTGGGCTTATAACCCGATACCCAAACCAGTATTTAGGAATAAATACTGGCTTGTGATAGCAGTCTAGGTATTCCTATCTTGATACCTAGGGTGAATATCTCAAGCAACTTAGATCTAGAGATAAAACCCTAATTCTCAATTGTTAATTTCTCACAAAACCTAACAAGTGTTTTGCAGAACTGATCTTCTTTTTATCTCCTTTTTGCAGAACTGATCTCCTATGGCCTTTGTACGATCCTTTTGGAGTTATCTAGTTGCCTTTTTACTTGCTATCTGGTAGTAAGTGTTTTGGTTACTGTTGTGGTTCATTTCCATCTCCCTTTGTATTGTTGATGGACGTAATTTTGGGAGTACTTTTCATCTCTAACACTGTTCACTTCTATTGTGTACTCAAAGTTTGTTTCTTTTGTATGCGTTTGGTTCTAATTCTACTATCTATTTTGTTTCAGCACTGTGTGTGTTTTGGGTTGGCATCAAACTCTTTTATCTATCTCTATTTCAATTCCTGTATTATACAGATCATGTTCTGTTGTGAGTTTTTTGCGTGTCAGGATTGGTTCACTGATCGGCTGATGGTGACTTAGCGCTTATATTTTTCCCTTCCTTATTGGCAACCTTTCTATCTTGTCTTTCAAATTGTCTTAGGAAGTTGATGCCTTACTGACCTATTAGTGAATCTCTTCTTATTTTCCTCCGTTTGTTGGGCTTTCTTTATGAGCTTATTGTGGAATCTTCCTTTCCCTCCATTCTGCATTGGAGTTAATTTCCTGTTTTGAGGACTGTCTTTTTTATCTACGGCTATTCTTCCCTGCTGTTTTCCTGTGTCTTGACATTTCTGAGTTTGCTTCGGCGTGAGGTATTTGGTTATGCATGATATGGCTGTTCTGGTGGTGGAGAGTTTCTACATTAGACTCTTATTTTGAGTTAGTTTCGCACTCAGGCAGTCTGCAGTGTTATTATCGCGTGTCTAGTTTTGTGCTACTGGCTCATTGCTCCTCCTCCAGTATATGCATGGTGCTGTCTTTTCTTCCTGCTCTTTCGTGACTGATGCTTCCTTATGCTGTCGGAGCTCTTTGAATTGTTGTATATGTCTCTTTTATTTCAGGTCTGGTGTGCAGGGCCGGCCCTACCTGTGTGCAGGGCCGGCCCTACCCTAGAGGCGGGTAAGGCGGTCACCTTGGACCCCGGAGATTTCGGGATTTTAGGGGCCCCAAATTTGAACTTCCATTGTAAATATAAGTACGTATTTTGTGCGTAAAAATAATGTATGTTATTAGGGGCCCCCTGTCGGAAGTTCGCCTAGGGCCCACGGAAACTCAGGGCCGGCCCTGCTGATGTGAGGTTGTATATATTTACCTATTTTTGGTTAATCGCAGTTTTATTACTTGTAAACCACTGGTTGTACTCTACTATTTGATTATTATTTATATTATGTTGGGCTAGAGTCTTTCGATTCTATCCTTTATATATATAAAAAATTGTTTATGATGATGACGACAACAAACATATGCTAATGGTGGCATCTAATCTAGGTGGTTAATCTCATTTCAATTTATTATTGAGGATCTCTTTTTATATTTTTGCCCATTAATTAAGTTTGTATATGCCGACATATATTCTTAATAGCCTGGAAAATGCACGTAATGAAAAAGAAAAAGGTCTTCTCTTTTTTAAGAAAGCATAACGTCTTTTACACTTTTGCTTATCAACGATAAAAATAATACAGATTACCCGGATTTCGCCGACCTAATGTGAAATTCAATCACTTTCACACAATATATGATTTGTTTTCTTGCAATGCAAATATTGGATATTTATTTCTTAACAAACACTAAGGCCCGGTTTCTAAACAAACTTTAGATTACTAATTTTATTTTGACTTTACAGGGATAATGTATGTTAATTTCGGTGGTCATACACATTTTAAAATTATTATGAAAGTTCAGAAAAATTAGGGAAGAGTGAAATTTATAATTTTTTGATAATCAAGAGTGGAGTAAAATATAACTATAATTTTTTTCACTTTTTGGGTAAGATAATTGTATTCATCTTAACTCCAAAATGAATTATAAACATGTCAAAGTTATGATAATTAGAGTTTTTTCAAGTTATTAGCGATAAGTTTGGCTACCTTAAGAACATCCACAGTGGTGCATGCTAAACAATGGCAAAATGGCAAAATAGAAATAGCGATTCCTTTGTTTGCTGCAGTGATGTTTTGTCGGAATAAAATCCTATACAAAATCCTATACAATCATTTCATAGAATCTTTCGTATAAAATTCTACACACACCAACCACTCATCATTCCTACAAAATCATTTAACCCTACAGAATCCCAAAAAAACCCAAGATTTTTGGCAAAAAAAACACCTATATTCCCTTAATGTTTCGTCGTGAGTTTCCTTGGTTTACCAGGGATTCTTTTTTATAAAAAAAATTTAAAAATTCGTCGGACATCTGATGCTTTTAAAATATATTAAAATATTACGGATAAAACATCATGTTTCATTCCCTATATTATGCATTTGATCAAATCCACTACCAAATATAGCACACTAGTGTTGCGAAAATGGATAAAATGACAAAATAGCAAACCACTGCAGTGCTTAACAAACACTAAGGCCCCCTTTCTAAACAAACTTTAGATAACCAATTTTATTTTGACTTTACAGGTACAAGGTATGCTAATTTCGGTGGTCATGCACATTTTAAAATTATTATGAAAGTTAAGAAAAATTAGGTAAGAGTGGAATTTATAATTTTTTTGATAATCAAGAGTGGGGTAAAATATAACTATAATTTTTCTCACTTTTTGGGTAAGATAATTGTATTCATCTTAGCTCCAAAATGAATTACAAACATACCAAAATTATGATAACTAGAGTTTTTTCAAGTTATTAGCGATAACTTTGGCTACCTTAAGAGCATCCACAGTGGTGCATGCTAAACAATGGCAAAATGGCAAATAGAAATAACGATCCATTTGTTTGCTGCAGTGATGTTTTGTCGGAATAAAATCCTATACAAAATCAAATACAATCATTTCATAGAATCTTTCCTACAAAATTCTACACACACCAATCACTCATCATTTCTACAAAATCATATAATCCTACAGAATCCCCAAAAAGCCTAGATTTTTGGCAAAAAAACACCTATATTCCCTTGATGTTTCGTCGTGAGTTTCTTTGGTTTTCCGGGGATGTTTTTTGAAAACAATTTTAAAAATTCGTTGGAAGTCCGATGCTTTTAAAATATATTAAAATATTACGGACAAAACATCATGTTTCATCTCCTATATCATGCATTTTATCAAATCCACTACCAAATATAGCACACTAGTGTTGTGAAAAATTGATAAAATGACAAAATAGCAAACCATTGCAGTACTTCTATTGCTAAAAAATAGCAAAAAATGGCAATATAGCAAACCGCTGTGGATGCTCCAACTCAACTTTGTTTTCGAACAAAGCTTAAACAGTTGTGAAATTTCACATGTCTGGAAAGGATGTCAATTTCTTGTGTCCCTAAAACTAGTATTAAAAAAATACATACAATATATATGTTGAAATACGAAAATTCATTATGTCAAGGACTTCAAACGCACCAAAACTACAAGCCCGGAAAGCATGAACTTCAAACAACACTGACCTGAAGAGGGTGAGGAAGACTTTTTCAGGAAAATGGACCATACATTTATTTATGGTGGCCTGGTCCGCTTGAAACTTCCAACCAAAAGCTTTTTAGCTTTTCAACCTTTTGGTTGGAAGTTTATATGTTACCTTGATTTTGGGGATCAAACTGGAGCATGTACATTATATACCCCTACCCTTGATTATCACTGGTGCTTTGCATTTGGTTCTAGACTTCTAGTAGTAAATGAACTTTTTCAGTGTACCAACCAATCAAGGGTTTGATAATTAAAACAAACAAAGAATCACCATATAAGAACCATAGGTGAGACAAAAGTCCAAGAAAATGTACTATAACTTCAAAAGCAAACAAAAAATTATCAACAATCACCAACATATTCCTTCAAAAAGAAAGTTTAATAAAAAAACACAATCACTAACATAAGATATGAACGGGATTAACTGGTCATCATAAAGACAGCAGTAAAAGATCCCACGAGTTATTGCTTAATAAATAACTTGTGTCAACCTCACTAGGTAAAACTAAAACCTGAAAAAGGATTACCAGAAGAAAAAGGATACTGTAAGAATTAAATAATAATAATAATAATATGCAAATATGATGGATGCCATTCAAAAAATTTCTTCAATTTTTCAATTAAAAAAAGAAAGAAATATAGAGAACCACATAAAAGGCCTCACATTCTACATACATTAGGGATTCCAAACCAGAGACGACACCACCAGCCAAAGAACATAAGATTTTACAGATACGGACCCTGTATGAAATAAACCACTATATAAGTTATTCATTTTAAATGAGAATTAGTACAGAGGGCAGGAGGAAGAGGAGGAGAAGCCTTTTATACTTTCATTGTCCTTATGTGACTTGAAGGGTTAACTATTTCATCCTCTGCTTTGCAGAACATACAATAAACATGTCAAACAGAACCTACATATGTTTATGGCGAACTTTTCCAATCAAACTGAAGATTATTGAAGTTGACTGCACCCAGCCCACCCAACAGTCGGTTCCCCATCTCTTGTTGATCCTGAGAAATGTGGTTCACTCCGACCCTCCCATTCATACCCATCATATTATTTGCCATTGCTACTCTTATCCCACTTGTAACCGATGAACCCATGCCACCCATTCCTCTAAACCCATTATTGTTAGTAAGACTACTATTACCAACCAAGTAGTTTGCCCCATTTATACCTGCTGAGTTAACAAGCCCGTTACCATTAAGTTGCGAAGACATCATCATCCCTTGTAGAATTTGCTGGACCGAGCTTTGAGATTCCCTCATGTCAGCTTCATGAGACTGATTGGTGGATCTCTGCTGAATGGAGGGCATATTTGAAGGTGAGTTCGCTGTATTCAGTTGGGTGGCGTTATTTGAAGGGGAAGATGACGGGTTGGGTTGAGATGGAGGGAGGGAACTGGATGAACTGGCGGAGGGGATTTGAACTGCACCCATCTGATTATTTTCTTGTCGGGAATTCATGGAGTTCTGGTGGAGGAGCCCTGCAATGGTGATGCCTGAAGTCGCGGAGGAGGCAGGGGCATTGACAGAGTTGTTCGCACCTGAAATTCCATTGCTAACAGCAGCAAGTTGTGCACTGGTTGCACATACAGAGCCCGGGTCATTGTGATTCGAATTCTGGGGTATGGGTTGCTGCTCCTCTTGTTGTTGTGATTGTTGGTGTGAAAGCCCAGATGAGTTGGATGTTCTTCTAGGGAAGTTGATTAAGCTTTCTGAAAAAGTACGAAGACAATATTACTCTTTTATCAAATGTAAGCTGTAAAGTTACAACTATATGAAGGAAAAGACCTTTTTACACACAAATTTCATATCTACATGTTACGCCCCAAAATATTTGTTTTCATCTATAAGAAACTGAGTATGAAAAAAGTAATATCATAAAGAATAACCTAATGAACTTATGGAAGTATAATTTTATGCATTTCTATGGAACAATTGGATGTCATATAGTTAAAAATGACACTAAAGAACTCACCCATAGGACCTGTCCCTGTTTCTCTGCTGTAATCAATTAAATCCTTCATGCTATTTACTACTTCCGAAATCTGCAGTTTATTATTCCAAAATACAAAAAAAGGATCAGCAATAGTTCAAGTGGGAATATGTATGGTTTATTAAAATCTAATTATAGAACAGTAGCGACAAGGTTAATGCATAAATAGATATAAGCAAACTACTTCTCTACAATGAGCAAAGTTGAGGTTATAAACAAAACCGAAGTCCTTCCTTTTTACTTGTCTACCATTGTTCAGCATGCAGTTATAATCACTAAAGGATTGGTGAACTGAGTCGTGCAATATGGACTAGAGTATATTGTATGTACTTTCACAACACGAAAATGAGTGGAGTACCAATCCAAAAACCTTTTATCTTATGAAGTGATGATAATGGTTGACCATGAGCAACAGATCAACATCGTCAAATGCCTTTTCCATCAAAAATAGATCCACCACTATGACGCACAAGGCTCCATTCAAGAACTGACAAAACATTATGACTAGTTAACAACTTAATGTCAACCCTCCCTTCAATTTAAATAGACCTTTTGTTTCAGATTTACGTTAACCACAACATTCCTCTTAAACTTGGATTTTCCTGGGTATATTCATGGGAAATCGATTCGGATTTGGTGACAAAATAGCATCAACTGTCAAAACAACGGTACCTTTTTACATGGTTGTCAGACACGTGACACACTAGTTGCAATTTTTGTTTTCTCATTTCCCTTCCCCATAGAGTACACCAAATTAAGCTCGTCCCCAAGTCAGTTCTCCCTATTAACATGCTTTAAAATCTGTGCCCAACTTGTATTCTCTCTATCAAAATCAAGTAGTTACTCTCTGATTTTATTTCTCTCAGTCATCATTCTATTTCAATTTTTCTCCACTGCTTCTAATTTTGTCATTTTCCTTTCCTTTTATAATTTATAGTAATCTCCACCTATATCTTAACCCTAGTAATCTATATTGTAATTTTCCAGCACAACCCATTGCCTACACATGAGTGCCGGTCTCTTCATCCAAAGTTTCTGTTTATATGTAGTGTAGGAGTCATCAGTATGTGGGTGCAATATAGTTTATCGAGAAAAAATAAATTCCTTATATTGGTGTCATCAGGACTATTTTGTGAAGACAAAAAATTTGACGGGTTTATACACGAAAGAAGCTTCCTTCTCCTGAAATGGTGTAATGATGAGGACATCGGTTCAAGATGATTCGGGCACTTCTATCAGCACAAATATCGTCTAGGATGGTTGTTCCATTAGCCTAGTATTTTATTTCAGTATTTATATTTGTTTTTGAAAATTATAGTCATATGTAGTAGTTTTACGATTTGCACCATTTATTTCATGCATTAGATTATTTTGAAAATTTGTACTGAGATTTATTTTGAGCCTATACATAGGCCTCTTGATTAATGGAATAATATGCTACTATTGATTGAAAAAAATTACTGTGATCGAGTTTTTGCTCTTCATTAATCTTTTTGTGTGAGACATTGAGATACAATTTAGGGTTTGTGATAAACTCTAAAACTACACCCAAATTCTCAATTTAAAAATCTCTCTAATCCCCAATTCACTTATAACCCTAAACCCCTTCTCTAGTTCTCTTCCACGCCGTCGATCCCCGAAACCCAACCCTTGCCTTCAGCCCAGTCGCGAAGGGGGAGGGGGTAAAGAACAAACCCATCTAAATATTCCAAAAAAAATAATAATAAGGGAATCTGAAAATGATGTCCCCCCCCCCACACATTCTAATTAAAAGCCCACTTCCTCTCTCTGAGCTCAAGTCTGAACTAATTCCCCTCTGAGCCCTCTCTCTTCTTCTCCAAATCAGCCCCGCCCCCTTCTTCATCTTCTATTGATTGAAAAAAATTACTGTGTTCGAGTTTTTGCTCTTCAATAATCTTTTTGTGTGAGACATTGAGATACAATTTAGGGTTTGTGATAAACTCTAAAACTACACCCAAATTCTCAATTTAAAAATCTCTTTAATCCCCAATTCACTTATAACCCTAAATCCCTTCTCTAGTTCTCTTCCACGCCGTTGATCCCCGAAACCCAACCCTTGCCTTCAGCCCAGTCGCGGGGGGGGGGGGGGGGGGGGGGGGGGGGGGGGGGGGGGGGGTAAAGAACAAACCCATCTAAATATTCCAAAAAATAATAATAATAAGGGAATCTGAAAATGATGTCCCCCCCCCCCACACACACACATTCTAATTAAAAGCCCACTTCCTCTCTCTGAGCTCAAGTCTGAACTAATTCCCCTCTTAGCCCTCTCTTCTTCTCCAAATCAGCCCCGCCCCCTTCTTCATCTTCTATTCTTTTAATATTTCCACAAAAAAATACCCAAACCAAAGGTCAGCTAGCAGCGGCGGCGTAGTTCGATGACTTCGGGTTCGGAACTTCGGGATCGGGGGCCTTTGACGTTGTCTGCCTCTCAGCCTCTCTCTCTCTGCGGCTTCCACCGACGAGCGAGTCAGCGACGACCAGAACGGACGATGCCTGCGGCCTGCCTGACACGAACTCGCCGACTTGCGTTGCTCTCTACCTCCCTTTCTCTCTGGTACTTTTTCAGTCATTCTCTCTCTAACTGTCTCTATTTTGATTTGGATTTTGAAGTTGCAAAATTGAATTAGATTAACTGAATTAGATTAATAATGATACTAAGATAGGTTAATCTTGATTAGATTTGGAGTTGCAAAAATGAATTAGATTTGGAGTTGCCTAAAATAGATTTGGAGATGCAAAAATGAATTAGATTTGGAGTTGCAAAAATTTGAAAGGATAGGTTAATCTTGATTAATTGAATTAGATAAAGAAATTGAAATTTGAAATGATAGGTTACTCCTTAGTATTAAAATTCTAAATTGAAATTGAAGCATATAATGAGTCTTGATTAGTAATAGTAATTTATGCTATTTGCAGGAATTATAATTTTGTTGCAAATTGATGATAAGATGAATGCAAAAAGAAAACAAACTACACCCTCTCTTCTTAATTTTTTAGTAAAAAAAGTATTGGTCAATCATCAAGTGCCCAAACTCCAATTTTGGATGAGGTTCCAGCATCTGATCATGTTCCAATTTCCATTCAACAAGAACCATCCGTAGATGTGGATCTCAATTCTCTCGAGTGTGACCCGGTATTGCGCCGTCCAATATGGTTTTATCCAATCAATGAACAAGACAATATTCGAAGATCATATATAGATATGGGACCATGTCAACCAAAATTAGTTGAATATCCATGTTCATTGGATGGAAAACAATATCGGCGATTTCAATATCAATGGTTCATCCAATTTCCTTTGCTTGAGTATTCAGAATCAGAAGATAAAGCATTTTGCTTCCAATGCTATCTTTTTAACTCTAATCCTTCGAAATTTCCGGTATTTACAATTGAAGGATTCCAAAGTTGGAAGAGGATCAACATGGAGATAAATATAGATTTATGCATCATGTAGGCCAGAGGCAGATCCAGGACTGAAAAGAGAGGGGCTGGTAAAATTTTTTCCATACAATGTAACATTCAAAAATAAAAAAATATATAAAGTTGTTAAAAATACTAGAGGGTTATACCAAATTCTCCACATCTTTCAAAATATACATTCTTAAATCATTTTAGTTGCACCCGACGATGTTTGATAGAGTAAAATTCATCAACAACCACATCAAAATCAATGTCTTCAACAAAATCTCTCTCAATAAAGATTGTCAAACATTCTATAAGAAAACCATCTTCCATCTTGCTCTGAATTGGCGTTTTAACAAGTTTCATAGTGGAGAATGCACGCTCTGTTGTTGTCGTTGAAACAGAAAGAGTCAACACCAAGCGAATGAGTCATCAATCAAAAAATAGATCCTTGGCTTTTTTTGTTTCCACCAACTTCTGACATAATTCAGAAAAAGAAGACATTCTGAAACAAAGGATGACGAATCACATCGACCTCATAATGTTGTAACTCCACTCTCAAAGTATACAACTCAGTTGTGGTGAAATCTTCAGGATAGAACTTATCTGCAAGAATACAAATATCATCTATCTTGAATGATTTGAACTCATCAGTAGGATCTAAAGCTGAACTGGGAATAAGTAGTTCAACTGTCGGCTCGGGAAACCTGCTACACAACTCCGCAATATGTACTGCATTGAAGATATCAACATGATAGTAATGTTGAAATGTGATATTATCTCGTTGTTGACCAGAGCGACCAGTACCATCCATGTAAGGAGCATTCATATCATTTATTAAAATACCATGTTTCTCACAAAGAGAAATCAGATCCTGGATAAAAGTCTCCCAACCATTTTTCCTCAACTTCTGAATAACTGCTTTTGTTGATGAGACTAAATCCATTACATTTAAGATGTCTAAAGATTTGTGCTACAATTCTAAACAAAAAGTGTTGGTGATACCCATCACTTAAACATCAAATGCAAGATAAAACAAAATTCAAATGACCTTACTGCCTTAAATAGACCGTTAGCTTCACCTTTAATATTAAAACTGTTTACATTATGAATAATGTTACCTAGAACTGTAGAAGTTGCATCAAACATATCAATCAAACTACTCACTGAAGCAAAGTGGGAGCCCCAACGGGTTGTTCTAGCCCGCTGCAAAATACATTTCTGATTAGCACCTCTTCCAGAACCAAGTTTCCCAGATGCTAGTTTATCTGCTATCTCAACTTCTCAAACCGATTTTAATTCCATATGACGTTTAGCAGAAACACAAACAAAGTTAACAATTGCACCTAAGCTTAAGAAAAATAACCAAACATCGTGTACTTGTTGAGCCCTTGCAAGTAATGCTAGTTGCAACCTATGAGCAAAACAATGTACGAAATAGGCATATGGGCATTCTCAAAGAAAGAATGCTTGCAATCCATTCCACACCCCACTCATATTGGTAGCACCATCGTATTCTTGACCATGCAGATTTTCAATTTGAAGATTGTAACGTGCAAGAACATCACAAATGGTTGTTCTGAGTGTTAACGCTAAAGTATCACAAACACCGACAACCTCAAAAAACCTTTCTCGAATAAATCCGGCAGAATCAATAAACCTTAAAACCACAGCCATATGTTCCTTACCAGATTCATCAGGAGCTTTATCAACAAGAATACAATTTGTCATCCCCTACTTCTTCTCGTATTCTCCTCTTCACAATATTGGCAATAATGTGCAAGATCTCCTTTTGGATATTTGGTGCTATATATTTCACATTTCCATGACCATTTTCCAGCACTACTTTGTCAATATCTTCATTCACCTCGCCAAAAGCATTCACCATTGCAATAAATTTTTCATGATTTGAAGACTCAACAAATTCATCATGGCCTCTAAAAGGACATCCTTGCAATGCAAGCCACATAACACTCATTGTAATTTTCAGTCTCAACCGATTTTGCCTAACTTGTTCGGAAGACGTAGCATTCAAGACTTTATAATATGTTCAGTAGGAGTTTTCAAACTATCCCACTTGCGCATAGAAAAATTGTGTGAAGATGAAGGCCCGTCCACATGATGCATAAATCTACATTTATCTCCACTGTTAACTCCCTTCCAACTTTGGAATCCTTCAATTGTAAATACCGAAAATTTCGAAGGATTAGAGTCAAAGATAGCATTGGAAGCAAAATGCTTTATCTTCTGATTCTGAATACTCAAGCCAAGGAAATTGGATGAACCATTGATATTGAAATCGTTGATATTGTTTTCCATCCAATGAACGTGGATATTCAACTAATTTTGATTGACATGGTCCCATATCTATATATGATCTTCGAATATTATCTTGTTCATTGATTGGATAAGACCATATTGGATGGCATAATGCCGGGTCACGCTCAAGAGAATTGAGATCCACATTTACGGATTGGAAATTGGAACATGATCTGATGTTGGAACCTCATCCAAAATTGGAGTTTGGGCACTTGATGATTGACCTATAAATTTTTTTACTAAAAAAATTGAGAAGAGAGGGTGTAGTTTGTTTTCTTTTTGCATTCACCATATCATCAATTTGCAACAAAATTATAATTCCTGCAAATAGCATAAATTACTATTACTAATCAAGACTCATTATACGCTTCAATTTCAATTTAGAATTTTAATACTAAGGAGTAACCTATCATTTCAAAATTCAATTTCTTTATCTAATTCAGTTAATCAAAATTAACCTATCATTTCAAATTTTTGCAACTCCAAATCTAATTCATTTTTGCAACTCCAAATCAAATCAAGATTAACCTATCTTAGTATCATTATTAATCTAATTCAGTTAGAAAGAGTTCCAAAGAGAGAGGCAGAGAGCAATGCAAGTCGGCAAGTTGGCGTCAGGCAGGCTACAGGCGTCGTCCGTTCCGGTCGTCAACGGTCGTCGTTGACTCGCTCGTCGGTCGAAGTTGCAGAGAGAGAGGTTGAGAGGCAGACAACACCAAATGCCCCCGATCCCGAAGTTCCAAACCCGAAGTCATCGAACTACGCCGCCGCCGCTAGCTGACCTAGGGTTTGGGTAATTTTTTGTGGAAAATATGAAAAGAATAAACAATGAAGAAGTGGGCAAGGCTGATTTGGAGAAGAGAGAGATAGGGCTCAGAGGGAATTAGTTCAGACTTAGGCTTAGAGAGAGGGAGTGGGCTTTGAAGAAGTGGGCCTTTAATTATAATGGGGGGGGGGCTAAAGAACAAACCCATCTAAATATTCCAAAAAATTAATTTTAAGGGAATCTCTAAATGTTCGGAGGGGGGTTGTAGCATACCTCAGCCCCCCCCCCCGATCCGCCTCTGATGTAGGCGGCCCTTCTTTTACACAATTTTTCTATGCGCAAGTGGGATAGTTTGAAAACTCCTACTGAACATAATGATAGTCTTGAATGCTATGTTTTCTGAACAACTTAGGCAAAATCAATTGAGACTGAAAACTACAATAAGGAGTGTTATGTGGCTTACATTGCAAGAATGTCCATTTAGAGGCCATGGTAAATCAGTTGAGTCTTCAAATCGTGAAAATTTTATTGCAATGGTGAAGGCTTTTGGCGATGTGAATGAAGATATTGGCAAAGTAGTGCTGGAAAATGCTCCTGAAAATGCAAAATATATATCAGCAAATATCCAAAAGGAGATCTTGCACATTATTGCCAATATTGTGAAGAGGAGAATACGAGAAGTAGGGGATGGCAAATTTTGTATTCTTGTTGATTAAGCTGTTGATGAATCTTGTAAGAAACAAATGGCTGTGGTTTTAAGGTTTATTGATTCTGCTGGATTTATTCGAGAAAGGTTTTTTGAGGTTGCCAGTATATGTGATACTTCGGCGTTAACACTCAATACAACCATTTGTGATGTTCTTGCTCGTTACAATCTTCAAATTGAAAATCTATGTGGTCAAGGATACGATGGTGCTAGCAATATACATGGGGTGTGGAATGAACTGCAAGCATTGTTTTTTAGAGAATGCCCATATGCCTATTTCGTACATTGTTTTGCTTATAAGTTGCAACTAGCATTACTTGCAGGGGCTCAACAAGTACATGATATTTAGTTATTTTTCTCAAACTTAGGTATAATTGTTAACTTCGTTGGTGTTCCTGCTAAACGTCATATGGAATGAAAATCGGTTCGAGAAGAGAAGATAAACTAGTATCCGGAGAACTTGGTTCTGTAAGAGGTGCTAATCAGAAATGTATTTTGCAACGGGCTGGAATAACTCGTTGGGGCTCCCACTTTGCTTCCGTAAGTAGCTTGATTGATATGTTTGATGCAACTTCTGCAGTTCTTGGTAACATTATTCATAATGGAAACGGTTTTAAAATTAAAGGTGAAGCTAAAGGTCTATTTAAGGCAGTAAGGTCATTTGAATTTTGTTTTATCTTGCATTTGATATTTAAGTGATGGGTATCACCAACACTCTTTGTTTAGAACTGCAGCACAAATCTTTAGACATCTTAAATGCAATGAATTTAGTTGTATCAACAAAAGCAGTACTACAAAAGTTGAGGAAAAATGGTTGGGAGATTTTTATCCAGGATCGGATTTCATTTTGTGAGAAACATGGTATTTTAGTACCTGATAAGAATGCTCCTTACATAAATGGTACTGGTCGCTCTTGTCAACATTGAGATAATATCACATTTCAACATTACTATCATGTTTTTTTTTAGGGAAACATTACTATCATGTTGATATCTTCAATGCAGTACATATTGCTGAGTTGTTTAGCAGGTTTTCCGAGCCGACAGTTGAACTACTTATTCTCAGTACAGCTTTAGATCCTATTGATGAGTTCAAATCATTCAAGATAGATGATATTTGTACTCTTGCAGATAAGTTCAATCCTGAAGATTTCACCACAGCTGAGTTGTATGCTTTGAGAGTGGAGTTACAACATTATGAGGTCGATGTGATTCGTCATTCATTGTTTCAGAATGTCCTCTTTCTGAATTATGTCAGAAGTTTGTGGAAACAAAAAAGTCAAGGATCTATTTTTGATTGATACTCTTTCGCTTGGTGTTGACTCTTCCTGTTTCAACGGCAACAACAACAGCAACAACAAAGCGTGCATTCTCTGCTATGAAACTTGTTAAAACGCCAATTCAGAGCAAGATGGAAGATGATTTTCTTACAGATTGTTTGACAATCTTTATTGAAAGAGATTCTGTTGAAGACATTGATTTTGATGTGGTTGTTGATGAATTTTACTCTATCAACATCATCTGGTGCAACTAAAATGATTTAAGAATGTATATTTTGAAAGATGTGGAGAATTTGGTATATCCCTCTAGTATTTATAACTTTAATTTTTTTATTTTTGAATGTTACATTGTATGGAGAGAAAAAAATTACCAGCCCCCCCACTTTTCAATCCTGGATCCGCCCCTGCCCGTCGACTACCACCTCCCTGTCCCACTTCGACTGCAACCCCCAACCATTCTCTCCGTCATCTTCACCCTTCAACACCATCCCGCTGTCGTCGACCCACCGCTGCCCTTCCTCGCACTCCTCGGCGACCCCTGCATCCACCGACGCCTGCCATCCACCTCACCTCAAGCATCGCCCCAACAACACTCGAACCACCGCACCCCAGCAACACTCAAACCACCGCAGCCACCTTCACCATCTTCCTCAGCCCCGTTGCTACCTCCCGCACTCCCAACCCCTCAACATCCCGACACCTACTCGTCCCTCTCCCCTCAGTCGATCACCCCGAGCCCTGCCTCCTCACCTTCGTCAATTGCCGATTCCCTCGCCGTCGTTGACCTTCCCCGACAGCACTGCTGCCGTCACCAGCGCTTCTGCCAAACCACCGACTACTCCTCAACCCCCGGTAAACTCTTCACTTCTCAAATATTTATGTTACTACCGTATCATCTCTATAATATTATTGGATCCAAAAAATTAAGAGTGGGCGTTTCTACTTGCCTATTAGTGTACGGATCGTTGTTGATTATCTTACTTGCTAATCACACTTAGGTATATTTGTTGATTGTTAGCAACTTTAATTGGGTTTGTTAAACTTATTTCATATCTTGAAAATCCGTCAAACCGATTAATAGTTTAATTTCTAATTTAATCCGTCTTACGTGTGGGTAAACTTAATCTTTTAATATTCTTGGAAATTCTCTATTTATGGTAAAGTTTACATCAGGTCGATAATATTAATTTTCAATGATACCTAAATTAGAGCCAGATCTTCTCATGAAGAAAAATAGACTTGTCATAAATTATTGCTTATTGTTCTCATAGAACAACATGCAGAAAACTATGTATTTAGAGATCCTGCCATCTTCGTAACTAGTAAAATGGGGACCTTCACTAATAATAAGAAACCCACAAGGATTCTACAACATTCTGTTCTCTGCAAGATACATCACCCATAAAGCAGTTTTAATGATAATTTTAGGTATATTTTATATATATTTAAGTGAAGAAGAAGAAGAACAAGAAGAAGAAAAAACAGAGGATAAAATCCCTTCCAATGTTTCTATAAACAAGGTTGATTATAAGTTTCTTTAGAACCTCTTACTATGTCCTTTTCCCTCTTTTCATAATTTACGCGTCTCCTCTTTTTCCTTCATATACACCTTTTTAATATTTCTGCAGATTTAACCTACCCAGCATGAACATAAATATATTAAACTTTCAGCAACTACCTGGTGCACAATTTAACCATAGCAAAATGAAGAAACACTTAAAATTTTCCTTAAAACAAATTAAGGTATTGAAGTTATCTTCTATACAAAAATCTTTTAGCAAATCTATATGATCATCTGCACTGTAACTCTATTGAGGAGGTTCCATGAAGGTCAAATTTACAAGAAAATGAATGGAAAGGAAAAGTCTACCTGAAGGCAGCGAACATATCTTTTTGTGTATCCTAAATCGTTTACCAAAGGCACCTCCAAAGCTTTAGCTAATTGGCGAGCAGATGCAACAAACCTATAAAATACATTTCAGGATTATATTCATACAAAACACTCCAATTGGCTCAAAGCATTTCAAAGACCATAAGATGACAGCATAATTAAATTCATAGTCAGAGTAGACTTAGCTAAAATACTTAATATGCAATAACTTTCAAACATAAATTGAAATAGGAATACAAACAAAAGTACATTCAGTTAGGAGACCATGTCCTGTTTGCATTCAACAAAAGGCTAAGGTACATATTAAGCTTTCCGAGCATAATATACCTGTAAGAAAATGTTTGATTGCACCAAATAAAAGCAAGCAAAGTATCTTGCCATGAATTATTTTGTCGGTTATATTCAAAGAAGAAATGGTGATCAAAATGACAGTTTATTTTCTATATTTTATATGCAGCAGCATTTCATTATTTTTTAGTGAATCTTTGTTTTCTTGCAACTAGCTCATTGCAAATTTATATGCAACCAAGTGCTGCTGGCATGCTGCAAATGTTTGGATGGGATGGAATTAGAAAGTATGTGCACAAGATCCAAGAATCCCTTCAGTTGCAACCAAAAGGCAGTCAACAGGAATGAATCTGAAAATACATTTGTAAATCAAGTGTTCTAAGGTTATGTGTTACTATGTTACTAGGAGAGTTTCCAAACTGCAATTTTTAAAACAGGGGTTAGTCAAATAAGGCCTGAAAAAACATTACGATCTTACGAAATTCTACTTATGTTGACTTCAATGTTCTCACCCAGTGTTTCCCAAATCCACCCAGTGTCCCTTCCTCTTCTCATCCTCTCTTCTTCATACCATCAAGTAACTCAGTTATATCTACTTTATCTTTCGTTCTTTTTCTTTCTTTTATTATTATTTTTGTATCACTCATGGCCTAAAGGAGCACCCGCTAAAATAGAATTGGGGGGGGGGGGGGGGGGGGGGGGGGGGGGGGGGGGGAATAGCTGCAGAAAGTATTCCATCATATCCTCTCTCTCCCTCTTATAATTTATTTTTCCCTTGGTTATTGGAAAACCGAGGATAATGATATAAGAACACAGAAGCTGAAAGCATCCAAATGAAAACCTACTGCTAATAAAATTACAGGAAAAAGGGAACCAAAAAAAACTACAGACGAAACTGATGTCAAACAATTCAACACTAATGGCATATAAATATAAATATGCATGCATAGCTGTGTGGGACTATATAACTCAAATAACAGAAGAAAATACAGGACTGCAGCATAAGAGAACCCTAGAGAACAATTAGAACATTCCTTATTCCCCCAAAATTAAGAAATCAATGATATACAAAAACATAAATACAGGAGAAAATACAGGACTGCAGCTGTGTGGGACTATATAACTCAAATAACAGAAGAAAATACAGGACTGCAGCATAAGAGAACCCTAGAGAACAATTAGAACATTCCTTATTCCCCCAAAATTAAGAAATCAATGATATACAAAAACATAAATAAGGTGTCATTAGTAAACCGCAACTAAGTACAGGTAATATGCGAAAAGGAGATGGCTTACGAACTACAAGTATTTTGCAAGTCCGGAGATGATAAGGCAGATGACGTATTTTGAGCAGCTGCCTGATACTTGTGCACAACAGCTCCAAGCTGACCAACCTGCAGAGTGAAAGCTTCAAGAATCTATCAACTAGAACAAAAAACATGCTTTAAATGCAAAAGAAAATAACAACAAGCATAAAGCAACTGTGTGCCTGATTATTTCTGTTATCCATATAAACTAGTAATTCATAATTGAACCGGTCCAAGGTTTTGTCTGGAAATGAAGTTAATATAACTGGAAGTAGACAACATACCTCAACCTTCACGTAAAAAATAATTTGAGTTGTCTTTTATTTCTCTCTACCAGCAAAAGAGAAAGGCTGAGGGAGTGCATAGTTGACAAAATAAACTGACTCAGACTGGAGTTATTATAACCGAAGTTAACTCGAAGTGTCGCTACTTTCGATAAAGATAACTGGAGTAATCTCATTCCAACAATCAGCCAAATCTTATAAATAACTAAAGTTATGAATCTAGTCATCATAACTTACTCCATTCCCAGACGACAGGGTGCAAACCTTTGCATCCACTAATTTGGGTATTTTAAGCCAACTTCAAAGAATAAATGGGTAAGTATGTCCTTCTGGAAAAAAATATGTGGCTGGTGCTCATCATTTATAATTAGGTGCTTATTTATAGTACTATGCAGATCTATGTGAGTAATATTGAACGGAATAAGAGATCTATGTGGTTGCCTCACTCTTTTATTTGTTTATTAAAAAGTTCGAGCAGGTCCACTCCCTTTAAATGTCTTTGACTTTTAAAATACCCCTTTTCATATGTTATTTCTTCAACTAGATTTAACTTTTCTTCCACAATGCCTCTTTTGATATTTTAATAAAGAAAAAGGTAGATTATATATTACTAAATACAAGTTATTATGTATGACTTATGTGATGGTTCAGACGTACAATTTGTACGGAGCACACTTAGTGTGCTAATATATGACTTGTAGGTCTATAGTTGAGGAAACTGCTAGAACTACCCAAAGACTTTAAAAACTACATTTAAAGTGGTAAACAGGATAATGTAATTACTAAATTAACTGAACAACATCAAATAAGGGGAATAAGGCAACCCCAAAGGCTAGATAATGGCCTTGCTCTTACTTTGGTTCTACATTATCAACGCTTTTTACCTGAGGTATTATGACCCTACGAGGTATCAGCTCTTCATGACGTCGAGCACAGAATTCCCAAGAAGCAATCTGGTACAAGAGAAAATTTATCAAATGATCCATAAGGATATGCCTATAGCATTAAATTACCTCAATTGTAACATTAATAATTATCTCACCTTCAGATCTGGATTGAAAACTATGCGGAGCTGGCCATCACGTACAACACGCAGTTGTTCAAAAACACTCTCTTGGATTGCTTTAGCATAATCTAGAACAATCTGACCCGAAGTATTCTGATACTCATGGGGCATATCAACATACAGAAGTTCTTCCAAAGTACCACTAGCATACTTGATTTGGTTAAGCCTTGGCAAAACCTCAACAGTTGTTTCTGCAAAGCATATGATATCCCAAAGGTTTAATACAAACAGGGGACAATTTTAAGTTTGAATAATTTTACGAAAGGGTGTATCAAGATCGACACAGGGCCAAATAATTTACTCAACTCAACTAAATACATTTAACTACGTAGGAGCAAATAATGAGGAGACACATACCAAAACCACGGCCAGGCTTCCGATTGCATATTTCACAATGCCATACATCCTGCGCAAAAGAAACATGTGAACAGTCTGTAGCATTTAACCAATAGGCATATCATAATTCCAAGGAAACATAAATTTAAATCTTAAAATGTAGCGTAGTAGAATAAATATCAAGCAGAAGTGTCTACAGTGTTGATATAATTATTGAAGCATACCTGTGGGAAAACACCAGTTGTTTGACGGCCACTTCCATAGAGAGAAACACACCACCTCTTCTTAGCATTAGGAGCAAAGTACTCGGTAACAAATTTCCTCCAAAACTCAATATTGTTATCCTGCATTAAGTGAAGTTAATAGTAACCACAGGGAAAGCACAAAACAACCCTACCACCTGTATCTAACCCTCAAAATTGAAACTTCGCAATTACAAAAGATAATTAACTTACCTCGGACCGGTGTTGCTGATGATACATATAATGCGTCAATCTCCTAGCACACATTCCAGGCTCATACACCGACGCATTCACTTGCGGCGGCCTAACAGGAAGGCCATGTTGTTGGACTGTCTGTTGCTGAAACTGCGCTCTTTGGTGAGGTAAAGACTTTAGTATAAGCTGTTGCTGCTGTTGTTCCTGCTGTTGTAACACTCTCTGCTGTTGCTGTAACAGGTTCATCTGTGAAGCCGCCGAAGCTTGAGAATTCTGCCTCGACAAATGCATCAGCTGCTGTTGCTGTTGCTGCTGAAGATACATGGAAGCATCCGACTGTTGGGTTTCCATTTTCACAGGACCCAAACCCCTCAAAGACTGCAACGGTTGTGGCTCCAACTTCACACCTCCCATGCCCCGCAGTGCGTTCAGCTGCTGCATCGCTCCGTTCTGTTCGCTGTGACCCGTTTGATGCTCCATTTTAACCGGGTTAAGATTGCCGGTATTCCCCATTCCTCCTCTAAGTTGCTGTTGCTGTTGCAAAAACTGTTGTTGCATTTCCAACCCTAACTGATTCCCGTTAGAGTTCTGAAAATGCTGGTTTTGATCACTATTAGGATTACACAAAACATCAAGTGAACCCCCAACAAGCATGTTCCTTTGCTGCATATTCATCGAATTTACTGAACTGCCACCACCACCATTTTGGAAAGAGTGGTTGAGTAGCGACGAGACATTAGAGATGTTAGCAAGCAAGTTGTTGCTGTTGAATTGGGTTCTCGGCGAAACAAGCTGAGATTGGATTGAATTATTGGGCTGTTGGGTTCCACCTCCAGCCATTAACCCAGAATTCGACCGGAGTAGAATCGAACCGGGCCCCGGCTGGGCCCCACCCATCGGAGTCGGAGGCCCTGAAGGCACCATCTCTCTCTAAAAAAACACACACACACTTTTGCTCAAAGACAAATACTTTAGATTCCAAATTTGCGCAAAGATGAAAACTTTTCCATCAAGAACCAATCTTTTTCTCACTTACATTAAGTAAACAGCAACATTTCTTACAAAATATACTGAAAAATCAAGAGCTGCTGTTTTTCGCAAAAATGGACTCCGAATTCGGACAAGATGGAGAATCAAGAAGGAATCAGAAGGGACTTACGGGATACGAATCTCAGTGAAGACAAGAGTATCTTCTTCTTCTTCTTCTTCTTCTTCTACTTGGAGTTGAAGTTACTAAGTTGGGGATTTTTCTAGGGTTAGGGTTTTGGTTGGATTTGTGACTCTGATTCCAAAATTAAATCAATTTTTTGGAGGGGGTTTTGAGTAAAATTTTTGGGTTGGTTTCTTCCTATGCTGGAAGAGGAGGTGATGATGGGGTGAGCCAGGTGGGGATTTCTGTCCTTGCGGACGCCAAAATTCTCTCGGATTTCATTAATCTTTGACGCCTTCCCTATCCGGGCCATCCGGCTATCCCCCTCGTTGTAACTTTTACTTGTTTGCCCCCGACATATTCTATATTTGCGCTCCTCCCTTGTTGCTCACCGGTTGAGCTGGTGGTGTCACAAACAGTCAATGCAAGTGTGTTTAGCTGTTTGCATTCTTTAGCCAATGCAGCAGGTGTGTCTACCGTGAAAGTAGTGTTTTTTTTTTTTGATGAACCGGATAGAGCCCGAACGCTCCAGCCACACAATCAAATATATATAATAAAAAGTTCGTACAGAAGATAAAAAAAATCAATAGAACATTTACAAGGTATAAATGAAGAATAATCACTATATACAGAAAGCTAAACCCGACAACAAGGAGACAAGGGATCGAGCCAGCCCAAAGCTAGGACCGTAGCTTTGGATGACGACTGAAGCTACCTCCCAACCCGATCACGAGACGATACAGAAGAAAGGCACGATGAACCCCGCGGCCACTGCGAGGATAAGGCGGAAAGAGCCGCAACCCACCAGCCAAATATCACGTCCACAGACGGCGCGAGTCTACTATCGGTTGGACTACCGACCACCTAGCACAAAACAAAATCCAAGGGAGATGGATGCTAAGTTGTTAAGTTGTTCATAATAACGAAGAGGATCTTGGTATGGGAGTCATGCTATTATGATATGGTGAGATGGACGATTTGAATCATCCAAATCTCGATCACATCATTTAATATATCATCTAGGTGATGTGTACAAAATTTTAAACGTTTTGGAGAACTCTAGCCTTTGCATCAAAGCGTTCAACACATCATGAAGATTATGTGAAATACATGTATATGCATTTATTTGAACGCTTTGATGTATAGGCTAGAGGTCTCAAAATCGCTTGAAATTTTGTACACACCAACTAGATGATATGTAGAATGATGTGAACGGTGTGATCGATATTTAGATCATTCAAATTGCTAATCTCACAAAATACATCTTCATCTCACCCATCTCACTGTCTCATTTTAGCATTTTCTCTTGGTATGGTATCTTTAGTTATCACTTCACCTTTTTTTTTACAAACTTGAATTCGGAATACTCAACTATTTCACTCAAAATAAGGTGAGTATTTTCCCACTTTTAATATTTTTATATTTTTATATTTTATTGTTATTATTATTATTATTATTATTATTATTATTATTATTATTATTATTATTATTATTAAAAGTGGGTAGAGTGCATTGATGGATGGAATTAAAGGGGGGAGGCCAGGGTCTTGATCAAGATCTTGGTGATCAAAACCCAGTTGTAGGAAAAAATGGGGGTCTTTGGGCTCGGTAGGGTATCTTCAAAATTGATGAAGATAACCTCAGACCATCCACAACGGTCTGCTATTTTTATGTTTTTTGTTATCTTTAACAAATAACATTCTGTAGTGGTTTGTTATTTTATCATTTTTAGCAAAATCACTACAGTATTGTATTATATTTGACAATGAATTTTACAATATGCATAATATAGGAGATGAAATACGATATTTCTTCCCGTATTTTAATATATTTTAAATGCATCGTCCAACGCAAAAGAAAATTTATTGAATTTAAAAAGCCCCATAAATGGGAACTTAGCTTGGACGAAACAAAAATATAGAATATTTAATAAGTTAATTAAATAATTAATTAATTAGTTAGTTATACTTACGTAGTGTTTGGCCCAGCTTAAAATTAGCTTAGCTTCTCCTTTAGAAGGAGAAGCTGGGCCAAACATATATTTTGAAAAGCTCTACAAAAAAAGAAGTAGCTTTTTTTTATGAAGAAAAAGGAGCTCTAAAAGAAGCTACCAAGATCTACTTCTAGCTTCTAGCTTCTAGCTTCTAGCTTCTAGATCAAAACCAACAAAGAAAAAAACAAATCAAAACCCAACTCTCCCCTTCTTCTTCCTCCATTGTCAACCTCGCCTTCTTCATTGGATCTGTCTTCTGATCGTCGTCCAAAAAAAAAATCAAGACCCAAAAAAGAAGGAGAAGACGAGCAATGGCAATCTGGGTTCTGATCGATGATCCCAAATCAAGACCCAAATCTGACGAGCAATGGCAATCTTCTAGATCAAAACCCAAATCAAGACCCAAAATCTGACGCTCATTATAATCACCTAAATAGAAGACCCATGGCCATTCAAACACCCAAATCAAGACCCATGGCCATTCAAACACCCATGGCCATTCAAACACCCAAATCAAACATTATTTCCAAATCAAACATGATCACCCATTCAAACACCCATGGCCATTCATTACCCATCGCTTCATTATCCGTTGTGTGTTAGAATGAGCGTCAGATTTTGATCTAGAATGGGTGTTTGAATGTTTGATTTGGGTGTTTGAATTGCTCATTATAACAATAAGCATATATCGCTTGATTAGGGATTAGGGATTAGGGATTAGGGATTTGGTGAAGATGATGTATAAAAGTAGCTTTTAATTGATATATGCCAAACAACTTCTAGCTTAAAAGTAGCTTTAAAGTTTAAAAAAAAACTGACTATCCAAACAGCTTCAGCTTTTAATTTCAAAGCTGTACTTTCTAGCTTCTCCTTTAGAAGTAGCTTTAAAGCTAAAAAAAGCTAGGCCAAACGCACCCTTAATTACCTCATTAGCTTATTTAATAATTAATTAATTAATTAGTTAGTTAATTGTAGTGGGTAATGGTGATTAGTGGGTTTTGAAAATAATAGCAAGGTTTTGATTTTGGCAAAATGTCTGGGACAAAACATCAATATGAGACTTTTGCATTTTTGCAAAAAAGCTTGGACGAAACATGAGGCAAAAAAAAATTCCTCTCCAACAAAACATGATGTTTCGTCTATACACAAAAAATAATAAAATATACAAGATCAGCAAAAAATAAATTTTACAAAATATTTTATTTTTTTCAGATGAAACATCATGTTTCACTCGTTCGATTTTTTCTCTACTTGTTTTATTTTTTAACATTTCGCCACTGCAGCAAACATCGAAATTGTTATTGCTATTTTGCCATATTACCATTTTTTAGCATGCACCGCTATGGATGCTCTTACTGTGGGTAACCATAGTGTTTTTGTTCATGTTTTACTAATGGCTGGTGGTGCCCACAAACATTTTAATGCAAATGTGCATACGTGGTTCGCGTTCTTCAATCACCTATTGTGAGAGTAGTGTTGTTAGTATTTTACTCGTGCGCTTCACATTCTTTACGCTCCTACTATGAAAGTAGTAATATTCTTGTGCACCACACATTTTTTAGTCTCTTCCTATGAAAGTTGTATTTGTTAACATTTATTATAACCACTATTTCCGCAAATATGTATTTTATGAGTATTTTCTGTATCTTGATATTTATAAAGTTGTTATTTGTTAAATTCGTTTTGGATTTTATGTTAAAGCGTTTTTCTAAACAATAGTTATAATTATTTTGAATAAATTTTGTTTCTATTTCTACTTGATCAACTATTCACATTTTAACCCTCAAAAATATTATTACTGTTTGGACTATTTTAATAAATTCATATTTTATATAATGTTATTATTCTGATAATTGTTATTATTGTTAGTATTATTTATTGTTATTTATTATTATTATTATTATTATTATTATTATTATTATTATTATTATTGTTATTGTTATTGATAGTATTTTATTCATATTTTTATGATTATTATTAATTATTATTATTAGTATTATTATTTTTATTGACATGGTTATTTTATTATTCTTATTGTTATTGTGATTAATTAGTATTACTATTATTGTTATTTCTATTGCTAATATTATTATTGTTGTTGTTACTACTATGATTATGATTATTTTATTTTATAAACCATATGATACTAATTATTTCCCTCCATATTTTACTATTTTGGATTTTATTGTATTTTTATTTTCCTTCTCGATTATTGTATCTGGATTCTTTCTATTATATAATTGGTTGATTTTCCTGGATCCATTTATTTTCTTTTGATCATTCCGTTCTATTTTCTCCTATTTTTGGCTCATTACAAATTTTGCTCTTCGTTATTTGAGTTTGAGTTGTTCCGCTATATATTCATCCCATTGTTTTATGCTTGTTTATATCTTTTTGGAGCCTAAACATGTACCCTAAACCAATAAACCCGCAACCCAAAATTTCAATTTCTTAATCCTTATAAATGCCCTATTTAATAAACCCTAATTAATTGACCCTCTCTCCCTTCGCTGTTTTTTCTCTCCCCTACCCCGACTCTCCCTCCCTCTCTTTGTTTCCATCTGAACCCAACAGCTAGCCAGTCCGTCGCTCCTCCCATTCACTCCGACCACCACCTCCGACCATCCCCATCGTCATCTCCTTCCCCGTCGTCATCATCCCATCGCCGTCCTTCGAGTCACCCTTGTCGCCATTACCCATCTCCTCGTCGCCGTTCGTCTTTGCCCTTCGTGCACCCCTGCAACCACTGAAGATCCCTTGCCTCTCGTCGTCATCATTGTCGTCATCCAAGCCCCGCCTTATTTGCTCCTCTGTTTTTTGTGCGAAACAGAGCAGCGCTCGTGCCGCTGTCCCTTGGTCGCTATGTCGCTTCCCGATCGTTCGCGATCGCCGACAGCCGCCCTCGCCTCGCCATGGGTGTCGCCAGTCATCGCCACAGTCGTCGTCCTCTCTCCCGCTCTCTCTCTCTCTGTCGAAGTAAGGAAGAAGACGAAGCCGCAATGGGTGCTTTCGGTGTTTGGTGTTTGGAGGATAGGAGATCCGCTACTGGTGTTTGCTCTTGAATGAGGCAGAATTGGGTATTCGGTGTATTTGCTTTCTGTGGGATCCCATGTGCTGTTTTGCCATTTTGTTATTAGTGTGCTTTGATTTGTTGTTCGCTGTTCGCACGTGACTCGCACGTGTGATCGTGGTTCGTCGCCCAGGTTCTCATCCCGTTATTCTAAGATATTTGAATCTACTAAATAACAGGAAAGTCTCTTCTTGAACTAGTATTTTATTTTGTTCAAGATTTCATTGATCTCAGCAAGTAGATCCAGTTATTTTCCTTATCATGCTGTTATTTGAAATTCCGTTAAGTCTATTGAAGATTTACACGAGCCAACCCAAGATATTCTTAACAATGTGCCGCTCTCTTTGGTCTAAAACCTAGTCCCTATTGTTTCATGCATATGCACATTTACATAAAAAATAACTGGATCTATGTGTTATAGAATTGTTTGGTAAATTAGACATGTTAGATTGATTTGATCTGATGAATTGATTACCATGCCTGTAAAATTGCATCTTAGAACTGAAATTATGTATGTTAAACACCCAAGAACACTTTGATAATTTGCATGAAATATATGGTTGTATAATTTAATTGTTGTCTATTCATGTCAAAATAAATTCTGGACTGCTAGTTGTTTCTTTTTGAATCAGATTTTCAACCATGTTGCTGTCATATTTTGAAATAACTTTCTGAACGTGAAATTTAGCCTCAGATGTCTAGTTTACTACCGTTTTGCGGATTTGAATTCCTATGTGTAATCTGTCAGATACCATCATTTTAGTACAGCTGTGTCAAAACTTTCAGATTCACAAATGCATGCGTATCTTGCTGTTCCATAATTTATTCGACCATGTTAACAGTATAATAAAAATCTGAAATAAATCTAGCTAGGATTAGACATGTGTAGGAACTGCCCTGAATTTTTATAGATTTATTTGATGAGTTTTCTGACCTGAAACAAATAGGTGAACACAATTTACAACATGTTGCCTGAACATAAAATCTGAAAAGAATAGGATATTCACCCTAGTTCCCGTAGATTTCATATGTCGTATATATATTCGCTGGAACTGACAGAGAGTCTACTTTCTAGAATTTCTGACGGATCCAGATTTACTTTTTTGTAGTAGCGATAACCTGTGTTTTTTTACAGTAAGGTCATGTTGTCTTGATTATGTGATTGTGCTAATTTAATGTGTTTGCTTTATGATTTGTCTGTAACTAGTAGAATTAGCCACACTTAGTATCTTACAACATTGACACCTTCTTGCATGCTCACATAAGATGAAAATAAACTATTAACAAGCCCGGATATTATGGGTAGATTTGGTAGTGAACGATCGGAAAATATACTCGGCAATGTCTTATCATTATATCGTATTGTCATGGAAGGCGGAGAAATATTGTCATAGAAGGAGGAGAAATATTGATTGGAAGGAGAAGTATTGATTACAAATTATTGATTGTTAATTATTGACTGTAAATTATCGTTATCTCGACGCCGAGTACATGATCCGTGAATTCACCATCAATCTAAAACGTTCACTGTGTGCCTGCACCGAACCCGTGGAATGGGACGAAGTAGTACGTGCACTAGATAGATTAATAACCCGTATTTATCTTCTCATGCTTGATCTTGTATTGAACTTGACTTGACATCACTCATTACATGTGTGATTAATTGTAGATCTGTGATATTATTGCCTGCTCTTTGCTTTGTTCTTTGACCTTGATCCTGTTCCTTTTCTTTGACATTCATGCTTCCTTTATCATCTATTTTCTCTACTTGCTGTCCATGACTTGCTCTGAGGACACTCTTTTCTCTCTTTTTAGATCAAGAGTTTACAGGTACCGAATGAGCAATACCAGAAGAAATTGGTGAGCAAACTCTCTCAAGATCGGAGCTGGACCATTAGACTGCTATAGCTATCTCTTGTTATTTGTTTATGTAGTTATTCTTTTTCTGCGCTGTTGTATTCTCTTGTATATTGTTAAGTTAATCTGTTACAGCTTATGAATGATGTATAATCATTCGTTGGGCCTTCGTTACGTGCTTGTATTCACGTATTTTGGAAAGCGGGGCGTGACATTTATGTTCGTGCTTTACTCGTGTGCTTCACGTTCTTTGTCCTTTTATTGAAAGTAGTACAATGTAATTTTTGTTTCTACATTTACTCATTTTCAAATGAACATCCCTTACCGTGTGTGGAAATTATTGAAGCCGATATGGGTAAAAACAGAACAAAATTGTAACCGTTCAAATCGGGCACGAATCATGAACTCTCATGGGTAAAACGGTAAATTTCAACATATGTATGCTCATAAGATAAAGTTGGCCCTTTTTCAAACTAAGCAACTCAAAATAGGCATACCTTACTGGGTTGCCATAACAACCCAATATGACGGAGTCTAAGTTTATCCCAAAAAAAGTTAGTTGTAATTCTCTATCTCCCCATCTATGAGAGGTTTTAAAAACTCATTATTTTTTAAAGAGAAGAGTCATAACTTTATCTTTCTATGTGGAAGAAGATAACAAACCTTATCACAACACTAGAAAGTAGAGATAAATATAATATATTGAAACTGACACCCAACGACTATAAATACCTCTTGACATCTCTAGAAACCATGTAATCACAATTTTCACTCGCATAATTTATCATATATTATGATTTTTCTGACTTGGGCGTCGGAGCATCTATCACCGGAACCAACCCCCATGTTCCAGGCTATTTTGCAGGTCAATCAGAGCGATCACAACAATTCAAATCAGATTCGTCCACGATAGTCATATTTCATAGTCAATCTCTAATACTATAATAGGAGAGCTAGGGTTGTCATTTGTAGACAACCTGTAATTTGTAGACATTCAACTACCTAATCTCAACCATTTATTTTTAAGTGTAAGTTATATTAACCATTCATTTACTCAACTGTTGTTAGTTACCATAATACACTTAAAGTTCCAATTTATTTACAACACAATTATTTACAAAAGTATCACTCATATGAGATAAAAGTTGAGTAATACTTCATCCACTACTAATTTTACTATATTTCTCTTTACTACCTTAGGTGACACACTCATATTGGAGAGTTTCCCCACCTACTCTCACTTCCCCCACCTACTAGAATGTGTCACCTATGGTAGTGAAGAGAAATATAGTGAAATTGGTAGTGGATATAGCATTATACATAAATGTTTGTGCCATTAGGTGTAATTTGTAAAGAGTATGTATGAGTAAAGGGAGGCCTCAAGTTCGAGATCGAATTACGTTTTATTATTTACTTAATAAAATTTTTAAAAAATAATTAGAACGTGCATCACACGTGCAGATTACTAATAGTTTAATGTGTTCTACGTTGATGAAAAATAAATGCTATATCTTGCAGTGTTTTCCATAAAAAGAACTCATAATATATATTTGCTTTCACACAAAAAATAGCAACAATAAAAGCAAATATGATTAAAACTTTTTAATGATTATAAGCAATTAGTAGTTTGTGAGAGCATATGTAGTCGTTGGCTATTTTTCCGAATTTTGCAAAATTTGGGAAAAGAAATAGCGCAGTCGTTAGCCAAATACCGAAATTTTGAGTTGGAGAGGAACAATGATATGCTATATTTGGAAGAAGAAATGAGAATTTGTAAAATATAGCTGACGAAAGATGATATTTCGTCCGTTCAATTTTTTTTATTTTAAATATCAGACGAAAGATGATCTTCTGAAAGATGATCTTTCGTCTCTTCTATTTTTTTTATTTTAAAAATATATCTTTCCGATCATTTTTTTAAAAAATTAAAAAATTGATTGGACGGGAAACGATTTCCCGTCCGTTCACTTTCTTTCCAAATGTTTTCTAAAAACTCTCTGGAAATAGGTATATAGAATTATTATGCACACATGTTAGGATTTAAGTATGATTTAAGATTTAATTAAGATTTAAATTAAGATTTAATTAACTTTTCTTAATCAAAATAGCTCTCGATGCTTTTCTTTTTCATTTCAAAAAAATTCAATCGGAGGGAAAATGATTTCTTGTCTGATAATTTTTAATTATAAAAAATAAAAAAATTACGGGGCGATACTTTATTTACCGTCTGTCTATTTTTTATATATATATCAACACCCAAATTTTAAGTTTGAACGACTACAGCTCTATCCCAAATTTCTCATTTCTAAAAGCCAAATAGCTAAATTTTGAATTTGAACTAGTACCGACCGATGCTCTGAACTTTGTAACTGTGCTTTTAAAAGATTATTCATTGAGATTTATTTTAGAGAAACTATGGATCTTTCTTCTCATCAATCTTTTATGATTAATATTATTATCATTTTGTCGTGCACATTCCAATAAAATTTCAACTACTTAGCATTCAATACAAGGGTAAAAGGGATATGAGCAACTTGCTCATTTAGTAAATGAACAATTGATTATGTGGCATGCATGTGATACATTGGGCAACTAACTCTTTTAAGAATTTTTCAATCACATGTATGTCACATCATCAATTGCTTATTTACTAAATGAGCAAGTTGCTCATACCCCTTTTCCCCTCAATACAAAGTAAAGATTAGTGCTTTCTATACTTTAAGTTGTACTATATCATCTTTACTACAATCATTCGAGAAATATGTGGACACACAAAGATGGAACTAAAAATTAAAGAAAGACTTATATAGAAATATGAAGTATAGGAAGGTCTCTCTATGTTAAAGTTCCCTTTTTTTGCACATAACGCATCCCTATGGGCATCATGGCATCATCTCATAGCCGGAGCGCGGGAGAGGAGGCCAATTACAATAAATCCCATGGGTAAAATAGTAATTACGAGGATGGACGAATATCGAGGCGCTCTGAGCGGTTGCCGCACCTCGATATTCATAGATTTTCACTTTCCATTTGTTAAATGCACCGAAACTTCCACCCCCTTTACTGAGCTGGTGTCCAGTAGCTTGTGGAACCACCGAACCAACACAGAATTAGTTGAGTTTTTTAGTGGGCGAGTAAAGACTTTGTGAATCTTAAAATTTATGTGTTGTGACAGTTCCCGTCACCTCCTGTAACCTTTTTTTTCCCAGCTCAATCCAACCTTATAACATCTCTAAGGGCGCGTTAGGAAACTCAAAAAACTAGGAAAAGGAATGGAATACTGTGGATAGATCCATCTTATCCTATTCTACGACCTGTTTGTTTTGAAAAAGAAAATAAAGGAAACAATTAAATATCATTTCCTAGGGAAAGATTTGAGCCGAATTCTATTCCAGCTCCACCCTCTCGGAAAGCTGGGTAAAGGAATGGAAACAACTAATTTTTCTTCAACTTAAATAAATAAATAAATATAAGACCAACTATGTTAAAAGAACTTCACATAAAATAAACGTTCAATTTCAGAAACCACCGAACTTTTTAATCAGAGAATAGTTGTTTTTTTTTTTTTTTTTTCCGCTTTCAGTTTCGGCAAATCACCTCGCCAACTTTTAGTACCGAACTAAGATCCCTCTTTCGGTGTAAATTACCCAATGTTCTTGATCCCGTTGATAATATATTTTTTACCCGATTCTTTTTTAAATTCAAATATCAAAAGTGAAAAGAATTAAATTACAAAAAAATAAAAAAAATAAAAAATAAGGTAAACTAATTAATTTTGGTTAGAGTGGGTGATTTTAGAATTAATAAATCTTCATTTTTTGGGAGTGTCAGAGGTATGTTTTTTCTCTCCAGGAAAACAATTTTATTCATTACTCAACTTAAAATGCAAAATGTCAGAAGTATGTCCATGTACAAATGTTATCAAAAGGTTTTTCAAAATGCCGTAATCCATAATATTCCATTGTTTGTCAAACAAGACTAGGGAATGAAAACAAAAAAAAGTCAATTTCATTCCACCAGTTGCCAAACACACACAACTTATAAAGTTAATTCATCCATTTTCCTTTCTTTCCATTCCTCTCCATTCATTTTCATTCCATTCCTTCCCATTCCCCAACTTAAATGTTTCCAAACAGACCCTAAATTCTAATTTCTAAGAGCATCCACAGTCGTTTTCTATTTCTCCTATTTTTCCATATTATAGCAAACGGTGCGCTGCACTCGTTTGCTATATATGCCATTTTTTCCATTCCTCTCAAATCTGTTTCTCAAATTTGAGAAACGAAAGTAAGAATTCTCAAATATAAAAGACGGGGAATCATATACTGTCCGAAGGATTTTAATATTTTTTAATCGACTGAGACGGGAATCATATACCGTCTGAAGGATTGCCGATTTTTTTTTATTTAAAAAAGGGTCGGACGAGGAATGATACCCCGTCCACACGTGTAGTCTAATCAAAACACTCAAATATAAACTATTTTTTTCCCTTATTCGATATATATTTATTTAATTTGATGACTTTACTTTTTGTAGATGTGCATCGCACGTACATTATACTAGTTATAATAGGAGAAGACCTTAGTGTTATTTGTCAATCTACCAACACATGCGACGTACATACATAACTAATATGAAGGAGGTTTCAGGTTCAAGTCCTCACCACATAAGAGTTTTTTATTTTTTATATTTTTTATATTAAGACGTGCATTGTTCATGCAAAACTAATATAAAAGAGGTCTCAGGTTCGAGGTCAGACTACGTCAAAATTACACTTTAAATAATATATATTTATAAACTAATAGTTATCATTAAGGGTAATGCTGCACCTACGATCTTTACAACCTTACAATTTTAAGTAACACAATTTTATTGGAGATATGTACAAATCCGCTACAACCTACTCTACAATACATTTTCAATGAGATTGTGCCACCTAAGATTGTAAAAGAAAAGGTTGTAAGAAAATGTTGTACGTGTAGCATTACTCCATTATTACTAGGTTCTCTCCTCATACAGGTTACCAACAATTATTAAAATTTTATATTAGTCCCCCGTAATTTGCTAGTTGCATATTAGTCCCTTGAGGGACACCAAAAGTTAAGAGCATCTATAGTCATTCCCTATATTTCTAAAATTTGAAAAAAGTTGGTAAAATATGAGTTGCAGTCGTTCTCTATATTTGAAAATATTGAGTTTTTGAGGAACAATACTCTTCTATATTTTAGAGGAGTAATAAGATTTGCTAAAATATAGCAATCGGAATATTAAGTTTTGTCCGTTCACAAATTTCTCGGTAAAAATGATCGGATGTAATATGATTTTTCGTCCCAAATTTTTTATGAGATTTCAAGTTTTCTCGAAATTATTAAAAAAAAATTATATCGGACGAGATTTCAAATCCCGTCTGATGAATTTTCTAGATTTTTTTTATAAAACTAGACCTATAAAAATTATTATGGATACATTTTAGGATTTAATTTATATTTAATTAAGAATTAAAATGTAACTAAGATTTAATTAAGATTAATTTAAGATTATTAATTAAGATTATTAATTATAAAAAACTCTCTTACAAGATTTCATCTCCCGTCCGTATTTTTTTTTAAATAAGGAAAATTTCAGACGGGAATTCATCTTCCGTCCATGTTTTTTTTTAAAAACAAACTCTAGTTTTGAGTTCAAATGACTATAGCTTGAACACAAAATCTCTATTTCTAAATATCAAATTTGGAAATTTTGAATCTCAACGACTACAATCTTTAGTAAGAGTCTCATTATATTAAAATAATATTTCTATCAATGTGATTTACAACAAAAATATACTGTGTATCCAACTATAAGATGCATGAGTGAAGATGGAGGCCCGATCATAAGTGAAACAATACTTCAAACTTCCCACTGAATATACACACTTGTTTATCTGGTAAATTAAGGAGAAGAAGGTTTAAGGAGCTACGAGAAGTGACAAATTTTGTAAATTGTCTGTTCACATTTTTTGACCCGTGAAAACATCTCTATATTTACAATATCAATACCTTTATCTATCTATATAATAAAACACAAAGAAAGCTATCGAGTGGCTCTTCTTCAATCTCCTTAAAATCAAAGGCCCAGATCTAACCTCACAAAATACATTTTTCTTTCTAGAAGTTTTCCCCCAAAACTCAAATTCAAATCCCCAAAACAACTCCTTTATTTATTTAATTCTCTCTCTCTCTCTCTCTCTCTCTCTCTCTCTCTCTCTATATATATATATAGGGGGGGGGGGGGAAGGGGTATGAGCAACTTGCTCATTTAGTAAATAAGTAATTGATGATGTGACATGCATGTGATTGGAAAATTCTTAAAAGGGTTAGTTGTCCAATGCATCACATACATGCCACATAATCACTTGTTCATTTACTAAATGAGCAAGTTGCTCATATCTCTTTTACCCATACACACACACACACACACACACACACACACACACACACACACACACACACACACACACATACATACTTACGGAAACATGGACTTTTATTTACAACTAATTATTGTCATACTATTCAAACTTAAGCTACATAATTGTTGATTTACTGTTTACAATGCTTTTCATATACTGTATCGTTCTAAAGACGTGCCGTAGGCACGTGCCCACAGGAAAATCTAGTACTACCATATAGTAAGAGAAGATGTATAGGTTATTCACCTTCTCCTTTTAGAATAGTTGCTATGCACACGCTTAATGTGCACATTTTTGAATACATTAAATGTGAAAGGTTCCTCACTATTTTTATGACAACACCTATTTTCAATGTTTCCATATTAGAAATATCCCCTTTATTATCTATATAATAAAACACAAAGAAAGCTACCAAGTGGCTTTCCTTCAATCCCCCTAAAATAAAAGGTCCAGATCTAACCTCACAAAATACTTTTTTTCCCAAAAACTCAAATTCAAATCCCCCCCCCCCAAATAACTCATTTATTTATCTAATTATTTCTCTCTCTCTATATATATATATCTCTCTCTCTACTAGTATTTTTCACGTGCGATGCACGTTTTGATAAAGTGTTTGAGTTAAACGTGCGATACACGTAAGTCAACAGTAATTAGCACATACGATGAATGCCTTAATTTTTAAAAAATTGGATACGTATTTTTTTTAAAATTATGAAGGAAAAAACTTTGATGTGTACGTGTGATGCACGTGTTGAAAAATAGATTTGGAATTGCACATGCGATGCACATGTTTGTTTTGTGACAAAAGTGGTGTTTCTTTTGTGACAAAAAATATTAAAAATTATTTATTTGTGACAAACTCTTCCATTAAATAGTAAGTAAATATATCTCTAATATTATAATGGGAGAAGGCCTTAGTGTCATTTGTCATTTTGTCATTTTACCAACATGTGCAACGCACGTACATAACTAATATAAAGGAGGTTTTCCGGTTTGAATCCTCCCTACGTCAGAGTTTTTATTTTTATTTTTTGAAATTATTAAAACGTGCATCGCACGTGTAAATTACTCGTTATATTATAGATAGATAGATGGAAAGTAATTTACACATGTGATGCATGTTTAATAAAAAAAAAATAAAGTAAAAAATCTCACATAGTGAGGGTTCGAACCTGAGACCTCCCTCATATTAGTTATGCATGTGCGATGCACATGTTGGTAGATTGACAAATGACACTAAGGCCTTCTCCCATTATATATATATATATATATATATATATATATATATATATATATATATATATATATATATATATATACACACACACTAGGTTTTTCCGTTGACACGTGCCTATGACACGTCTTCGAAACGGTGCACCTGGTTTGATTATATAAAATAGTTTTGGAGGTCCAGCAAATTAATTGATGTAGCAAACATATTATATGAGGAAGTAGTATATCTACCTATAAGCTCAACAATCGCCTTCTTGATCATTAGCTTGAACTTACCTAGAATGCATATTGTTTGGTAGAAACACTGAATAAAGTTTTTTTTAACTTCAGCATCACTTTTAGATGCTTGTAATCGTTATGCAAGGACATTATCATATAGATTTTATAGAGCTTACTCAAATCCCATAACCACTATGAGCATGTCTAAATACAATGGTAATGCAAGTGCAGCTGTGAAGGTATCTACAATATCAATAATATAAATATTTGTTTGTCTGAGACTCAGTTTGCAATTAAAATACCTCTTATTATAATTTTAACAAAAATGAAATACATGAAGTTCTCATAACTCTAATCCAAGCTAATCATTTCTTTTATCTCCACTTTGTCTCCCCATTGCACCTTTATAAAAAAAAGAATAAATAACAAATTTACTTTAGCTGTCTTTCTTGAGTAGAGAGTTTGCACCATTCACTGGTAAACTCCTGTCATCCCAATCCTATATATCCAAACATATACTAAAAGTTCTTATATGAATATATGTTATATTATCCATGGTTTCTAATAACTAGGGAAGGGAATACTTCACGACAGTATTTTCTCTTGTAGTAAAGAAATTAATGTTGCATATTTGCCAAGTTATTTTAGGTTGCTGGTCAGCTTACCTGTCCTGCTATGGTTTGGAAGCCCAAATTGAGGTCACTAAATAATCCATCTCTCACTTGCGTACACCTTAAATCAAAACTAATAAAAAACTCATCAAATAAATTACTAAATTAAAATTTTTTATACCCAAAAATAAAAAAATCATACATCTCTGAACTTAGATCCCATGCACACACAGAATTCGAGTCAGCAAAAAACTGAGTAATCCCCTGCAAAAAAAAAATAAAAAAATGGAATGATAATTTGGTTAATGAGATGAAATTAGAGTCGTCGTATCGCATATAGAGGCTCTCGATTCGGTGGAGGGGAATCGTTGATACGGAGTCGCTTGATATTCACGCTCGATTTGGTGGAGGGGAGTTACCGATACGGAATCAGCAGCGGATCAGATATCGGCGACGACCTCTTGATTGGGGTTCGACATTGGATTTGGATTTGGATTTGCTTTGAGATTTTCAAAATTTCATGTTTTAAATCTTTAAAAAAAAAAAAAAAAAATTCTTTCATTTAATTTTTTTTGAAATTTTTTTTAAAAATTTTAAATTTTGTTATAAGTTTTTGATATTTTTGAATTATTTTTAAAGTTTTTAAAGTTTTAATTTTTTAGTTTTTTAGTTTTTTTATTTTTTAAAAAATTTTTATGTTCTTACTTTTTTGAATAGGAGAGAGAGAGAAAGAGAGAGAGAGAGAGAAATAATTAAATAAATAAATGAGTTGTTTTGGGTGGGGGAGAATTGAATTTGAGTTTTGGGGAAAACTTTTGGGGGGAAAATGTGTTTTGTGAGGTTCGATCTGCACCTTTGATTTTGGGGGATTGAAGGAGAGCCACTTGACAGCTTTCTTTGTGTTTTATTATATAGATATATATGGAAACATGGACTTTTATACCCCAATTTATAATTATTTTTCACCATATACTAATAGAAATATGGACTTTTATTTACAACAAATTATTGTCATACTATTCAAACTTCAGCTACATAATTGTTGATCTACTGTTTACAAGACTTTTCATATGCTGTATCGTTTTGAAGACGTGCCGCAAGCACGTGGCCACGGCAAATCTAGTATCTTTCATAGTTTCCCATTTAATAAGTTTGATGTAATTTTTTAATAAAAATATTAAAATATTAAATTGTTATTGCATTGTATTTTCCTTTATTTTCACAAGCATTTTCGAAGGAAAAGGAGAAGGAGAAGAAGAAGAGGAATTAGGGCTTTATCAGATACAGAATTGGATGTATTGCTTGACAATACAATCATTCACGAATTTCATTTAAGTGCATAGAATGTGTCTACCTGTCCAACAAATATAGGTCCATCCCTTCTTTCTAGAAACAAATAGAGATTTATGGTTATCTCGAAAATAAAATCTTCAATGTGTATTTATAAATGAACTTGTTAGCTGCATATTTTAAATTTCACCTGTATTATGTTGTATTATGTTAGGGTTTATTAGCACTGGTAACAGGTCCTCCACTTCCCCGGCTTGAACCTAAAACCTAACCTTCTACGGGTCAAAAAAATTGGACCCAAATCTGGATCCGTGAGAACCATGTATTCCAGATCCTTGGAAAAATTGGCTACCTATTCTTCTGCTGGTCCGAGTCCGGTTCAGATACAGTTTTTTCTCTCAGGTCCGGTTCGGTTTCGGATCTTACAAACATAACACATCAATTTATAAGCCGAGACGCATGATAATCTTAGCTCCCCACCGATGTGGGACTAAAAATCTAAGAGCATTTAGAGAAATTTAAGAAAACTCCCTTGAACTTTTCTGAAAAATCAGATTAAAACCTCCTCAAATTTGTTTTTTTTAAAATCAAATCGCACTTATAGTTATAACTTTTTTGATTTTGTGGACACTTGGGCATATATAATTTTTATGAGAAGTCAGGAGAGCATTTGGACCCCACAAAAAAACAGTGCCTCTACCATGATATGGAGTAGTTTATGCACTATGTGACTAAGTGCAAACCATAAAATCCACTCAAAGTTTGCATTCGTTACTAGTTTCAAGCAATAGTAACCACCATTATGCAAGTGAGGCACATTTAGTGTCATCTTGGGTGTTAGTCATCATTTCAACGGAGAAGAAGAACGAGGAACAACGACGGCGGAAGCTAACACTTTATTTGTATTCAATTATTATTATTATTATTATTATTATTATTATTTTGGGGGATAGGAAATGGAAAATGAGAAATAGGAATAGGAAATTCACACACACAGACATACAGACATATATATATATATGAGAAAAGTGAGACTCATATAGAGTATGAGGAAATTTTCCTCATACAAAGTGATTATACTCACTTGGTGAGGCCATTATGGAAGATCCACTCCGTCCATCATGTTTATCATGCTAATGGATGTATGTGTAGAAAAAATCAAATGGTTTGGAGGTCATTCACTCATACATCATTTGGTTGAAAAATAAACGATTTCAACAGTAACATAAATCGAACCACAAATTAGATCCACATGATGCATAGGTGAATGACCTCCAAACCACTTGATTTTTTCTACACTTACATCTATTAGCATGATAAATATGATGGACGGAGTGGATCTTCCATAATAGCCCTACCAAGTGAGTATAATCACCTTGTATGAGGAAATTTTCTTCATACAAATATGAGGCTCACATTACTCTCTCTCTCTCTCTCTATATATATACTAGTATGATGCACATGTGATGCACGTGGAGGAGGAAGGAAAAGGACAAAAAAATCTACCAACACGTGCGCTGCACGTGTTTGCACACATACAAAAAAAAATAAAAAATTGTTTATTTGTTTACCAACCCCATCTCTCCCATTATAATAGTTATAGATATATAATAAAATTTAATTCTTATTAAAAAATACTACCGGGTACGAGTCAGCTCGGGTCAAGTATACTACTATTTTTTTGATATATCGGATAGAGCCAAACGGCTCCAGCCATCAAAAAATATATAAATCAATAATAATGTAAGTTACAGACAAAATCACAAGGGGTTTTACAAGTTGTAAAACAGACTAACAATACGAAAAAGTAGTAAAACAGAATGAAGATTACAATTAAATAATCCAAAAAAGGCTGAAAAGCACGCCAATAAGAGAACTTCTATACAACAGTTGAAAACCACCGAACAGGGAGACGAAGCGCTCAGCCCTGAAAGCAACGCGCGAAAAGGAGCCAAAAACACCCAGCCTCACCCACATGAGGATGAGAATCAAGAGACAGTTTCGAGCAAAACGAAAGCTAAAAGACATCCCCCTACGGAGATATCAAGCTCCACCAGCAACCCAAGAAGAGAAACATAAGCGGCACAAAACGAAAACAGCCTGGCTGCCAACGCCAAAACTCAACTGTGCACAAGCTGAAGAGCTGACACAGAATTAGCTTTCCTAGCAAGAATACGAGCACTCACACAAATCTGCACATTATTACCGACTTTCTTATTGTATTTTCGCTTAACGGGGGGAGGGGAAACCTTCACCACTGGGGGCGAAATAGTAGTAGGGTCAAACAATTTAGCTTCGTCTATGTTAGGGCAAGAAGAGGTAATGAGAACACTGGAGGCAACCGACGAGGATATTGTGATGGAATTAGTATGATAGGGAAAATCGTCGAAAGAAAAGTCACCAAGACTCGGAGAAGACTTGCGGGAAAAAGAGTGCAAGATATGCATAACCTCCCTAAGGAGATGGTTGATCAAAGATTGCACCCCTAAGTGTTGATACAGCGAGAAGATTCATCCTGGAAAATGACAAGAGAACGTAGAAAGTTTGGGAGAAGAAATGATCATAGAACAGGGAAAATTATAAGATAAAGAAAGTACGGGGTCTGAAATGCTGCGATGCTGAACGAGCCCCATTGCACAGCGAAACCAGGAGTGGCAAGAAGTAAAGGATTTAAACAATCCAGAATTATAATCTAGACTCAATCTCAACGCAGGCGCCACCGAAAAAAATGGGGACGAGCCTTGTAAGAAACCAAACGGGGGAAGGAGACAAGATTCGAAAAAACCTTGCGATCCTTAAAGAGGTTAGCAATATTAGGACGTTGAAGCGTCGCAAGAGAATCACAATGAGCAGAGGAAGAAGTAGTGAAGTTGAAAGCTGGAAAAGGAACAACTGCAGAGGAGTCGAAGTCCTTTCCAGATTTAATACTGAACTTTCTTGCCAAGCAAGCATGCAGCTTGCACTTTAATAGAGGGTAGTTAAGAAAGGAAAGTAGTTTGGCTGGAAGGGGGTGGCCTCTGGGGAGACCAAGGAATTTTTTAAGGGTAAAGCAACGACTGCGCGAGTGACCAAAATTATCACAGAAAAAAACACTTTATTTTATTCACACACTTACGTTTAAAATGTCCAGGAAGGAGGCACCTGTGACAAACCAGAAGCGGGTCGGACTTACAAGCAGAAGGGGAAGTATTGAAGATGGAAGAGCATCGAGGGAGATATGAGTTAGCCAAAAGAGGAGATGACAAGCCATTCTTCAATTCCTGAATCTTCACTAAATAGTTAGATCTAACTACCGGCCCAAAGAGAGACATGGTAAAGACCAGCCTCAAAGTGCCTCAAAGCGATACACCAATATGCACTGGACAATTGGAAAATAAAGGAAAGCCAGTAAGATGGTGCTGTAGCGATCAAAATCTGATCGCCAAGGGAGAAAAGGAGAACAGAAAACTCCTAAAAAAATAAATAGTACAATAAAAGAAAAGTCTCGTACTCGCAAACGAATCTCGATAATCACCGAAATCTCGAGGCAGAACCGCGAGACCAGCGAAGCCACTCTAGGAAACTACAATGAAAGAAGTAGGAGGGCCAACTTCCCAAGCAACAAAGATGGGGAAGACTAGTCCGAAGGGGAGAAAGATGAAGAAATGCGGACTCCGGAGGAGAGGAAAGTGAGAATTAGGGAAGGGGAAGGAATAAAACGGAACACAGCGCTCTAATAAGAGCACCCCACGGTCGCCAAAGCAACCAATAAAGAAAAGAGGCAATAACTTACAGAGATTGGTTAGGGGGAGGGAGAAGCGAGGATCCGGGCGCACTTGAATAGTTGAGAAAACCAATCGATTATTATAATAGTATATTAAAAGAGGCAATAATTTAATATATTCAAATTATATATTAAACAATTTATTATTATGATAATAAACTATATAATAATATATATAATAATATATAATAGTAATATATAATAATAATAATAATATATATTATAATAATAATAGATTATTATAATAGTATATATAAAATAGTATATATGAAATAATAGAATATATCAAAATAGTATCTATCAAATAATAATATAATATAATATATATATAATAATAATATAATATAATAATAATATATATAATAATAATATAATATAATAATAGTATATATAAAATAGTATATATTAAATAGTGTAGATAAAATAATAATATATATTATAATAATATAATATAATAATAGTATATATAAAATAGTATATATAAAATAATTGTATATTATATAATAATATGAAATAATTTATTACAATAAATATATTTAATTATATACTATATATAATAACATATAATAATTATAATAATATATATGTAATAATAATCTATTATAATTATATATTAAACAATTTATTACAATAATAATAAATTATATAATAATATATATAATAATATATAATAGTAATATATATATATATATTAAAAAATAATAATAATATAATAATAATATAATATATATATTATAATAATAATAATAATATATATGTAACAATAATATATTATAAATATGGGAAAAGGGGGTATGAGCAACTTGCTTATTTGGTAAATAAGCAATTGATGATGTGGCATACATGTGATTGGAAAATTATTAAAAGGGTTAGTTGTCCAATGTATCACATGCATGCCACATAATCAATTGCTCATTTACTAAATGAGCAAGTCGCTCATATCCCTTTTACCCTATAAATATATATATAACAATATATTATATTAATAGTATATTATATAATAATATATATAATAATATATAATAGTAATATATTATATATTATATATTAATATATATAATAATATATAATAGTAATATATTATATATTATATATTAATAGTATATATAAAATAGTATATATAAAATAATAATATATATAATAAAAATATAATATAATAATAATATATATAATAATAATATATAAAATAATAATATAATATTATTATTATTATAATAATAGTATATATAAAATAGTATATATATAATGTAATAATATATTATAATAATTGTATATTATAATATAAAATAATTTATTATAATAAATATATTTAATTATATACATATATATAATAACATATAATAATTATAATGATATATATGTAATAATAATATATTATAATAATATGTTAAATAATTTGTTATAATAATAATAAATTATATAATAATAATAATATATATTATAATAATAATAGAATATTATAATAGTATATATGAAATAATAATATATATTGTAATAATAGTATATATTATTACTATATATATATATATATATATATATATATATATATATATATATATATATATATATATATAGAGAGAGAGAGAGAGAGAGAGAGAGAGAGAGAGAGAGAGAGGAGTGATCCAATGAGAAACACTCTTAAATGAGAAAATGAGAAACATTGATTTTGACCATTGGATATGAGGGAAAATAGATGAATGACTCTAATTCATTTGGATTAATTAATTGAAAATCCGGTTTTTTTTCTTCACATCTATTAAAAAAAACCAAAAAAAACAACAACAGCAAAAACCCAAACATCATTCCTGATATCTTATACACACAAAAAAAACCCAAATTAAGATAACATCTCAGTTTTTTCCCTAACCCTAACTTTCGTTAATTCTCAATCTATTTCGCACGCTAGTCCGTACGCCGTAGCTGCTGCGCCGCATCTGCGCTACCACCATAGTCGCCGCGTCCGCCGTCGCCATCTCCAGCCGCCGCGTCCGCCCACTCCTTCTCCTTCTCCATCCCGCCGTCACCCCGCTCATTCTCTCCTCTGCACTTCTTCCTCCGCAATTCTGTCGTTGAAGATTTGGCGCCAAAATCCAACCGAAACCCATCCCGCTTCTCCTCCTCATCGTCGACTTCGACCGCCACTGCATCCTCGTCGTCTTCAATCAACCAACCGCACAGTCCTCCCTTCCTCTGTTTCCTTCCGAAACAGAGTGTTTCCTCTCTTTCCTTCCGAAACAGAGTGTTTCAGTTTTCTTCTACAGATTGCTCTGCTCTTGAAAGGTATGTTTAATTGACATTCATGTTTGTTTTTTATTTTTCACCCCTTGTACAGATTGCTCTGCTTATGTAAACCCATACACCACAGATTTTCACCCCTTGTATATGAGAAAAATTAAAGTTATCTCACTAAGATATGTATGAAATATAGTTTACTAAAAGCTAACATATGTATGTGTTTTGACTTGCCAGAAGAGGCAACTAGAGTCATGTTTGGTTAGCTGTACTTTAGTTAGATTATATTCTTAAATAATTCAAAACTATTTGAAAACTTTGCTAAATTCAAAAACGAGTAATAAATTTTACACAGTTAACAATAGTGTGATTTTTTAAATTTCAGGTATTCATGAGTATCAGTGATAACCTCTTTTCTGTAGAGATTTATCTAGGTGGTAACTTTGATCTAGGTCCACCTAAGCAATATGTAAATGGTTCTTGCGCTCGTCTCGAGAAAGTGCGTCCGGATGAATTCGACATGAGTTCAATAAAAGAAATAATGATGGAGTGTGAATATTTTGAAGATTATAGAGTCTTTTGTAAATTGCATGAAAGCTCGAGAGACGATGGCTACATACTTATTAATACAGATGAGTCACTGCATGATGCCTTCACAGAACATCAAAACTTGAAGAAGGTTGTGCTATATATTGAACATCTACAGGAAGAACATGTAGTTCCTGAAGGCAGTGAGGAACATGAGATAGGTATAAATAACATACTACTTAAAATATTGTTATTTTTGTGTGTTACTACTCGTCTAAAATTAATTGTTGTTTGGTTTTTTCCTTTTTCTCTTAAGGGTTTGAAACAATTCACACGAAGGATGCATTTATTGATGACCAAGCAACAAACATGAACTTTGGAGATCCTAACAGTGGTAATATCTCAGATTCAGATGTCATTGAGGTTGGTTAGTAAAAAGAATTAATTTTCTTTATATACATGCAACACTTAACTCCAAAATATATAACAATTTTCCTTTTATTGCTGTTGACTCCTAAACTAACTAGTTTCACTTTTCTTTTTTATAGGCCTTGAGTTCGACTCCTGAAACAGCAAGAGAACATGACCATGGTGAGTGGACACCAACTGTAGATGATATTAATAGGCCGAAACTTGGAATGCAATTTGCATCATTAGAAGAGGGAAAACTTTTTTACTATGCATATGGAAAGCTTGGAGGTTTTTCTATTCGGAAAGGGAGTACAAATTTGGATAGGAAGACAAGAGAATTGATAACAAAATATTATGTTTGCTCAAAACAAGGAGAAAGTACTGCAAAAGTACTACAAGGTGAAACTATCGAGGAGCTTCCAGTGGGATCAACTGCAGGTAAAAAAAAAGACGACGATCTGTAATTAGAGAGAATTGTATGGCTATGATAAAATTTAAGAAAGTTGAAAATGACATGTGGGAGATTGTTAAATTTCATGAAGGTTATTGTCATGTTCTCACTAGTCCTCGTAGGCAACAATTTTTAAATATAAACCGAGGAGTATCATCGACACAAAAGTCCTTAATACAAATCTATGATGAAGCTAATATATCCACATCCCAATTAGTTACAGTTCTAAAGATTCAAGCTAATGGGTATGAGAATATGGGTTGCACTGAAAGAGATCAGAAATCATAAAAGGAATGTAAGAAAGGCAATGAAAGAAACAGATGCGCAGATATTTCTAGATAATTTTGCAAGGATGAAAAAAATCAATCCTTCATTTTTCTATGATTATAAGGTTGATAAAGACATGAAGCTCACTCATGTATTTTGGACTGATGGACTTTCAAGGAAAGCATACCACCTATTTGGAGATGTAGTAGTTTTTGACACTACGTATGAAACAAACAAATATTCGATAATATTTGCGCCGTTTACAGGTACTAATTTATCTATTATATGAAACTATCTATTATTATTATTATTATTTGCAATCCATATAAAAGTTCAATATATTATTGTATTTGCGCTTTTACAGGAGTTAATCATCATAGACAGTCGGTGAACTTTGGTGTCGGATTTTTGGCTGATGAGAAGTCAGAATCTTTTATTTGGTTGTTTGAGAAATTCTTGGAAGCCATGGGGGGGGGGGGGAAACAACCATTAGCATTCATTACAGATCAATGTCCATCAATTGGTAATGCTGTAAAAGATAAAGTGGACAAAACAAAACACAGATATTGCATGTGGCATATTCTCAATAAGCTGTCGGGAAAGGTTGATCTGAGTTGGCCTCTAACAAAAAATTTCATGAAGATTTTAAATCTTGTATTTATTCTTCTGAAACTATTGAGGAGTTCGAAATGCGATGGAATGAAGTTATAACAACTTATCATTTAGGGAACAATATGTGGCTGAAAATGATGCATAACTTAAGTGAACTATGGATACCAGCATTTTTCAAGGATACTTTTTTAGCTGGAATGAGGACAACACAGCGCAGCGAAAGTATGAATTCATTTTTTAGTCACTTTGTTAGCCAGAGGAATAGTTTAGTGGAATTCCATACACGATTTGAGAGGGCATTGGAGCACCAACGACATAATGAATTGAAGGCTGATCATGATACAATTTATACCAGGCCAAAGATGAAAATAAAGAATTCATTGGAGAAACAAATGAGTGAGATATACACACGCGCTAACTTTCATCTATTTCAAGATGAGTTGCTTAAGAGTTGTGTCAATTGTACTACAAAAAAAATCGATGAGGTAGAAGATGTGTATTTTTACATTGTTCAAGAAAATAAGGAGAATAAGAAACTCGGATCAAGAGAAGTTTTTTATCATCAAGCTATTAAGGTGGCATATTGTGATTGTAAAATGTTTGAGGGAGAGGGACTTCCTTGTCGGCATATTCTTGCTGTGTTAAAAAATGAATTTGTGGATGAGTTGTCTACTCACTATATTGTAAGGAGGTGGACTAAACTTGCAACAAGTGCTCAAATATTCGATGTTGAAGGAAATGAGTTATGTGGAACATCAAGTAACATAACTAGAATTAACTTATCATCATTGTGGGATTTGCTTTCAGAGTGCATGCATCTTGCTGGCTATTCAAATGAGAGCTTTTTACATACTATGGAAAGAGGTAAAAATCTTAGAGATGAATTACTAAGAATGAAAGAAAATCTGGGTGCAAATTTGAATCATAAGAATGTGAAACATTTCACTGAGGGGAATCTTCCAACAACTTCAAATAATGACAATGTTTGCATACCGGATATTTCAAAGACGAAGGGAAGTGGGAAAAGATTAAAAGGAGGGAAAGAGAAGGCCATGGAACAACAAGAAAAGAATCTTAGACTTTGTAGAACATGCAACAAGTATGTCGACCATGATAGTCGAAACTGTCCAGAAAAGAAGGAATTGTAAATTTGATTTTCTTTGGTAAGATAACTACATGAATTAATTTAGCAATTTATGTTATGTTGCAATTTAGCAATTTCCTTTGTGGTATTGCTCGTGCCTTAATTTTATGTAACATTCACGTTTATCTTTAGTTTTGTGTTTCTCTTTCTCGTCAATCTTTGATGTTTTCGGTTGTTTTACATTTAGATCATTTTTATTTAACATTCCTCTGTTTTGTATGTTCCAGGTTGTGTACTGTACAAGCCTGAAATGGAGCTCTGATGGAAACACTTTCTTCACTAAGCATTTTTTTGTTGATCCGCGTTACTGATGTTGTTGTTCGAACTTCTAATAGCTCTAATTGTCAGCTTATTCTTTGCTGAATTTGGAAACTGGAATGAGATTATCCGTTGCTTTTTTTAGTTTGTTTGTTTGTTTGTTTGCGGAGTTGTATAGTTCCTTTGAATTTGGAATTACCAAACAGAAATATCTGTTCGTTTTCTTTGTTTGAACAGTTATATTCCTTATTTTGTCATTTTTGTGTTGAATTTCGATTGTAACTGTCTGTTGCTTCTTGGGTACATTGGTTTCATATGCAAAGTTGTATACATAGGATCTTGAAATACCAAATCAATGCATCTGTTGTTGCCTCCTGAGCTTTGAGTTCATTTGGTTTGCATGTGAAGTGGCAAGTTCTTTTTCATTTTCTTCTTTTGATGAATGTGTGTGAATCTGGAAGCAAAATTATTTTGGTCAGTGTATAAGGATTGTTGGTTGTATAAATCTGGAAGCAGAATCATTTAGCTGAGCGTATCAGAATTTTGCTCAATGTATCAGGATTGTTGCTTGTGTGTGAATCTATATCTGAAACCTCTTTTATCAGTCTAGTCTTAGAGGTTTATTTGGTCATCTATATCTGAAACCTTATAAATATAAAAAAATTATTTGGAGCAACTTATTTTGCATATGCAGTTTGCGAATGAATATTACTTTAATCAGCCTAGTGTTCTAATTTTACAGAAATCCACTTTGTTCTGTAAATAAAATTAGATTATTGCTGAAAAACCTTTAAAAGATTACTTAGTACTAAAAATAAATAAAATTGAAAATTTGTTTGGCTTAACACACATAAATTAGTGAATTTTATGTTGTCATTGGAATTTGAATTGCATTGAAAACATTTGGAAATAATCGTTGCATGCTGATTCTTGTGGTGGTTATAAACATTTGGATATAATTTATTTGCATAGATAACACTGGCATTGAAGTGAGAACAAAGTCATTCCAGATTGAGTGAATTGGAAATGTCATTCCAGTTTTTAGTAGCCTACACTTTAGTTATCGATATGCCTCAATAAATACCAATAGACCTGTAATGTTATCGTAGTGCTTCTTGCAGAGTCAGGATGAATAGTTATTTTAATGAGTCTGGTGGCATATCTTTTAATAATTAAAGTAGTCTTAACAGATGAAAGATTTTTCTGTCTAAACAGAATACCTTTTGGAGACAATGTTTACTCCTTCCATTATGCTTTTTAGCAGTTCTATATGCATTTTCTATTAATTCTCCTCTTAATTTTTGTCTTGCCATCCTTAACTTTCTTTGTAACCTTTTTGTATAACCATCTGACACTATTTCATTTAATCTTCAGTTGCTTGACAATGGCTTCAGCAGATCATACAATAAGAACAGTTTGAAGCATAAAACTATTTTTCAAATATTGGAATGCTTATTTATAGAGATTGCATCAGATCATACGATAATAACAGATACTAGACCAAACTAACAATTCTGACTGAAGAGAAGCCACCGGAAAATAAATCCATTGGTCAAGACATCAAATTACACACGTGAGTTGCACGATAAGTATGAATTGAAATTACAAAAAGAAGGTTAAAACAAAAAAAATATATTCTAAAACGTACAAAACATCCTGTATCAGTAACCAGATTCTTTACAATGATATATGTAATAGTCACTTCCCATTAAGAAACAAAATCCCAACAATAAGATGTCACGCACTCGATCTTCCTTGTTTCCAGGTTAATATTCATGGCTTCTTTCACCTTCAGAGATTTCTTGGTTTGTATCTTCAATCTTTGCCCTAATTGGTCTGGGCTGCGGGGTGGATACATTTTGACTGATGAAGTTCTGGATGAGCATGATGACAGCCACGATGAGAATGTGTTGTAGTTGCATATCCAAAGAAGGAGCTACACAGACAAACATAACAAAGAAAATATTAAAATTCAAGTTATGTGAATGTAAATCTTGACTTCCATGTAATAACTGAAGTAGGATCTGCTTCAATCTTAATGCTAACTCTGTATATTGTAGGAATAGAGAATTTTGGCTGTCATAAAATGAAAATATGCTTTACTTGTATGCTTCTCGTATTCTTCTTTTCAGCTGCTTTATATATTCAATTGTGTCATCTAAAATAGAAGCCTTATCCATCTGTAATAAGAAATATAACTCAGGAGATGGACTCTGATATATCTAATCTTACATTCATAAATCTAATCTAATCCTAAACGTATATGGGCGATCATTGAAGAAATTCTTTATATGTTGGATCAAGTCCATGTCTTCTTCAACCTAATCATAATCACCAGCAATTGTTAGTGAAGTTCTGATGTCCTATGCTTGATGTTGATTCAAAATACTTAATTAGTTAACATGGCGAGATCCTTAGCTAAATTTGATAATTAGTCACATACATAACATACATACTAAACTCTTATCAAATACTTAGCAGTTGTGCTCAAAACTTTATGAAAGGTTTTCCATCAACAAATACATGGTTCTAAACATTTTTTTGAATCAAATAGCAAAACCAGGGTTATATACCTCAATATAATCAAACGACCCAAACATGAGTAGAAGGATCTGATGGGTCGGGGGCGCTGCGGATGGAGATGGCGACGGCGAACGCGGCGACTACGGTGGTAGCGCAGATGCGGCGCAGTGGCTACGGCGTACGGACTAGCGTGCGAAATAGATTGAGAATTAACGAAAGTTAGGGTTAGGGAAAAAACTGAGATGTTTTTTAATTTGGGTTTTTTTTTGTGTATAAGATATCAGAAATGATGTTTGGGTTTTTGCTGTTGATATGGCTAAAAATGGGGTTAAATCGGAGCCGTCCAGATTGGGCACGAATCTTGATGTTCGGGGGTAAAACAGTAATTTCACATTCAAGTGGACCCAAGGCGGGTACTGAATCTTCTTCTCACAGATCCGATAACCCGCGTGCGGATCCACACCTGTTGGGTTCGGGTCCCGACCCAAGGCGAACCCAAATCGGCAAGGGGCAAATCAGGATCCCTGATTTAGCCAAATCAACAGCCCTGATTTGCTCCCACCGGGAATCATGGGCTAATTTCCCAAAACAGAATGGGAGGATTTTCCTCCTTGCTGTTAAGCAGGAAATCAGGCCCCTAACCGTTCCGAAGGCGACTATAAATATCACCCCTCTACCACCATGACCAGGTTAATCACTTTTTCACCCCTTAAGCTCTTGCTTAATCTTTTCTGATTACTGACAAGAGCGTCGGAGGGTGCGTCGCCGGAATCAACCCTGGTGTCTCGCACTTCCTTGCAGGTTGCGGCGGGAGCAAGAAGGCTGAGTCAACTGTTTAGGTTTTTCTCGGACTCACAAATTCTATCTGTTTACCCCCACACCGAAATCAGCGGTAACAGATTGGCGCCGTCTGTGGGAAGAACCACACGAACAGCCTCAGCCCATTCTCCGTCGTCCTCTGCAATCATGCCGCCGAAGAAGGTCAGATCCAGAGGGTCGAACCGTGTGGGCAACCTCGCCGACCCGGCGAATGAAGTCCCAGTCAATCCTATTCCTCAGTCCGACCTCCCTCCGCCGACCCAGCCGGTCCCACCTCCTCCTCTCAAGCAGCAGCCCAACAATGGTCCGTCCGGTCATAACGGTCGGAAGGAGAAACAACCCCTCAATCCGGGCCATGCCTCGGTCCATAATGGGTCCTCGGACTCGATGGCTTCTCATCATCCCGACCTCCGTAACACACTTCTGAACCACCAGAAGGACGACGACCTCCGCACCCATCTTGACGAGAGGCGGGCCCGAGAGGGAGCCTCCCGCCAGCGTCAGGGTGAGCGGTCCCCACGTCGCCGAGACGGCAGAAGGTCCCCGGACCGCAGAGGCCGAGCGGCATCCCCCGAGCGCCGAAGGAGGAGGTCCCGTTCCCCCAGGGATCGGCGCCATCCGAGGGACCGAGATGTGCTTATCAGTCGGGCCGAATTCCTCCAGTTTCAGGAGACCGTTCTGCAGGCTCTCAACCTTCGGCAGATCGTCCAGAATGCTCAGAGGGCTCCGACGCCCCCCAGGGATCCCAGTCCTCGTCGCCGAACCCGGAGCCCTTCCCCGGCTCCCAGCCACCAGCAGCGGCAACAAAGCCCTCGCCGGTCCCAGGACTACCAGCGCTGCAGTCCACGCTCCCCTTCCTATGAAGAGGAGTCCGGGGGGTCGTACGATTACCAGCGGAGGGACGACGCCCTCATCCGCCGTCTCCATGAGGTGGAGAGGCGTATCGGCCGCATGGACAGGGAGGAAGAGCCCCGAGCGGGAACATTCCGTCCCAGCCGACCCCCTTCTCACGGTCGATCATGGAGGCCCACATACCGAGGAGTTTCAAACCACCACAGTTTGAAACATACTCAGGGGAATCCGACCCGGTCGATCACGTCGAAAGCTTCAAGACCCTGATGCTGATCCATCAAGCTTCCGACACAGTGCTCTGCAGGACCTTCCCTGCCACCCTCAGGGGGTCAGCTCGGGAATGGTATTCCAGGCTCGCCCCCTTATCCATCTTCTCATTTGAGCAGTTCGAAACGCTGTTCATAACTCACTTCGTGAGTAGCCGGCGGGCCGAGAAGACAAGTCTTTCCCTACTGAACCTGCGGCAAGAAAGGGAAGAGAAGCTGCGGGATTATGTGAAGAGATTCACTGCAGAGGTCAGGTCTATCGCCTCCTTAGACCAGTCCGTAGCCACTGTGGCGTTCCAGTCGAACGTCCTTAACGCCAACCTCCGATCATCCCTAGCCAAGAAGCCCCCGCATGACTTCGCCGACCTCCTCCTGAGGTGCGAGAAGTACATCCGAGCAGAGGAGGCCGAAGCCCTTCCAAGCTTCGGGGGGCCCTCCGCAGGGTCGAAGAGGAAGGCGACGGGGGAAGAGGGGTCCAAGAAAGCTCAAAAGGACATTGGCGGCCAGCGCCGCCCTCCCCCCAGGTTCAAAAAATTCACTCCCCTCACCACTAATGTCTCTACTATCCTAATGGAGGTGGAGAAGGAGGGAGTCATTCCTCCGGCTCCGAGGATGCACACCCCAGCGAAGAGGAGGGACAAAAATAAGTGGTGTCGTTACCACCGAGACCACGGCCACGACACGAATGATTGCCGGGCTCTGATAGATGAGATTGAAGCCCTCATCCGGAGGGGCCAATTGGCCAAGTTCGTAAAGGCGAACGATCGGGCGGATCGCAGTTCTCCTCCGGCTCGGGGGGCTAACAAGCGCTCCGAGCGGCGCGAGGAAACGCCCGAGTTCGAGGAAGAAAGAATTCTGCACCTGATCCATGGAGGCCTCATGGGGGGCTCCTCTAATACCTCCCGGAAGGCCTTCGTCCGAGAAGTCAACTCGGTTCACAGTGCTCCTCCTCCCAAAGGTCTCGGCGTCCCCGTATCTTTCTCCGATGCCGACCTTGAAGGGGTCCGAACCCCACACTGTGATGCCCTCGTCATCGACCTCCGCATGGCCAACTTCAAGGTGCAGAGTATTTTGGTGGACAACGGGAGTTCGGTCAATATCCTTTTCCTCTCGGCCTTCCGAGGCCTGCAGCTGTCCCGAGACCGTCTCAAGCCAGCCGGTTACACTCTCCACGGGTTCACAGGGGTCCTGGTAACCGTCGAAGGGGTGATAACCCTAGACGTTACTGCAGGAAGCACCCCTACTACCAGGACCGAGCCGATGGACTTCATGGTCGTCGACGTCCCAGCAGCGTATAATGTTATTCTAGGCCGACCCGGCCTAGCCGCCCTGGAAGCTGTCCCCTCGGCATACCATTTGAAAATGAAGTTCCCCACTCGGTCAGGAGTAGGGGAAGTCAGGGGAAACCAGGAAACAGCTCGGAAGTGCTACATGACTTCCACCGGGGGACCAGTGCTCTCGCTCGAGACACTGGAAATCCCCGAACCGAAGGTTCGCCAGACGTCCGAGCCGGCGGACGAGCTAGAAGAAGTGCTCTTCTCAGACGAGGATCCGAGCCGGAAATTCCTCATCAGCAAATCCTTGCCGACCGCACTGTGTTCGGACCTGATTAAATGCATCCGGGACAATCGTGACCTGTTTGCATGGTCGGCCGCGGACATGCCCGGTATTTCCGAGGAGCTGCTCGTCCATCGCCTAAGTGTCGAACCGGGGTGCAAACCGGTCCAGCAGAAGAGGCGAAAGTTCGCTCCCGAGCGACAGCAGGCCATCAAGGAGGAGGTTGATAAACTTCTAAAGGCCAAGTTCATACAGGAGGTAAATTACCCCGAGTGGCTGTCGAATGTCATGATGGTCAAGAAGTCCAATGGCTCGTGGAGGATATGCATTGACTTCACCGACCTGAACAAGGTGTGTCCGAAGGATCCCTTCCCGCTCCCGAACATCGACACCCTTATCGACGCCACCTCGGGCCATGGGCTCCTCAGCTTCATGGATGCCTTCTCGGGGTACAATCAAATCCGAATGTTCCCTCCGGACATTCCGAAGACCTCCTTCGTCACCGACCAAGGCCTCTATTGCTACCGGGTAATGCCGTTCGGCCTGAAGAACGCGGGCGCCACCTACCAGCGCCTCGTCAACAAGGTCTTCCAGAGCCAGATCGGCCGAAACATGGAGGTGTACGTTGACGACATGCTCGTCAAGAGCATCCGCGGCACCGATCATGTAGCCGACCTCCAGGAGGCTTTCGGCGTGTTGAGAAAGCACAGCATGCGGCTGAACCCGAACAAGTGTGCGTTCGGGGTCTCCTCGGGAAAATTCCTCGGCTTCATGGTAAGCCAGCGAGGAATCGAAGCTAACCCCGAGAAGATTAAGGCCATATTAGACATGGCCCCGCCTCGGAACATCAAGGAGGTGCAGAAGCTCACCGGTCGGCTCGCAGCTATTGGTCGGTTCCTCTCGAAGTCGGGGGAAAAGTGCCTCCCCTTCTTCAAAGTACTCAGGGGGGCTAAGGGTTTTGAATGGGACCAACCACAACAGGAATCATTCGACCAACTGAAGGCGTACTTGATGAACCCCCCTCTACTCAGCAAACCTGTCCCGGGCGAGACCCTCTTCGTCTATTTGGCTGCTTCCGAGCAGACCTTGAGCGCTGTATTAGTGAGAGAGGAGGATCGAACCCAAAGGCCTATCTACTACGTGAGCAAGGTCCTCCGGGACGCCGAGCTCCGTTATCCGAAGATAGAGAAGATGGCCTACTCACTAGTCACAGCGGCGAGAAAGCTTCGGCCATACTTCCAGTCCTACTCCATCGTCGTCCCCACCGACCAACCTCTAAAGCAGGTCCTCTACAAGCCCGAGTCCTCGGGTCGGCTAATGAAGTGGTCCATAGAGCTGAGTCAGCATGACATCTCTTATCAGCCTCGGACGGCAATTAAGGCACAGGCCCTCGCCGATTTCATCATGGAGTCCACTATACCTGAGGCCGGCCACGTCCCGAAAGGACCCCCCGTCTGGACAGTCTTTGTGGACGGATCGTCCTGTAACGAAGGAAGCGGCGCCGGCATCATACTGAACGGCCCTGACAACTTCGTCCTCCAGTACGCAATCCGCATGAACTTCAAAGCCTCGAACAACGAGGCGGAGTACGAAGCACTCATCGCCGGGCTCGGACTCGCCCGAAGTGCTGGAGCCCAACGCCTCCGGATTCACAGTGACTCCCAACTAGTCGTGAACCAGGTCTCGGGCGAATATGAAGCCCGAGACGAGCGAATGGCGAGGTACCTCGCCAAGGTCCGGGACCTCCTGAGCCGGTTCGAAGAGGCCACCATCGAACGGGTCCCTCGGGAAGAAAACTCACAGGCTGATGCCCTCTCCAAATTGGCTTCGTCCTCACTTCAAGGTCTCGAACAGACCATGCTGATCGAAGTCCTCTCTAAGCCGAGCATCGAAGATGAGACGCCCGCCTCGGCGGAGTCGTTGCCAGTCATGCTACAAGACGATTGGATGAAGCCATTGATAGAATTCTTAAGGGATGGAGTTCTGCCCTCGGATCCTAAAGAGGCTCGCCGAGTCAGGACCCGGGCCGAGCGGTTTGTCCTGATCGAGGGTATTCTGTACAAACGCTCTTTCTCTCAGATAGACGGCCGACCGTACCTAAGGTGCCTCTCTCCGGATCAGGCCGAATATGCCCTGCAAGAGCTCCACGAAGGCATCGGAGGGGTGCACTCAGGATTTAGGTCCTTGGCCCGAAAAGCTTTGAATTATGGGTATTTCTGGCCGACCCTCCTTCAAGACGCCGAGCGACACGTTCGGCATTGCAGTTCCTGTCAGAGACACTCTAGCATCCGACGTCTCCCTCAGGCCAACCCTGCCTCCCTATCAAGTCCCATCCCCTTCGCAATGTGGGGCATGGACTTACTAGGGCCCTTTCCTCCAGCTCCGGGTCAGCTCAGGTTCTTGGTCGTAGCCATTGACTACTTCTCGAAGTGGGTCGAGGCCGAGCCCCTCGCCACTATAACCGAGAACAAAGTGGTACAGTTCTTTTGGAAGAGCATCATATGCAGGTTTGGAGTCCCCTGTGTCCTCGTTACGGACAACGGGACTCAGTTCACAGGCGCGGCGTTCCGAGCTCTATGCGACGACCTGGCCATTCAGCAGTGCTTCTCGTCCGTCTCCCATCCTCAGTCGAACGGACAAGCAGAAAACGCCAACCGGCAGATCCTCGCAGGTATCAAGAAAAGGCTCGACAAAAGTTCCAAGGGCTTATGGGTCGACCAACTCCCTAACGTCCTATGGAACTACTGCACGAGCAAACGAACCCCCACAGGCGAGTCCCCCTTCAACCTCACCTATGGGTCCGAGGCCGTGATACCTCTTGAGGTCGGAATACCTTCCCCTCGGCTCACAGCCTATGACGAAGCACAGAATGCCAGAGACCTCAGAGCAGAATTGGACTTGATAGACGAGCTGAGGGAAAGAGCATCGATTCGGCAGCAGATCTACCGAAGAAGAGTTGAATTGGCGTACAACAGGAAGGTCCGGCCTGCCAACCTTAAGCAAGGAGATTTGGTCTTGAGAAAGCTAGCTATATCCCTCCCCAGTCAGAAGAGCAAGCTCGCTCCGAACTGGGAAGGGCCGTACAGGATCACAAAGGTAGTTCGGTCCGAAACATACTGCCTCGAAGACCTAGAGGGCAGAGAGCTTCCGAGGATCTGGAATGCCGACCACCTCCTAAAATACCAAGAGAGCGCTCCGGCGCCACTCTAAGTAACAAGGAGTATCGAGCCATTCCGGTCCTCCGACTTGTAACCCATTTTTTCATAAATTGTACTATGTAAAACGGTTCGCCGTCAAATATCAATAAAGAAAGCTCTATTATGTTCGTGAATTCGTATGTTTCTCTCCCCTCTTATCACCTACTTTTTAAATTGTGAACCAACGGTTCGGAGTCCACGTTCGGCTCGACCGCACCCCCTTGGCTTGTCCCCGGACGAACCAGGGGTAGGTCGTTATTCAAGACTGCTCCCACAACCGTTGAACTACACCGATGGTTCGGAGTCCAACACTCGGCTCGACTTTACCTCCTCGGCTCGTCTCCGGACGAATCAGGGGTAGATCGCCGTTCGGAATTGCTCCCACAACCGTTGAACTACACCGATGGTTCGGAGTCCAACACTCGGCTCGACTTTACCTCCTCGGCTCGTCTCCGGACGAACCAGGGGTAGATCGCCGTTCGGAATTGCTCCCACAACCGTTGAACTACATCGATGGTTCGGAGTCCAACACTCGGCTCGACTTTACCTCCTCGGCTCGTCTCTGGACGAACCAGGGGTAGATCGCCGTTCGGAATTGCTCCCACAACCGTTGAACTACACCGATGGTTCGGAGTCCAACACTCGGTTCGACTCTACCTCCTCGGCCCGCCTCCGGACGAGCCAGGGATAGATCGCCGTTCGGAATTGCTCCCACAACCGTCGAGCCCCAACGATGGTCCCGGGAGCCAACACTTGGTTCCTAGTCCATCCAAACTACTCCGGTAGATCGATGCCAGACCTTCGTTCGGCCACGTAATCCGAACGATCATGCACGTCTTCGGTCGGCAACCGAGCAAGTGCCTTCCCGAGCTTGTAAACGGAGAAAACACACTTTCCCCTCAACTTTCGTGCACGATCTTGATCAGACGGCTCAGATCTTGCCACCTGCGCTAAACGACAAGATAACGTTTTCTTGGGGACTGAGCCGCCTCGAGATTCCGTCTCCCCCTCAGGACCGAGCAACCCCTCGGGGACACCCTCCTCCCCTTCCACGGGGTCGTAAAAGTTGTAGGAGGACGTGTCGAAGCCCGGGTTCTTGGCGGCTACATGTTGCAAGGCTCGGCCATAGGCATCCACCATGTTTTGGAGCATGTGCTGCGCGGCCTCCTCCTGCACGGCCTTCTTCACCTTCTTCACCTTCCTGAGGTGTTTGGCCTTGACCTTCTCGGCCCTCTTCCGAGCCTTCACCGCTTCCGACCGAGCCTTGGCCAGCTCCTCCTTCAGCTCGGCTGCCTCCTTCAACGACGCCTCGAGCTTGGCCGTCGTATCCTTCAGCACGGCCGCCTCCTTCTCCGAGGCCTCAAGCTTGGCGGCCGTGTCCTTTGACAGCTGAATGGCATCGGCCAGCTGCTTCTCCAACCCCCCCACTTCGGCAGCCCTCTTCGTCGAGAGAAGCAGCTCGGCATCAAGCTGCTTCGCGACCTTGACGCGCTCCGCCCTCTCCCGCTCCTTCTCCTGCTCCTTGTTCGCCAACTCCTCGACCAGGAAATTGAAGTGGCAGAGGGTCTGAAAGAGAACAACACGCTAAAATCCGAGGGAGAAATTTGGATGAAGAAGAGCTCGGCCTACTTACCGACATGGTATTCCGGGCAATCTGCATCACGGCGTCCCCTGCCATCCCGGCCTTCAGGGTCACTCGATCCTTCGGGGTCGGCAGGTGCCTCACCGCCTCCATACAGATGTTCCCGTCGCCCAAGAAGCCATCGACGTTCATCACCTGCCAGTCGGGGACGAAGATCTGCTTATGGCGCTCGGTCAAGATCTTCTCCGCATCGGCAGTGAGGGGCGGAACATGGAGGGATAGCGCATCCTTCACCCCGAACACGCTGCTCGACGAACCGGGAGCATCCGCTTTCGGAGCCGGCGCAGGCGCATCCGAGGCAGGGGGATCGGAGACCACGACCCCCCCTGCTCGGGGGCCACGACCTTCGTCGGAGAGACGAGGACCTCGATCTCCCCCTCCTTGAGGACCGCGACCTTCGGTTGGTCGGCAGCCTTCACGACCGAGGGCTTCTTCGAAGCTCGACTGTCCTGAGGTGCTGCCGACGGCCTCTTCTTCTTCTCCTGCTCTGACATGCCCTTCGCCACCAGGGCCTTGTAATCAAGCTTCATCGTCTCTGCAAAAGCCGAATGAAAAAACTTAGAAAATTTTTCATGAACTTTAAACAAAGAGTATAAATACCAGAAGCATACGAGGGTCGATCGGACTGAGACCCCCACGGAACAGATGCTCCTCCGTAATATCTTTCCAGCTTAGCGCTGGCAGGGCGAGGAGCTTCTTCTGGACCTCCGCCTCCTCAGCACTCAGCGGCGCCTCTCTCTTGGTCCGCTTGGGCAGACCTTCCTTCGCCCAAACCGTCGGTATCACCCATGGCGTCAGGGCTCGGACGAGGAAGTACTTCTCCTTCCAATGTTTGATCGAGTCCGGGTTCTCGATCAACTTAACTCCCGTCCGAGGAGAAAGAAAAAACCTCTGCTCGTCCCGCCTTGGCTGGCATGGTCGGAAGAGACTCCGAAAGAGGAACATAGTCGGCTTGGCGCCGACCTCTTGGCATCGGAGGACGAACGCCACGACGTGCCTCCATGTGTTCGGCATCAGTTGGGCGGGACTCAAACCGTACCAGACCAGGACTTCAACCACGAACGGGTGGAGGGGAAAGCGGAGTCCGGCAATAAGGGAGTCGACCGGAAAGACGCACACGTCCGACGAGGACTTTGTGTTGGCTCGGAATCCCGGCCCAGGAAGGAGCAGTACATACTCAAGCGGGATCCGGAAACCCTCTCGGATCAGACGAAGATCGGTCTTGGTGAGAGTCGAAATCCTATGGTCCACCTCAGACAGCTCCCTAGGCTCGTTCTCCTCCACCAGCTTAGCCGTACCTTGGGTGACTCTCTCCAAGGTATCCTCGGCGTAGTCCCGGACGCCTCCCACGCTCGACAGGGCGATAGGCTGCCGACCGAACGCCCCCGCTCTCTTCGGCGTTTCCACTATCGTGACCACGCCTTTACCCTTTCGGGACTCCGCCACGACTTCCTCGGGTAGCTCGGCCACTTCTCCCTCTTTGTCCGGACGAACAACGTCCTGCTCACTCGGCTCAACAACTCCCTTCCCTTTATCCCCTCGGCCAACGGCTTGCTCCGAGGCGGGGGTCTCAGCCGAAATCTTAACCATTTTTCCTAAAAGAGAAGGGAAAGAGACTGACCTTGAAGTGACAGGTGCGGTCGGAAAGTTCGCCGGAAACAAGGAACGCTACCGCGACAGCTAGTAACGCCACCAGAGAACTAAAAAACTTCGAAGCAAAGTAAAAACTGAAGAGAGAGAGTAAAAGTGAAAAGTGAGACTTGGTCTAAGGGGGGGGGGGGTGAAGATTTATAGTAAAAATGGAACGTCCCTTGGACTTCCAAACGAAAGTTTGCGACTTTTGGGCTGCTCTCGAAACGTCGCGAAGGCCTATCACCACTGTCTCCATCACCAAGTCAACCAGCTCGGCTCCAGGGGATCTGAATCCGAGCTACAAGCAATCCGAACGTGTCTGCAATAGGGCCCTCGGTCAGCCACCGAGCAAGTGCCTTCCCGAGCCTGCAAACGGAGAAAACACACTTTCTCCTCAACCTCCGCGCCTGATCCCGATCAGACGGCCTAGATCTCGCCGAGAGCACTAAACGACAAGATAGTGTTTTCTGGAGAAATGTGCCCGTCTTGAGATGCGCGCCATCATCCAACGGCTCAGGGTGAACCCTCGGACGCTCCACCTATGTCTAGAGGAACCAGGAAAAATTTTGATTCAAAGTTTTAAGGCACCGCCTTCGGCGAGCACCCCCCAGGTCCCGTGTATCAGTCGGTATTCCGCCGACCCACGGGCCCCGGTCAAAAACAGATCGGCACTCCCCCCATCTCTAACTCCTCCGGGCTGACATCCATCAAAAGCCATCAGCCCGGAAGGAAGACAGAGATGGGAGGGGGCCCATCAACACTCAGAGATCAGGAGAAGCGCACCATTCCGAGCTAGTTGGTAGCAACTGGAAGGCTCGGCTCGTCAGAGGACTCTGACAATAGCGCCTTCACAGTTGCTAACAACGAGCTCGGACGATCCGGAAGCCCGAGCCACGACTCATGGTGGAGAAGCGCACCATTCCGAGCTAGTTGGTTGCAACTGGAAGGCTCGGCTTGTCGGAGGACTCTGGCAACAGCGCCTTCACAGTTGCAAGCAACGAGCTCAGATGGTCCGGAACAAGGATTCGGACATGAATCATCACCTCTTCCACCAGGATCTCCGCCTACCTTGACACCCACTTCGGAGCAACCAAAGAAGGCCGAAGATCTTGGTGGAAGAACGACCACCCGTCCTTCCGAAGTAACTCATCCCTCGGGTCCGGACTACAGTCGTCACCACTACTACCTCGTTCCCCCCCGCTCCTGACATCCACTTTGGGGCCGTCAGGAACAGAGGGAAAACCAGGCAGAAGAGCAACCACCCCTCCGGACCTCAAGAGAGAAGCTACCCAAGGCAGATACCTCCGAGGTCTGAAACTCTATGTTGATTGCGACTGAAATGACAAAGGGAGTGGAGTACTTATAGCCTGCCTCCAAGAACCAGCCATTATGACCCTCGGAAGCTGAAATGCCGCGTATTAATTAAGGGAGTTATCCTTAATGACATTGGGAAGGCGGAACGCCGCGCAAACCCCAAAGCACCATTAATACCCTTGGGAACAGCAACGTCTCGGCTCAGACTGTGCCACGTCGCTCGTCCTGCCGAAACCCCCTCTCTTCGGTCGGAAGCCGAGCAAGTGCCTTCCCGAGCGTGTAAACGGGGAAAACACACTTTCCCCTCAACTTTCGCGCCTGATCTCGATCAGACGGCCCAGATCTCGCCGAGAGCACTAAACGACAAGATAGTGTTTTCTTGGGAGCTGCGCCCGTCTTGAGATGCGTGCCAACATCCAACATCTCAGATGGCGCCACGTCGCTCGGACGACCGAGGCCACACTTCCTCGGTCGGCTACCGAGCAAGTGCCTTCCCGAGCTGGTAATTGGAGAAAAAAGGCACCGAGCTACTTAGACCGTTGGATCTCTCAGAAACTCGCGCTCCCAATGATGAACGGCCCAGATTGCGCCACGTGCGCTAAAAGACAAGATAGCGTTTTCTTGGGAACCGCGCCGGTCTCGAGATGCGCACCAGCATCCGACAGCTCAGATAGCGCCACGTCGCTCGGCCTGCCGAACCCCTTTACCTCCGGTCGGCAGCCGAGCAAGCGCCTTTCCGAGCTCGTAAACGGAGAAAAACGCTGCCGAGCGGTGACAGCCATCAGATCTTTCCGAAATTCGTGCTTGTCCATGATCAACGGCTCAGATCGAGCCACGTCATCAATCGGTATTTAAATCGTTTTTTATTTATTTAAATCGTTTTATTTATTTAAAAATTGCGAAAAAATTGCTAAAAATTCGGGAAAATTAACTAAAAATTCTGGAAAGTAATTAGAAATTTGGGGGCACATTTTCGAACCCCTGAACGAACAATTATCGCCTAGAATGTACTGTTAAAGGCCCCCGAACGATTAGCGAACACGTCGCAAAATTAAATAAATAGTCCGAAAAATAGATAAAAACCCTCAAATACCCGATGTGACCAGAGAACAGCAAGCGGCGTCCAAAAATTACCTCACTACCCCCTTCGAGATTCGAAATCCTCCATTTGGACACCGATACAACTCCACCAGCCACTAAAACAATTAAACTACTCCTCAAAGTCTGATCACGCTCAGTCTTTAGGAGTGGGGGGCTCGTGATATGGCTAAAAATGGGGTTAAATCGGAGCCATCCAGATTGGGCACGAATCTTGATGTTCGGGGGTAAAACAGTAATTTCACATTCAAGTGGACCCAAGGCGGGTACTGAATCTTCTTCTCACAGATCCGATAACCCGCGTGCGGATCCACACCTGTTGGGTTCGGGTCCCGATCCAAGGCGAACCCAAATCGGCAAGGGGCAAATCAGGATCCCTGATTTAGCCAAATCAACAGCCCTGATTTGCTCCCACCGGGAATCATGGGCTAATTTCCCAAAACAGAATGGGAGGATTTTCCTCCTTGCTGTTAAGCAGGAAATCAGGCCCCTAACCGTTCCGAAGGCGACTATAAATATCACCCCTCTACCACCATGACCAGGTTAATCACTTTTTCACCCCTTAAGCTCTTGCTTAATCTTTTCTGATTACTGACAAGAGCGTCGGAGGGTGCGTCGCCGGAATCAATCCCGGTGTCTCGCACTTCCTTGCAGGTTGCGGCGGGAGCAAGAAGGCTGAGTCAACTGTTCAGGTTTTTCTTGGACTCACAAATTCTATCTGTTTACCCCCACACCGAAATCAGCGGTAACAGCTGTTGTTTTTTTTTGTTTTTTTTAATAGATGTGTAGAAAAAAAACCGGATTTTCAATTAATTAATCCAAATGATTAGAGCCATTCTTCTATTTCCCTTCATATCCAATGGTCAAAATCAATGTTTCACATTTTCTCATTTAAGAGTGTTTCTCATTGGATCACTCCTCTCTCTCTCTCTCTCTCTCTCTCTATATATATATATATATATATATATATATATATATATATATATATATATATATATATATATATATATATATATATATATATATATATATATATGGGAAAAAGGGGTATGAGCAATTTTCTCATTTAGTAAATGAGCAAGTGAAGAGTTGGCATGCATGTGATTGAAAAATAGTATAAGTGATTAGATACTTAATGTATCACATGTATACCACCTCATCAATTGCTCATTTATTAAATGAACTAGTTGCTCATATCCATTTACCCTATATATATATATATATATATATATATATATATATACACACACACACACACTAGGTTTGCCCGTTGACACGTGCCTACGGCACGTTTTTGGAACGATATACCTTGTTTGATCATATAAAACAGTTTTGGGGGTCCAACAAATTAATTGAAGTAACAAATATAATATATGAGAAACTTTTGGGGTTCAGCTAAAAACATACTATATGGTTTTTTTGATTTTTTTTTAAATTATTTTAAAGGTTTTTAAATTTTAAATTTTTTTAGTTTTTTAATTTTTAATTTTTAAAAATTTTTAAAATTTGTATTTCCTTAAATTTTTGAATAGAAGAGGGAAGGAAAGAGAGAGAAAAAAAATTAAATAAATATTGGAGTTGTTTTGGGTGGGGGATTTGAATTTGAGTTTTGGGGTGAAACTTTTGGGAGAAAAAATATGTTTTGTGAGGTTAGATCTGAGTCATTGATTTTAGGGGGGATTGAAGGAGAGCCACTTGATAGCTTTCTTTGTGTTTTATTATATAGATATATATATGGAGAGCCACTTGATAGCTTTCTTTGTGTTTTATTATATATATATATATATATATATATATATATATATATATATATATTAAAAAGTAAAAATAATAATAATAAGAAGAAGAATAATAATAATAATATATAAATATATTTAGAAAGTTGATGTGAAAAAACAGAAAATAGTTTTATGAAAACTGTTTTCATAAAACAACCAAACCAAACGGGTTTTGGAATTTTGAAAAACAAAAAAAGAAAAAAAACAACAAACCAAATGGACCCTAATTTCATTTTTTTGATTTAACAACTACAAACAATCTCCAAATTTTCTATTTCTTTTTATTAAATACCTAAATTTTATCTAACAACAACAACAAATGTTCTCCGAGCATCTATAGTCAATTCACCTAAAATGCTAAGGGTGCGTTTGTTTTAGTATTCAGAATTTCATTTTCAGAAAACTCTATTCTTAGTTGGCGTTTGTTTTAAGTGTTTTTCACAATCAATATTCAGAATACTCATACCCCCTATTTTCCAAAACACCTCCTTTACTCTCTTCTCACAGCAACAGAGCTGGTGGCGCACGACGGGGGAGTTATTATATATATATATTATTATTATTATTATTATTATATATTATTATTATTATTATTATTATTATTATTATTATTATTATTATTATTATAATATATTATTATTACTATTATTATTATTATTATTATATATTATTATTATTATTATATATTATTATTATTATTATTATTATTATTATTATTATATATATTATTATTATTATTATTATTATTATTATTATTATTATTATAATATATATATATTATTATATATATATTATTATATATATTATTATTATTATTATTATATATATATATATATATATATATATATATTATTATTATTATTATTATATATATATTATTATATATATTATTATTATTATTATTATTATTATTATTATTATTATTATTATTATTATTATTTCAAATTGATATTCAAAATTGTCAGAAATATAACAGAACAGTTTTTAAACTCTCTTTTTCAGAAAAACAGCTTTCAGATAATAGTTTTCAGCTAAAAATATAATCGAACAGCTTTTAAACACTCTTTTTCAGAAAAACAGCTTTCAGAATACAGTTTTCAGCTAGAAATATAACCGAACAGCTTTTAAACTCTCTTTTTCAGAAAAATAGCTTTCAGATAACAGTTTTCAGCTAAAAATATAACTGAACAGCTTTTAAATACTCTTTTTCAGAAAAACAGCTTTCAGAATACAGTTTTCAGATAGAAATATAACCGAACAGCTTTTAAACACTATTTTTCAGAAAAACAGCTTTCAGAATACAGTTTTCAGCTAGAAATATAACCGAACAGCTTTTAAACTCTCTTTTTCAGAAAAACAGCTTTTAGATAACAGTTTTCAGCTAAAAATATAACCGAACAGCTTTTAAACACTCTTTTTCAGAAAAACAGCTTTCAGAATACAGTTTTCAGCTAGAAATATAACCGAACAGCTTTTAAATTCTCTTTTTCAGAAAAAACAGCTTTCAGATAACAGTTTTCAGCAAGAAATATAACAGAACAGCTTTTGAACTCGTTTTTTCAGAAAAACAGCTTTCAGATAACAGGGATCAGCTAGAAATATAACCAAACAGATTTTAAACTCGTTTTTTCAGAAAAACAGCTTTCAGATAACAGTTTTCAGCTAGAAATATAACAGAACAACTTCTAAACTCTCTTTTTCAGATAAACAGCTTTCAGAATACAGTTTTCAGAATACAATATAAACAAACAACTTTTAAACTCACTTTCAGAATAACTCTATTCAGAATACTCTATTCAGAAAACTCTATTCAAAATATCAAAACAAACGCACTCTAAGCTTTTCGAAAAAATTAAAAAATATAGGTAATGTAATCATTGACTATATATCCAAAATTTGAATTTTAAGGAACAACTATATTTAAAAATAAAATATATAGTAATTTGAACAAAAATAACCAACGAAAAATAATTTTTCGTCCGTTCAATCAGACAAAAGATCATATTTCGACGTTGAATTTGTTTTTGGCACCAACTCACCGGGCAAGAGAGGAATTCCCATCTGCAATATTTTTTTAAAAAAATGAACCTCATACAAAACATCATTTCCGTCTGTTGGCTTTTTTTTCTTTTTAAAAAAAATCGACAAACGAAAAATTATTTCTCATCTGTTGGTTTATTTTTAAAAAAAATTCAATAGACAGAAAATCATCTTTCTTTCAATTTCTAATTTTAAAAAAATGACAAGACATTATCTTTTATCTGTCAATTTTAAATTATAAAAATTCAAAATTGAAATTATGAAAACCCAAAATTTAGGTTAAACCAACTACAGCTCAAACCCAAAATTTTATTTCTTAAAGCATCCACAATCGTTTGCTATATTTACTAATTTCTCATTTTTTAGCAAACGAAATACTGCACTCGTTTGCTATTTTACCATATTTTGACAAAATAACTACAGTCATTTGTTATTTTACCATATTTTGACAAAATAACTACAATCGCTTCATATTTTTGAGAAACAAAATTGCAATTCTCATATTATAAGAGACGAAACAACATATTTTGCCCCTTTTTTTCCTTTTTTTAAATGTGATCTGACATGTACATGTTGTACCGTCTAAACAAAAAAATCTGAAAATGCCTCGAACGAGACATGTTATCTCATCTCATGCCCAAATGACTGGGACGGGACAACATGTCTCGTCCTAGAAAGAAAGTGATTTTAGGGTTAATTTAGCATTTAATCCCTCCTTTAGCCTAATTAATTATCTATATATTAATTTAATAATCTAATGCTACTACTAATTACTTACTTAAACTAATGTAGTATTAAGATTTAAAATATTAAAAATTTAACATGAGACAGAACAAGTTATCTCGTCCGCTTGAAAAAAAAATTTGACAAAATTATTATTTTTTTTGACGTGAACGGATAGAGTCGAAAGACTCCAGCCACAGCAAAAATATATTAATAACAATCAAAATGTACAATGGAAAGTTTTACAAGTTGTAAAACAAGGAACACAACGAATACAGGCTGAAAAAACAAACAAACTAGATCAGAAGAATCTCCCGGCAGTCACCCAGAGCGCAAAAGAGGAAGCAGCAGCAAAGCAGCCCCCCTTCGAAATGGACGCTAGGGAGTCTCACAGCGCGGCAAAACCACTGGAGAGGAGGGGATGGCGGACGATCTGAGCAACCCTGAGGAAAAAGAAGCGCAACCACCGCAAAACTCCAGCGCCGCAACCCCTGGCAGAGCGCAATAGGACGGAACAGCCTCCCAGGGCAACACGAAGAAGTACCAAAATGAACTCGCAGCAGCAAACAAAATATCGCAGGATAACTGCGAACAAAAAGAAGACCAAAGGCCCAAACAGATCCCCCAAAAATTCCCTAGATGCACAGCAATAAAACGATGGGGCTAAACCCACCAAAACCGAAACCAAACATCCGCAATAACACCAAAAATGAACAACCATAACATAATCGCAGAACTAGCATCAGGGCACGAGCAATACTTCATCTCAGCGAAGGGTAGAAAGAACCAAAAATAGAACAAGCAGAATCACATTTAGAACAAAAGTCAAGGTAACCAAATAAACACAGGACCTATAAAGAAGTCATAACAACAGAACGCATCAACAAACAAGATAGAAAGAAGATAGCAAGAGGGCTAAAGGGAAACCCTCACAAAAGAACCACCACCACTCCAAATAAACCAGGCCACCAGGGCCACCAAAGGCCGAACAGCAACAAAAATACAGCCAGCAACAAAGCCGCAAAGTCCAGATGGACCGGACCAGCAACATCAGCCAACCAAATCAGCCATTAGGGTCCATCAAAAGGGCGAAAGAAACAGTTTAACCATCCTGCGATAAGGAGAACATAAAGAGTTACATCGAGAATCAATATAAAAGACAGGTAAAACAATAAACTATAAGAAAGCCACAGAAAATGAAATAAAGACTATAAAGAGAAAAAGCGGGAAGAGGTCATTAAAATGCATTAAGGCATTGAAGAACCGAATAAGACTCGAGTAACCGGGGGTTGTTAAACAATTCTCGGTCTTTGGCCGGAGCATTGGAGGACCAAAACTTAAAGTAGAATAGGAAATCGTCAATTAAGTGGGCGATGGAGGAAGCTCGATGAGAGAAGAGACGACGGTTTCTTTCCGTCCAAACGAGCCAAATAATGATGTGGGTCGAAAGCTGCCAGCATTTTCGAAATCTAGGAGAAGGAGAAGGGGCATCCCAAATAGCCTCCAGGCTAATAGGCAAGGCCGGATTTTCCCAAGCAAGAGAGACCAACTGCCAAAGCGGGGAAATGAAAGAACATCTCACAAAAAGGTGGTTAACATCTTCAGAAAATTCTGAGCAGAATGGGCAGAGTTGCCCCCAAGCAAGATTGCGTTTATTGAGAATCTCAACAGTCAGCAATTTGTTGTGGATAGCAAGCCAAGTATTAATTTTAACCTTAAGGGGAGCACAAGAGTCCCAGATGAAAGAGGCGGAGGGGGAGGTAGTACCACGGTGATTAAGAAAATTATAGAAAGATTTGACAGTAAAAATCCCAGAAGAATTCCATCTCCAGGCGATACCATCATTAGGGTGCCAGACGACGCTGGAGAGAGCTGAGATCAGCTCGGTCAATTCCGAGATCAAGGTCGAAGGGAGCTCAGTCTCAAAGGGAATAAACCAATGTCTATTGGAGTTGATAATATGGTAAGAATCGCTCACAGATGCTTCAGGGAGAGAGGCGAGACGGTAAAGATTGGGATAGGCAGAGGATAGTTTAATGTTGCCAAACCAGAGATCATGCCAAAAGAGAGTTCTAGAACCAACAGAGCATCTATGGGAAATACCACACTGAAAAGCTGCCGCAGCTTTCCACACACCTTTCCAGAAAGGAGAGGCTAATCTATCAGGGGGGTATTGAATTGAGATTTCAAAAGATTTTAAAAGAATTGAGAATCCCAGTATTTAAGGGATTCATGGGGAATTCACCTAAAACTTTGACTAGGATTTATAAGGATTTTAAAATAGTTTGATGGAATTCTTATTATGAATTTGATGGAATTTGAAGGAATTCGATGAAAATAAACTTTATAATTAGTTCATTTCCTACACAAGATTGACATTCTCATAAGAATAGTACGAATACATATCAAGGCACCTCGCAAGTCATAAAAATATCATTCTCATAAGCTTTTTCTGAAGTACTAGAAGGACACCCACATAAACAAAAGTAACAACAAAAAAAAATACCCCTACATGAGAGTTGTTGATGAGTCCATCAACTCAATACTCGATGTTTTAACATTCTGGAATAGCATAAAATAATAATAACTAATAACACCCGGTAACCAAAGTCATGGAGCAAGAGATCTATAAGGAGCACCAACTCTCCCGTTAGGCATCATAACTCTACCACATCTCCTCATCAAATCAATACTCGCTGTTTCTGCACCATAGGTCTTCCAGTTAACAATTTCACTATATAGGCCACATCATACAAACCATGGAACGTTATCCACTTCGTCCTGTACCTGCAACGAGAAACCAATTTATGCCATAGCAATCTTGAGAATATTTTTGAATCAACTCCATCGCTTTGATTTTGATTGAAATTGATTCCATTGTCTTTCAGGAGGCGGATGGAGGTCTCTGCGTGGGGATCGGTGGTTGGGTTGAATTAGGCCTCTGTGTGGGGATCGGAGGTCGGGAGGTAGAGGAGAGTGGGGTAACAGCAGAAGAGGGTATCGAGAGGTAGAGGAGAGGAGGAAGAAGACGATGGAGAAAGCAGGGGGATTATAGGGTTTGGGTTTATTTGGGGATAATTTGGGGCATATGTACAGGAAACAAAACCATACTCACCAATGGCTTGAAAGTTTCTACAGAGAAGGTGAGAATTGCAAAGCCTTTTGGTATTTATACCTCGGACCCTAGATTCCATCTAAATCCTCCAAATTCTCAATTCTACCAAAATCATTAACTTTTTGAATACACCGAGAATTGAATGGGGTCATTTAAAATCTCAATTGAATACACCGAGAATTGAATAGAATCACTTAAAGTCTCAATTGAATACACTGTGACTTTTATAAACTCCTTTAAAATCCTAATAGAATACACTAGGATTTTCACATTCTTTTAAATTCTTTTCAAATTCCAATCCAATACACCCCTGTATGAGTGGCGGAGGGAAAAGACCACCAGGGAGAGTTAGAAAGATAATGGCCTTTGATACATTGGACCCACGGTAGATGCTCGTAGAGGTGGAATCTCCAGAGCCACTTCCCAAGCAAGGCTAAATTTTGGTGCCTGAGATTGAGAATACCGAGACCACCGTGAGCCTTAGAGGAACAGGCTACGTTCCAATTGCAAAGATGCGACCCTATTTTGAAACCGGGAGATCCGGACCAGAAAAAATTGCTCCTAATTTGATCTAATCTTCTGATGACCCAAGACGGGAGAAAGTAGAAGGATATCAGATAAAGGGGAATGGCCGAGAGGACAGAGTTGACCAGAATTAATCTGCCCCCTCGAGAAAGACACTTGCCAGTCCAGACATTGAGTCTGGCTTCAATTTTGTCAATGATGGGGAACCAATCTGATCTATGAAGCTTGCCCCATCTGAGAGGAATACCTAGATAGGTAATGGGAAAAGAGGCCATGGGACAATTAAAAAATTGGGAGACTTCTGCCTGACGGCTAGAATCACCACCAAGCCAAGTCACCGAAGACTTTTGGAAATTGATGGATAGACCAGAGGCAAGCTCGAAGCAATAGAGAAGAAGTTTCAGGTTACGTAAGGATGAATGGTCAGGTTTGATAAAAATGATGGTGTCGTCGGCATACTGCAGATTAAGAATACCATCAAAGCCTTGAGTGCGTCCGAAGCCTTCAATGACATGAGCCTCGCGGGCGATGCGCAAGAGTCTGCTGAAGACATCAGCAACAAGGGAAAAGAGAAGAGAGGAGATCGGGTCTCCTTGACGAAGACCGCATTTGACCTTAAACTTATGACCTTCAGTGCCGTTGACAATGATGGAGGAGGTACCAGCTGTGAGGCTGGATTTAATCCACGAGATCCATTTAGGACCAAAACCTCGGTTAAGGAGAATATCGAAGAGAAAATCCCAGCTTACATTATCATAAGCTTTTTGAAAATCCAGTTTGAGAAGGATGCCCTCCGATTTGGAGTGATGGCAGAAGGAAATAATTTCCTGAGCCGAAGCCACACTATCGAGGATGAAACGATCCTTAATAAAACCGGATTGGACCGGGTCAATGAGGGGCGAAATAATCGAACTGAGTCTCGTTGCGAGAACTTTCATGATAATTTTGAAAGTAGTGTTAATAAGACTAATAGGCCTAAAGTCAGAAATCATATGAGCTCCCACCTTCTTGGGAATAAGAACGATGTGAGCGTAATTGATGCGATCAAAAGAAAAGGAACCGTTATGCAAGTCGATAAATATGTTAAGGAGGTCAAGCTTAATCCAGTCCCAAAACTTTTGAAAGAAAAAGGCCGGGAATCCATCCGGGCCCGGAGCAGAGTCGCTTTTTAGCGCGAAAACCGCGGCTTTGATCTCCTCCAAGGAGAATGGATCCTCAAGGGAGGATAGATCAACCGAGAGGGGGCCGTAAAGCTGGGCCCAATCCAGCGAAATGATACTAGACTTAGGGATCCCAATGAGATGTTTGTAGAAGGAGAGGAACGCTTGGTGAATGTCATGATCCGAGACAAGGTCAATACCTTGGTCGTGAATCAAGGAAATGTGATTGTTCCGCTGACGGAAGGAAGCAAAATTGTGAAAAAAGGCTGTGTTGGCATCGCCTTCCTTAAGCCATTTCACTTTGGCCCTCTGTGCCCATCTAGCATGGTCTTGCAAGAGAATATCGGCGTAATCTCTCTTGCAGTCGAGACGCTCAATACGAGCAAAATCCGAGATGGGACCATGTTCCTCTAATACATCAATAGCTTCGATGGAAGAAAGAAGGAAGCTTTTGAGGAAGTTGGAGTTGGATTGTCTGCCTCTATGCCAGATCTTACAACCATGCTTAATGGCGTGAAGCTTGAGAAGCAAAGAGGCAAGGCCAGACGAACCAGAAATAGCGCCAAGACATTCTTCCACCAAATGGACGAAAACTTGGTCTTGCAGCCAAAATTTTTCGAACCGAAACTGATGTCGGTGAGGAAAACGAAAGTCTGAGTGTAGAACAATGGGAACATGGTCAGAGGAGGGGTTGGGGAGAGCCTTAGCAAAAGAGGATTGGAATTGGGTTAACCAAGAAGTGGAAACAAGGAAACGGTCAAGTTTGGCGAGAATCGGAGGAGACCTCTGATTGGACCAGGTGAAGGATCTACCATTGATAGGAAGATCAATGAATTGCAAATCCCTGATGCAATCATTAAAAGAGGAAGACTGAGAAAGGGAAAAGGTTGCGTTCGATCGTTCGGCAGCGAATCTAGTAACGTTGAAATCACCACAGCAAATGTAGAGACCATTGGAGAACTGTTGGAGCGACCTAAACTCGGTCCAAAACAACGGTCTAAGAGAGGGAGAGGAAGGCCCATAAACCGAGATAACTGTGATAACTTGGTTAGGAGCCTTCCAAAGAAGTTGGACAATAAGGAAAAAGGATAGGCGGTGGGTAGACAGAAGAGAGAAGACCGATTCCTTAAAACCGAATAGGATACCACCGCTAGCTCCCGAGGCATCGAGAGAGATCCAGTTGGAGATGACGGATCCTCCAATGGAGCGGAAAAGACGGGGGGAGGGAAATTCGAACTTCGATTCTTGAATCGAGATCATGTCACATTTAGAGGAGACAATAAGGTCATAGATCGCCCTTTGCTTAGCAGGGCAGTGAAGGCCACGAATATTCCAAGAGAGACTAATCATTGGAAAGATGGTGCTCATTGACTCTTAAACGTTCATTGGCCCGGAGAATGCGAAGAGGCTGGGGATCTGATGGATTAATCTTAAAACCCAAGGAGGCTGAGATATCCAAAATCTCTTGATCTTGAAGGGAGTCAAATTGAGCAATGAATAAGGAACCTAACCTCTCAGCCTGAGGAGAGGGGAGAGGGCTAGAATAGCAGGTAGCACCTAAGGGAGAAGAAGAAGAGAATGATTGCTTGGCCCTTAAGCGGGCGCTACATCTAATGAAACGAGGTGAGTGACCAGAAGAATTGGGGGAGCGACAAAGAGGATTACCTTGCTTAATTAGTGGCGAACCAAAAGAAACAAGATTCGGGATGGACGGAGCCACAGGCTGAGATTCGGGAATTGGGGATGGACGGAGTCAAATTTGACAAAATTATAACAAACCACCTTTGCAGGCAAATTCCCCATTTTCTAATACTATAGCTTGCATTTTGTTAAAAATAAAAAATACCATTGCGGGTGCTCATATTCTCTTAGAGCATCCACAATGGTGTTTCTTATTTTTTGGCAAATGGCAAGTATAAAAATGGAATAGATCGAAATGTGTGTAGTGGTTAGTCGCTATATTTTGCTAAAATTTGGGTAGAACGAAACAACTTGTTTCGTCCGTTATTTTTTTTAAAAAAAATTTAATTAATTACCGATTAACTATTAAAATATATTAATTAAATAAATTAATTATTAAAATATAACCTAAACCTATTTAATCACCTAGTTAACCTAAATAAAACCAACTAAACCTAATTCTAATACTTCTTGAATACCTGGACCGACATGTTGTCCCGTCCGAGGTGTTTTTTTGATTTTTTTTCGGCTAATCTGATCCGTTGGATCATGAAAAAAAAATACAAAAGTCATGAAACGGGACACCATGTCCCGGCCGAGGGGTTTAAAAAAAATTTGAGAATGACGATACAACATGTATCGTCCGACCCTATTTAAAATATTAAAAAAAATTAAAAAATACAGGACGAAACAGGTTGTCTCGTCCGATTATATTTAAAAAATTAAAAATATTAAGACGATACATAATGTCTCGTCTTCTATAATTTAAAATTCGCAACTTCATTTCTCATATTTGAAAAGTCACTGTAGCTCATTTGCTATTGTATAAGAAAATAGCAAAGACTGCAGCACTGCATTCTTATAAAATTCTCATAAAATGAGAATATGGGAAATATAGCAAACGACTGTGGATGCTCTTATATGCCAAAAACCAAAACTTTGGTATTGAATGTCTACTTATGCTCTAAACAGTCTAATAGCAAAAATAAAATATAAAAGATACACAATGTATAAAAGAGAAATTACTACCTTAACCTTAATCTATGAGAGAATCATATACAGTTAATCATATACATTTTTGTCCTAAAATATAGCACATGTACACCTCATTGATTGAGGTTTGTGAATAGAGGTCTTCCCAATGTATGTCAAAATACTAATACGGGTATATTCATTTTGGCTCTAATTTGTGGTGATTTTCTGAAATTTAACCAATAATGTATTTGATTTTCGTACTGGTTATGTTCAAAGAGAAATCCATACCTTCACACCGACAACCAAAAAAAAACATTCTAATAGTAATATTTCAAACTTATCCTCCAGCAAAAGAATAAATTAAAGTACAATTTTTTAGGCCTTTACTCACATAGAAAGAACTAAACACAAACAAAAACAACTGCAACTGAGTTTGTAATTACAAGAGGAAGATGCAATTTTTAGGAGAAATACCCTTGAAGAAACAACAACATTTCCCATTATTGCACAATTATAAGGCTATTGATTTTTCTGAAGACAAAAGTCAACATATATTTTCTAAATTAATAACTTTAAATCAAATAAACAATGAAACTAATAATTAAAGAGTCCAGAATCAGATATTGGCATCCTCAGTGGTAGTGACAATTTATAAAACACATCGTCATTGAATTACTCCGATAATACGTGCATCTTTATGCATCATTGGATGCCTCATTTTTACTAATTCCAAATAATAAACACACAATTTTAAACCAATAAAAAATTACGAATAAAATGAATTTCAATAATGCATCAGAGAGATTCCCAATTTTGACTAATCATCATTCTTAACTCAAGACAAGACATAGAGTTTCTGATGTCCCTGTCTTTTTTCTCGTCACTTGCAACAGTTTAACACAATCAAAATTCACAAAAATCGACAACACAATCGGGGAAAAAAAGAAAAAGAAAAAATAAATAAAATGACGAAGAATAAGTGCCTCAGATTGAGTTACTTTTCATTATTTTGAGTGAACAAAACTCAAAGTATATTTAACACCATCACAGGCAAATAAAACATCGGATAAAACTTATAAAATAATCAAATCGACAAGAACGAACAAGAAATCAATTTGGAAGATTATTACCGATTGGATTCATCGATCGATTCAATTGATGGAAAGTGAAAGTGAAGAAGGGGAATGGGGGCTAGGGTTAGGGTTTATCAAGTGAAGTTTGGAGATGGCCTAAAAGTGGGTTTATTTTATATGGGGTCTTTGGTGAGCTGTCACGTATTGGGCCTACATTGTGATGGCTGTTGGCCTGGCCCAGGATCATCTAACCATTCACATTCTAGAGTGTTCGACAGCTTAAACAAACACACATTGTGCACGTGTTTTGTGCTAAAATGGACGTTTTAGAAAAGAATTTTTCCCAACTTAAGAATATCCACGGCCAAGTGCTATTTATGCATAAAATGTATTTTATAGTAAACCGATCAGCTACAGTCGTTTGCTATTTATGCATTTTAAAAATAGCGACAGTAGATTGCTATAAATGAGAATGAGTTTGAAAGAAATACATATTATACAGGACGCAACTTCACTTTCCGTCCCACGAAAAAATTTATTTTTAAATTCTCCGACGCAACTTCACTTTCCGTCCCTCACCAAAAAAATTAATAAAACATAATTAAAAACAAAAAAAATCCTCCCCCCTTGGACGAAACTTCACTTTACGTCCAGTGGGGAGCCATTAAATTTTTTTTCCAACTAAAAAATGATTTTAAATTTTTAAAAATTCGAAAGAAATTCGAAAAACCGTGGGACGGAACTTCACTTTCCCTCTATCACTTTTCTGGTTTTCTTTTTTCCTTCCAACGCAACTTCACCATCCGTCTAATATTAAAAAATTAATTAAATAATTCGTTTCGCTCTTCCGACGCAACTTCAAAGTACATCTAGTATTTTTTTTATCTTAAATTGCTATAAAATAGCATTGGACGACTACAGAAAATTCTAGAAATGCTATATGTAAATATGCATTTTGCCATTTTTTGACAATCACGGCTGTGGATGCTCTAACAATGTCATAAAAAAGTCTGATTCCCTGGACCAACTTTTAAGATAAAAAATTAAGTCGTAGTATCTTTTTTTTCACTTACTTAAAATATTTTCTCAAAAGTTGGTTCAATTGATCATGATTTTAACAATGTTGCAATTGAGGTTCTGATTATTCACTTTTGAGTTAATCTCTAATCTCCAATATTATAATAACAACAACAAGATATTTTAAAAATATGAGAAGGGAGAGGGCAGAGAGAGGGGGAGAGAGCTAGCGCATTGAGAAGGAAGAAGATCTTATGCTCATATACTTCTCCTTGTCCTAAGTTTTCACCCATCACATCGCTGTCATTTCCAACCCCTTCACATCCCCCACCTCCATATGCTTCCCCACCCCCAAAACAAAAACCGCTCCATCTTCACTTCCTCCTTCCCTAAACAAACCCCCAAACCCTACTTTCAACCCACCCTCAAACTCTTTTTTCCCCCGCAAAACCCACCGCAAAATCGTCGGGTCTCTAAGAGAATGAAGAAGTGATGCATGAAGTGTGGCGAAAGCGACCACTTGGCGGCCGCATTTAAGAAACTTGGCTTTCACTGCTTTAATTGCAAGGCCACTGTCACGCCTCGCTTCCCAAAAAGGAATACGGAATACGGTATACGACTAAGTCCAGCGAATGGTTTTCACCATCTATAAACTATACGGATCTACTTAACTCAGCTCAACAGTAAATATAGCAATATACTCAACTACACATGCATGAATAATTATAAATCAACAGTATTTATTTGCAACAATAATAAATATTCCAAACCAATACATGATCTGAATCAAAATAAACTCCGGAACTACAAGCCCATTACAAGTCTCAAAGTAGCAACATGAATGAAATAACTCAAAAACAAATCACTAAGCAAGATTTCTCCAAAGCGAAGCCTAAAACTTCTGCCACCAACTCCCTCGGGTAGTTGATCACCAAAACCTGCTCATATAGCAATTGAAAGAAAATAGAAAGACAGGAAAATAGTACGCCCATTAGTTGCAAGTTCCAGGCCGCAAGTAGTACAAGCAAGAAAGGAAAGGGAAAAACTAAAGTAAAACAAAAGTACTGACATGGAGATAAGCAACAAAGGATGACAGTCTACAGATAACAGAGATAGCAGGATAACAATAAAGAGTGTAGTAATAACAGTAGGAAAGGGAAAAACTAAAGTAAAACAGAAGTACTGACATGGAGATAAGCAACAAAGGATGATAGTCTATAGATAACAGAGATAGCAGGATAACAATAAAGAGTGTAGTAATAACAGTAACAGTGAAGTCAACAATAACAGTGAATTCAACGGTAACAGTGAAGTCAACCATAATAGTAACAGGATGTGACAGTGAAACAGTTATTCTTATGTCTAATATTCATTACTATCTAGGTAGCACTTCATGTGTCCCAAATTTTACCACATGGTTGCTATATCAAACAGTTTCGTTTTAAGATTTCGTAGTGGAACTTCTATAGGCCGTGTACTCAGGCAAACAGTAACAGTAAAAGTAAATAATAACGGTGTCATGGATCATGTAATCATGCATCCAGAGAAAAACAGTAACAGTAACAGTAAACAGTAACGGTGTCATGGATCATGTAATCATCCATCCAGAGAAAAACAGTTGGTGAAACACTGTACCACTGTAAACAGTTGGGAAAACGAGTCCCCTTCTGAGTATACATTTTTATATTGTCCATTACTAGATCTTTTCCTTAAATCCCGGCTTGATTAGTTGTCATTATTATTAAACAGGTGTGAACGAACACAACATGGATAAAGACATGGCAAGAAAAAAGGACAGGTCTAAGATGAATAGGAAACACAACGGGTGACCAAAACAACCTATAACAGTCAAAACAACGAAACTTCCAGTTCTGGACAGCAAGACACTATTGTACTAAATCTGATATTTACGTTGCTACAGAACTGCGAATCTAGATCTGTCATAAAATCTGAAAACTAGACTCTCTGCCGATTCAACGCATATATACAAGTCACACATCAGCCACAGAAACAGAGTTGAAAACAGCATTTAATACAGAAGTTATGTTCAGCCAGAAAATGCAAAATTTTGTTTATAAGCATGAAAAGGATTTTAAAAACATCATAATTAATTCTGAGAAAAATCTGGAATATTTCCTAACATATCTAGTCTCAAAATATAAAATATCATGAATTTATATTACAGATAGTATAGTCAATACAATTGGCAAAACAGAATAATGCAACAAAATATTGAATCTGAAAGTTCGGACACAGCAGTACCAAAACAGAGATAATTCATAAAATATAATACTAAATCCAGATCCATCAAAAGGGTGATAAAATAGATAAATTAGGTTACATTTCTTATTCAAAAAGTTTTTATCAAAAATGAATAGAATCAGGTTGAAAACATAATTCTTTACTGAACAGCATGCAGTTTGGAAATATATCGATTGGTTTCCTAAGCATGAAATGAGATACAAAAGTCATTAATTAATTCCACAAAAATTAAGAATTGATCCCAATCATGTCTAAACAGACTCAACAAAATATAGAGTTCAAATTCTACTTTTAATATCAGTTTTAAAATAATATTGAATAAAGAATACATATAATTCAGAATCTAGAATATACGATATGACTGCAGTAAAATAGCAATAACTCATGCATTGAAAATCGGAATTCATATCCGTTGAAAGTTATGAAAACTAGAAAACAAAACCTAAAAATCATGTTCACAACTTTATTTATTTTATTGATGTTAACAGGGTCGAAATTACTGTACAAAAATAGGACAGCAGTGAAACAAAACTTCTTTTATACATTTTATCGAATAGTTTAATTGCAAACAATCCAAACTAAGATGGCATACAAAGCATGGTATATAGGTAACTCAAATCAGCATGGCATGTGTATTAATGGTCTAGAATGAGATAATACATCGTATAAGCATCCATGAAGCAATCATCTACAACATACGATAAGTCATAACAAGCATACAACCAAGATTTCCATCTAATCTAATTATTTTCATGCAACGTGTGTCAACTACTGTGAACTACTCATGATCAAAAGATGAAGGAACGGATCAACTAACAAAATATGGTCATCATGAGGGTACTAACAACTTCATGCGAGACTACTTACGGTATTTAACTTGTATGACAAAAGGACACATACAAGCTACTTACCTGTGGAGATGATACCGAGGAGAAGAGAATAACGGGAATGGATCCCGGCACAACGACGATCGGGAACCACGCAAGTCTTGATGAGATGATCACGATCGGACACGGATCTCGATATTGATGATCAAACAATCGGACAAATCAGCACGGATCTTAATGATGATCAAGATCAAGATCAAATCAAACGGACGGTCCAGATCAAGGTGATCAAGTTCAGATTTGATGATGATCCCGATCACGATGAAAGATCAGATGGCCCACATCTCCCTAATGATGAAGATGATTATGATGATCAAGATCGATCGATCGAACGGCTGCGATCAAAGGAAACTTGATGATGATCAAGATCGATCGATCGAACGACTACGATCAATGGAAGCTTGATGATCATCATGATCGTGATGATCAAGAGGAGATCGGATGACCCACATCCAAACAATCAAAGATCAGTGATCAAAACAGCTACAGTAATGGGGTTTTGGCTCTGGCTCGATTAGCGGCAACTCTAACGGCGGAAGGCAGTCGATGGCGGAGGATGAGGAGGATGGCACAGGTGGTCGGTGCACGAGGGCGGAGAAGAGGGTGCACATGGCGATGGAAGTGCTTGGGACTGGTGTTCGGGAGCGCAACGTCGAGGTGGAGTTCGACTGGATGGAGACGAGGTTGAAGAGGGTGATCGGAAGATGCAGGGTGCAGCATCGAGGGTAGCTCGATGGGAGGACGAAAACAAGATGGAGGTGAAGCGGGTGCTCTGTTTTCGGAATGAAAATAGGGGAAGGTAGCGATGGGAGGTTGGCGAGGGATGGCAGGGCGTCGACAACGAGGAGGGGAAGGCAGTGGGTTGAGGAGGTGGTTGAGAAGATGGCGACTGGAGGTGGAGTTGGGTTTTGGATCAGAGCGGGGGAGGAGAAGGGTGAACAGGAAGAAAGGGTTTAGCGACTAGGGTTGCACAGGGAATAGGGTAGGGCTAAGGTTTAGAATAATAGGGTATAAATATATAGGGTGAGGGTTTGGGATAATGGGTTGAATAGGATTTGGATCCAAAAAGAGAATGGGTATTGGGTTTTGGGTTATAAAATCCAATAGGAGATAATTAAATAGAGTAGGCTTTATAAAGCATACATATATATATATATATATATATATATATATATATATATATATATATATATATATATATATATATATATATACACATTAAATCATGAACAATCAAAACTAATAATAGTAGTAATAACAATAACAATAGTAATAACAATGAGATAATGAGAATAATAGTAATAGTAGCAATGTCATATACAAAATAAGATTTTATTACAACAAGAAAATTATTTGAAAATAACTACAAATGCGACTAATGAATAGAATGAATAAATAATAAACAATCAACAAAATAACAACAACAATAATAATAGTTAATAAAATTACATAATAAACTAAGATTTGGTTTTAACAATTTATTAAAATAATCTGAATAGTAACATTACATTTGATTTGGGCTAGAATATAATAGTTGATTAATTAGAAATAGAAGTTAAAGTTAAAATGCATTATTATTCGGAATAAAAATAATTTTCGATTATAAAATACTTTAATATAAAAATCTAAAACCGAATTTAACAAATACTGAATTTATAAATATTGAAATACAGAAAATATTCAGGAAATACACATTTATAGGAACAGGGGTTATAGCCACAAAGTGCGAGAATGCATGTTGTTCAATCGGCGCAAGTCCTTGGAGGTTCAGGTGCCCACAACTTTAATTTTGCATAATCCCTCCCGGCACTGCATGCCAGCACTTTCCTCCACCTTACAAACCAAAAGACCTCCCCATTGACTAGAGATGTGGAATACACTTTGAACTTTGCTCGGGATGGCCAGGGATGGTGATGGTTGGAGAAGGCGTCTTTCATGTCCAGTTCCCATCGACAGTGAGTGCAAGTAAGGCAGTGGAAGATAGGCTCTTCCACTTCTCTGGCTTCGCGGCAACCTTCACACCTTGGTCCATGGATTATAGTGCCAAGATGAAACCCAAGTCATGCTTCATATGGATCAACATCCCCATGCTACCATTCCATATGTGGAATCGGGGGTCTCTCGAGTCAATCATCAAGCCATTTGCCAACCTGATCACACTGAGCAAGAAAATAAAGGATGCTGAAAAAAGTGATCAAGCTTTGGTCTTCATTGAGGTGGAAGATATCACACTTATTCCCAAAACCCTAACTATCTACTATACAGTTCCTTGGTCTCTTGAGAAATAGGTGTTTGACATCCATGTTCTCCTTACTGAACAACCCATAATGATAGAGGATGTTAAAATTAACAAAGTTCAATTGTTCACCAGTTCCATTGCCAATATTGAGAGAGGCTAGGGATCAAACTAGTGTAAGAAGAGGAAGGATACGACATTGGTTGAGGTGAACGAATCATTGGAGAATACTAACCAGGTTGAACAAGCAACACCAAACTTGAATCCACCACCCCGTCACAACTAGTACAGGCGAAGGAGATCACCGTACCCCAGCAGAATTTTGAAATTCAAACTGAGAGGGAGAATATCCGCTGTGAAATCAGGGAAAGGAAGCAAGTGGTTGGCCAGAATCCAACCCCTGATTTAGTTTCCAAAGATAGCTGCAATTTGGCCGAAAAAATTACCATATCAACTCCTCCAACAGTAAAGCCGGTAATCACTCCCCTATATTTGATTATTCCCCAACTGGCTTCGATGATAGCTCAAGCAGTTACATGTCTATGGTTTGGAACAACAAAGTTTTTAACTTGCCAACCTCATTATTCCAACAAATTAAGCATGCAATCGAGCAGGTCTTAGCCCTTAGTAAGAAGACCCTCAACTTATCCTAAAGCCCAGTGATGCCAAGCTGCAACCCTCCTCATCTTCAACCTGACTCTTCAATCTGGCCCCCTCAACCCATGGAAGCTCCCTCTGTTACTGCTAGCATACCCCCGAGTTTTGAAGACATGGTTGCCAAACGCAAGAGCAAAACAAGCATCTCCAACTCTCTCAAGATGCATGTGCTTCCTCTATTCAAGGGATCAACCTCCACGAGGAGTCTGGCTCAACGGTCTGCTAAGACGCCTGCTATTGCTTCCACATGCAGGGAGGGATTTGTCAGCTCAGGTACAAAGTTTTTCAATTCTTTTAAGCTTCTGTTTGATGATGATCTCCTTGATGTTGCTCAGTCGGTGAGAGTGGAGGTCAAGGGGCCCCATGCCATTGCGAAGGTCATAATTTCTGAGAGGAATGTAGTTGTCACCTCCAAGCCAACTGTCCCGTCGAGATGAAATTCTCTCCCTTTGTTTTGTGTATGTTGTTATTTCCTGTCTTGGTTGTTGTGTTCTTTGATTTCAAAAATGAGAATCGGATGTTGGAATTGGAAAGGACCTGGCAGCCTTGACAAATGCTCCTTGATTAAGGATGTAATTCAAATGGCTAAATTTTCAGTTGTATGTATCCAAGAATCAAAATTGTCCAACCCCAGTAGTAGAAAACTTGAATCCATATGGGGGCTTACCATCACTAAGTGGATAATTCAAGATGCCATCGACAGTTGTAGGGGTGTTATGGTGGGCTGGAATGATAACCTATACAATTTCTTCTACTTAACTATTGATATTTTCTCAGTTTCCATATCACTTAGAGAGATGAAATTAGGTTTGGAGTGGTCCCTAACTTCACTTTATGCTCCATTTGAGAAAGATGATCGGGATGTATGGCATTAGATCATTCAATGCAGGCACTTCCTTTGCCCTTGTTGTGGGTTATGTGGGGATTTCAATGCTACACTTTCTAATCAGGAAAGGAACAGAGGTAAGAGCTCATGGCGGGACATGAAATAATTTGCAGATTCTATTGCTCTATTGCAGCTTATTGATGTAGCTTTCTCTGGAAGGAAGTATACCTGGTCCAACTTGAGAAGTGATTTCCATCCATGGCTAGGCTAGACAAGTTCCTCATCAATCAAGAATGAGACCTCATCTTGTTCTCCTTGCCAAGGGTTGCTTCTGATCATTTCCTCATTGTTCTTGATACACTAGCCATTCCCCCAAAATCTAACTTCTTCTGGTTTGAAAAGGCTTGGTTCTCAGACCCCCAATACCCAGGCTTGGTTGCAGAGTGGTGGAACTCTTTCAACTGCAGAGGTTCGCCAGTGGATATTTTTGGCCAAAAAAATACCTTGCTTAAAAGGAGGAATAAAGATTGGAGCTATAAAAGCTTTGAGAGTATTAAAGCAAAGAAGAAAAAATTGCTAAACACTATACATGCCCTAGATCTTGAGCCGGGGTCCAGAGTGTCAAGTGAAACTGACAAATTGATGAGATCGAATGTTATTCAGGAATATGAGAAGTTGGTGAAGGCAAACACCACATATTAGAGACAAACGGTCCGAGAGACATGACTCAAATAAAGATATGCTAATTGTAAATTCTTCCATTGCATTGCTATTGGTAGGAGGAGGAGAAATTTTATTCTCTCTAATAGTTGAAGACCAAGTGATCACTGGACAGAAGCTTATAGGGGAGGAGTTTCATAAGCATTTTTATTAAATCTGTGGTACTACAAACAGTTTAGATTTTTCTGTTGATTAGTCTGTACTGTATCCAAACTAGCATGATCTGAGCCAGTTAGACATGACTTTCACCATAGAAGAAACCAAACAAGCTATCTTCTCCATTAGTGCAGATAAAGTTCCTGGCCCTGATGGCTTCTCAATGAGCTTCTACCATACCTTCTGGGAGGTAATTCAAAGTGATATCATGAATATGTTCAATTATATCTATGTTGGCTCAGGTGATATTTCTAGGCTAAATTATTCTGACATTACTCTTATTCTCAAGTGTGATGGAGCTAATAATGTTCAGAATTTCAGACCTATTAGTCTTGTTAACCGGTCTTTCAAGTTCTTCACTAAAGTCTTAGCCAACAGGATGAGCCTCTTCTTCAGGATCTTGTGTCTTCCTCTTAATGTGCTTTTCTCAAAGGCAAATCTACAGTTGAGTGTTTCCTGGTGGCTCATGAAATAATTTACTTATGTTCAAGAAATGTAACCCCCATTTTCTCAAATACGTATTTTCTGAATATTTTCTGTATTTCGATATTATAAATTCATTATTTGTTAAAATTGTTTTGGATTTTATATTAAAGTGTTTTTCTAATCAAAAATTTATTCACTTCAAATAATGATGTGTTTTGATCTTATTTTCGAGATCTTATTGATCAACTATTTGTAGTTGAGTCCAAATTATATATATATATATATATATATATATATATATATATATATATATATATATATATATATATATATATTGGGTCATTTTAGTAAATTGTTAAACCTGAATAATTATTTTATTGTATGATTTTATTATTTTTATAATTATAATTGTTACCGCTGATTCTGGTGTGGGGGTAAACAGATGAGATTTGTGAGTTCGAGGAAAACCTGAACAGCGGATCCAAGCCTTCTGATTCCTGCTGCTACCTGCAAGGAAGTGCGATACACCGGGGTTGATTCCGGCGACGCACCCTCCGACGCTCTTGTCAGTAACCAGTGGTGATTAAGAAAGAGCTTAAGGTGGAAAAAGAGTGATTACCTGGTCATAGTGGTAGGGGGAGGTATTTATAGTCGCCATGGGAGTGATTAGGGACCTGATTTCCTGTGTAACTGTCAGGAGTAAAATCCTCACAATCTGTTTAGGAAACTGACCACTGATCCCCGATGAGAGCAAATCAGGCCCGTTGATTCGGTCAAATCAGTGACCCTGATTTCCTCTTGCTGGTCTGGGTCTGTCTCGGGTCGGGACCCGTACCCAGTTGGAGTGAATCCATTCGCGGGTTATTGGATCTGCGGGAAGGAGATCCAGTATCCGTTTCGGACCCGTTTGTATGTAAAATTACCGTTTTACCCCTGAGCTTCAAGATTCGTGCCCTAATCTGGATGGTTCCGATTTAATCCCATTTTTAGCCATATCACGAGCCCCCCACTCCTAAAGACTGAGTGTGATCAGCCTTTGAGGAGGAGTAGTTTAACTGTTTTAGTGGCTAGTGGAGTTGTATCGGAGTCCGAATGGAGGATTTTAAATCTCAAAGAGGGTAGTGAGGTAATTTTTTGATGCCATGTGCAGTTCTGTAGCCATATCGAGTATTTGACGGCTTTTATCTATTTTTTCAGACTATTTATTTAATTTTGCGATGTGTTAGCTAATGGTTCGGGGGCCTTAACAGTACATTCTAGGCAATAATTGTTCGTTCAGGGGCTTAAAAATATCCCCCCGAATTTCTAATTATTTTTTCAGAATTTTTAGTTAATTTTCCCGAATTTTTAGCAATTTTTCGCAATTTTTAAATAAATAAAACGATTTAAATAAATAAAAATTGATTTTAAATACTGATTTATAACGTGGCGCAATCTGGACCCTTGATCTTGGGCGAGCGCGAATTTCTGAGTGATCCGACGGTCCAAGTCGCTCGGCATCCATTTTCTCGCTTTTGACGCTCGGATGGGCACTTGCTCGGTTGGCCGACCGGAGGTGTAAGGGTTCGGCCATCCGAGCGACGTAGCGTAATCTGAGCCGTCGGATGGTGGTGCGAATCTTGAGACGGGCGCGTTTCCCAAGAGAACGCTATCTTGTCGTTTAGCGCACGTGGCAAGATCTGGACCGTTCATCATCAGGAGCACGAATTTCTGGAAGATCCAACGGTTGTGATTGTTCGGCTGCTTTTTTCTCCGTTTTGACGCTCGGATGGGCACTTGCTCGGTTGGCCGACCGGAGGTCTAAGGGTTCGGCTGGTCGAGCGATGCTCTGGGGCACCGGATGGACACTTGCTCGGTTGGCCAACCGGAGGTCTGAGGGTTCGGTTGGTCGAGCGAAGCCCTAGTCCACCGGATGGACACTTGCTCGGTTGGCCGACCGGAGGTCTGAGGGTTCGGTTGTCCGGGCGAAGCCCTGGTCCACCGGATGGACACTTGCTCGGTTGGCCGACCGGAGGTCTGAGGGTTCGGTTGTCCGGGCGACGTGGCGCAATCTGAGCCATCGGATGATGGCGCGAATCTCGAGACGGGCTCCATTCCCAAGAAAATGCTATCTTGCGTTTAACGTCGCTGCAAGATCTGGGCCGTCTGATCGAGATCTTACACGAAAGTTGAGGAGAAAGTGAGTTTTCTCCGTTTTGACGCTCGGATGGGCACTTGCTCGGTTGTCCGACCGGAGGTATAAGTGTTCGGTAATCCGAGCGTGGTAGCACGATCCGGGCCGTTAAATGGCGAAGCGAATCTCGAGACGGTTCAGTTCCCAAGAGCATTAATGGCACCCCAGGATTTGTGAGGCGTTCCAACTTCCCGGGGGCATTGAGAATGGCGCCATCCAATTAATGCGTGGCGTTTCAACTCCCGAGGGTCATAATGGCTGGTTCTTGAAGGGTAGTTTATAAGTACCCCATTCCCCTTGTCGTTTCAGTCGCAACAATGCTGAGTTTTAGACCTCGGAGGTGTCTGCCTTGGGTGGTTGCACTTCGGCCATGGTCTCCTCCTGACTCTGACGGTCCCAAAGTGGATGTCAGGGTCGGGGGAGATCAGGGCAGAAGAGGTGACGACCGGAGTCAAGGCGGATGCCTGTCTTCTTCTGAAAGATCTTAACCCTAAGGTCGTCGGTCGGGTGGTCACTCTTCCGCCGTGGTCTTCTCCCGACTCTGACGGTCCCGATGTGGATGTCAGGGTCGGAGGAGATCAGGGCAGAAGGGGTGATGACTGGAGTCCGGACCCAGGGTATAAGGCGCTTCGGAAGGATGGGTGGTCACCCTTCCGCCGTTATCTTCTCCTGATTCTGATGGCCCCGACGTTGGTGTCAGGGTCAGGGGAGATAAGGGCAGAAGAGTTGACGACCAAAGTCCGGATCCGAGGGATGAGGTGCTTCGGAAGGATTTGTGGTCATCCTTCCGCCATGATCTTCTCCCGATTCTGACGGTCCCGATGCGGATGTCAGAGTCGGCGGAGATCATGGCAGAAGAGGTGACGACCGAAGTCCAGAGCCGAGAGACGAGTTGCTTTGGAAGGACGGGTGGTCGTTCTTCTACCATGATCTTCTCCTGACTCTGATGGCCCCGATGCGGGTGTCAGGGTCGGCAGAGATCATGGCTGAAGAGGTGACGGCCGAAGTTTGGAGCCGAGGGACAAGCTGCTTCGGAATGATTGGTCTCTTCCCATCTCTGTCTTCCTTCTGGGCTGACGGCTTCTGATGGTTGTCAGCCCGAAGGAGTTAGAGATGGGAGGTGTGCCGACCTACTTTTTAACCGGGCCCCGTGAGTCGGCGGTTTCTCTCTAATCCCTGGACGATTCATGGCTTCGACTCCGAGGCTGCAGGCTTTGATTTGTTCACGGGAGAGGGATGCCGACCGAGACCTGGGGCCTGGGGGGCTCGCCGAGGGCGGTGCCTTAAAAGTTTTAATCCAAATTTTCTCTGGCTTCTTCAGACAGAGGTGGAGCGTCTGGGTCCGAAATGCTCTGACCGGGCAATGTGGCACGGTTGTCCGAGCGACATGGCATAATCTGAGTCGTTGGATGGTGGTGCGAATCTCAAGACGGGCTCAGTTCCCAAGAAAATGCTATCTTGTCGTTTAGCGTCGTTGGCAAGATCTGGGCCGTCTGATCGAGATCTTACACTGAAGTTGAGGAGAAAGTGAATTTTCTCCGTTTTGACGCTCGGATGGACACTTGCTCGGTCAGCTGACCGGGCCCTTTGCTGCTGGGTTCGGATCGCACGTAGTTCGGGTTTAGATCCTGCTGTGCCGAGCTACTTGACTTGGTGAAAAGACACAGTCGTTTTGGGCCTTCGTGACGTTTCGAGGGCGGCCCAAGAGTCGCGCCCTTACGTTGGGAAGCCCAAGAGACTTTTCTTTTCACTATAAATCTTCACTCCCCCACCCCAAATCTCATTCTTCACTTTTACTTTCTCTCTCAAGTTTTTACTTTTCACCTTCGAAGTTTTTAGCTCCCGGGTGGTGTTGCTAGCTGTCGCGGCAAGGCGTTTCCTTACTCCGGCGAAGTTTTCCGACCATAGCAGTCACTTCAAGGTCAGTCTCTCTCCTTTCTTTTTAGAAAAATGGTTAAGATTACTTCTTCGGATGAGACCCCCGCCTCGGACCAAGTCGTCGGCCGAGCGGGTAAAGGAAAGGAGGTGATAGAGCTGACCGAGCAGACCGTTGTTCGGCCGAGCAAGAGCGGCGAAGTAGCCGAGCCGCCCCAGGACGTTGTGGCGAAGTCCCAGAAGGGCAAGGGAGCGGTCACGATAATCGAGCAGCCAAAGACGGCCGGGGAGTTCGGTCGGCAGCCTATTGTTCTGTCGAGTGTGGGGGGTGTCCGGAGCTACTCTGGGGAGATGCTGGAGAAGGTTACCCAGGGTACTGCCAAGTCGGTGGAGGATAATGAGCCGAGAGAGTTGTCCGAGGTGGACCACACCATTTCGTCTCTCACAGAGGCGGATCTGCATCGGATCCGGACCGGATTCCAGATCCCTGTCGAGTATGGGTTACTTCTCCCCAGACCGGGTTTTCGAGCCTGCACATCGTCTTCGGCTGACGCGTGCGTATTTCCCCTCGACTCCTTGGCCGCCGGGCTCCGCTTTCCGCTCCATCCATTCATCGTCGAGGTTCTTATTTGGTACGGTTTGAGCCCTGCCCAGCTAATGCCGAACACTTGGAGGCACGTCTTGGCGTTTGTTCTCCGGTGTCAAGAGATCGGTGTCGAGCCGAACATGTTTCTCCTTCGGAGCCTCTATCGCCCTTGTCAGCCGAATTGGAACGAGCAGAGGTTCTACCTCTCGCCGCGGACGGGCGCGAAGTTGATCGAGAACCCGGACTCGATCAAGCATTGGAAGGAGAAGTATTTCATTATCCGAGCTCCCGAACCTTGGGTGATTCTGGTAGCTTGGTCGAGGGATGGCCTGCCTAAGCGGGCGAAGAAGGAGCCGGTGCTGAGTGACGAGGAGGCGGAAGTCCTCAAGAAGCTCCTTGCCTTGCCGACGCTCAGTTGGAAAGATATTACCGAGGAAGCTCTGTTTCGAGGGGGTCTCAGTCCGATCGATCCTAGTACGCTTCTGGTATTTTTGCTCCTTGAATGAATTTCTTGAAAAATTTGTCTAAGTTTTTTCATTCGGCTTGTGCAGAGTCTTCTAGGATGGACTATAGGGCGTTGATGGCGAAGGCCAAGGCGAGGGAGCAGGAGACGAGAAAGAAGAGACCCTCGACTGGGCCTCAGGGGGGCCGAGCGCCAAAGATACCTTCGGTCCCGAAGACCGCTGACCTGCAGAAGGTCATCGTCCCGGAGGCCGGTCCCGAGCAGGAGAAGGTCTCGGCCTCCGATCCTCCAGTCCCTGATGCGCCGACACCAACGGCAAAGGGGGATGCCCCCGGCTCGTCGAGCGGCGCGTTCGGCGTGAACGAGGTGCTATCCCTTCAAGTTCCGCCCCTCACTGCCGATGCGGAGAAGATCTTGACCGAGGGGCACAAGCAGATCTTCGTCCCCGACTGGAAAGTGATGAAAGTCGACAGCTTTTTGGGCGACGGCAACATTTGCATGCAGGCGGTGAAGCACCTGCCGACCCCAAAGGACCGAGCGGCCCTTAAGTTCGGGCAAGTTGGGGACTGTAATACCCTGACTTTTCTAATATATGAAAGATTATTCATTTTTATATATAGTATACTTGTGTAATATTTTTCAACATGATGAATAAGAACATTGTTTTTATAAAGTATTTTCCCTAAAGCCCAAATGTTAATTTACTTATTTATTTTCTACAAAATAACTAGTTTGGCCCAAATTGGTTTTAAGCCCAGGAATTTAAACCCTCTTATTATTTTCTACAACTTGTAATGTAGCAATTCTTTCCGGGTATTTTAATGTACAATTTGTGGTGTGACTTGTGCTTACACGTGCACTCAATGTACACGTGCATTAGGCACAAATTCTTGGCCGGTTTTGTGTGGAGAGTGGATGAAATCATGGGTAGTTGCTTTTGGGGTGTGGGTAGTTTCTCAAACTTCCGCATAGATCTCAGCCTTTGATCTCTCAACTTCCGAATGCATCTCCACCCTCCATTTCACCTATATTCTAGTATAAATACCCCCTCCTATTCCCTATCTCTTTTACACTAAATTTCCTAAGTTTTCAAGAGAGTATCTGTGAGTTGTGTGAGAGCTTTTCTGTGGAGGCAAGCAGCATTGCTGGAGATTTCGGTGTGGAGCAAAGGAACAAGAAGTGTTGAGCTATATTGAAGGACTTGCGGGATTTCGTTTATTTCTTCATTTAAGGTGGGTGTTTCTCAGGACTTCTAATGTAGGAATAATGCTATAATTATCGTGATTGATATTATGTTATAAAAAGTAATTTGAATGCTGTAGAAATTGCTTGAACATGCTGAGAATGTTGAGACGAGACTGTCGGTACGGTCGACTGCCATGTGAGCCAGTCGACTGGTACGAGACGTTATTTTTATAATATGCTGATAAACATGTGTGTGAATAGCCATGATGGTGGGATTATTAAATGTATATGATTTCCCTACGACACACATGATGGAGGGAAGATAAATGAGAAGAACTAATAGTGATAAATATCTGAAGTTGTCGGCGCAGTCGACTGACTTGGTGTTAAGTCGACTGGTGCTTCATTTCTGAATATGACTGTTTTGAAAGTTCCCTGAATAAAAATATTTCATTTATATAGACCTATTATGACTGTAAGAAAGTATGAGCAATGTGAATGCATGTTTAGAGTAGTTTTCTCTAAAAGAGCATGTTAATAACTGAGAAAATTGTGCTGTGAATGCTACTGAACGAGAGGAACTTTGCTTATGAAACATGAATTGATGCATACTGTTAATTGATATCATGATGCAAGTACACGTAAGAACTGTAAATAAATCCCCTAATTGAAATGGATCTGTCCAGTCGACCGAATGCATATAGTAAGTCGACTGATCTGGACTTAGAAATTATGCTGTTTGAAATCTCCAGGACAGACGACTGATTAATGAACAGTCGACTGTTATGTGGATAATATTGTGAATATGGAAGGTTGCGGGACAGGCGACTGGTTGAGTGCAACAGTCGACTATCCCGAGCTTTTATGAGGAACCTGTATGTGACTGTATAAGTCGACTGGCGTTCTTCCAAGTCAACTGTACAGAGTGGACTTTTGATAATTTGATTCATGTTATTTACTGTTGGTAATGATGAACTTTATGCTTTTAAATCAATGGATTCTGTTTATGGCTGTATGAATTATGTGAAAGGAATCATAGATGAGAATTGAGAATTGAATGAATAATTATGAAAGGCTAAATCATGATGAGAAAGTCTGTGGGACTCTAAAATGAAATCATGAGCTGATGGCGCTCAATTGGATATTGTGAATTTGAAATTGAACGAAAGAGTAGCTAAGTCTCCCCGGCAGTGAAATGAAATGATATTGAGAAATAGACCAGGTTGGTCATGTGAAATGAAATGATAAGTCCGGTTGATGGAGAGGCTAACTCTAGAGCTTGATTTTATTCATGATTCTAATGTAACTTAAATACATAGTGTGGAGGTGATGAAGGTGAGAGAAAAACATGAGTATGAGAGCTAGGGTACGGTGCGGGTGTGTGAGCCGCAGAATGCATGCTTGATGCGTCAAGACATGGCGCGGGCACAGCTCAGTAATGATCGGACTCTAGTCACGCTTGTGGGATGTTTTGGTGACTGCAAGAGGAGTGTGTTCAGGGAGGAGGCTGAATTGTCGCAGAATGCATGCTTGACGAGTCAAGACATGGCGCGAAATTCTACTCCAGGGGCCAGGATACATGCCTGTACTCATAGAATCATCTAGGATACTCACTGGAATTACAGAAGTAGAGTAAGTCATGGCGGGGGATTGAACCCTACAAAAATGAAGAATGATTAAGAGGCTTGCCCTCGAACCTATGTAGTATGGGATGCACAGAATTCGAACAAGTGTGCATTAGTGCCATGTGTAAATTAAATAAATTGCATTAAGGATTAAGTGCACAATCACGACACGACATCTCTAAAAGTTTCCCCTTTGATTTTATATGCTTATTATGAACAAGATTGTTGATTTGTTAAGAAATGAGATTCATTATACTGTTTCTGGCATAGAGAGGATGGCCATGTATAATTATCGTCGGTTGAATAAACTGACGTACCCACAGTTTTGTATGCAGGATAAATTACATGTAAAGAGGAATGGATGCATAAAGATCTCATTATGTTGTTATTCATTTATGTAAATGTTGTATATTTTGCTTCTGCTGTGTAAATTTAAATGTGAGATGTTGTAACTCTGATGTAAAAAGAAAAGTTTGAATTTTCTTGTAAAATTGTACTCGAGAAAAGCGAAAAGATCCTGAAGAACATCTCGAACTCAGTAATTTTGGGATTCGGGGCGTTACAGAGTGGTATCAGAGCCACGCTTTCCTACGCTTTCACACTTGTACAAATTTATAAGGAACGACACCCTAAATGTGGATATTAGAGTGTGTGTTTGAGTCTAGAGATTTAAATGTAAGTGACTTACATTTGTGTTGCTCTATGATTTTATGCTTTCTCCTCTCTATTCTAAGATGGCTGATCACTTTGACCCTGCTGGAGGCGACGACTGGCATATTATTGAGGAAGAGTACCATCCTGGACAGGCTGATTCTTAGGACGAGTATCACCCTGGGCAAGCCGATTCAGATGATGAGGAGTACCCTGAATCTCGAGAGATCACCCCACCGTCGAACTCACCTGATGATTCTTCTTCTTCCGATGAAGAAAAGGGACCAACTTTGAGTAGCGCTGTGGCTTCTCTGCAGAGGCAAGTGGATACCCTGAAGTATAGAGTTGGTATCTTGGAGGCTCAGATGGAGAAGCGGAATGCTGACTATTCTGTTCTTAGCCATCGGATTTGGGAACTTGAGAAGAAAAAGAACCTAACTGATGTGCTGAAAGATGAGGTGGATGAACTGCGGGATGAACTTCGAGCAGCGAAGAGGACCCGTAGAGATTAGATTGTCCTAGTTTCTATTTTCTTCTATTCTGATGTTAAGAAATGTTTTAATTCGAATGTATAAACTTTGAAATTCAATGAAATGAAAGTTGGTTTAATTTCTTGTCTTATACTTCGAATTTAATGGATCTTTTGCATCAGAATATGGCGAGAAGGGGAGCCAGGAATGGTGAAGGTTTGGACCTGGAGGCAGAATTTGCAAGGGTTTACCAGACGCTGAATGCAGTGGCTGCAAACCAAGCTAGGGGGCCGGTGAATCCAGTACCCGAGGCAATTAAGCTAGTGGAATCGTTCAAGAGAATGAAACCACCAGTGTTCGAGGGGAAGTCCAACCCAGATGCAGTCGATAACTGGATTCAGCAAGTGGAGACAATCTTTGAGGTGTTGGAGACACCGGAGGGCAGCAATGTCAAGTTAGCGACTTTGCAGTTGGAGAAGGATGCGGCTGTTTGGTGGCAGTCGATGAAGAGGACTATGGGCGGCTTGTTGCTTGGCTGGGAGGAATTTCTGGAAGAATTCCGTAGCCATTATTTCCCCTCCGACGTCCAGGAGAAAAAGGCCATGGAATTTCTGTCACTTCAGCAAGGTAGCATGTCAGTGAGGGAGTATGAGACTAAGTTTACTCAGCTCTCCAGATACGCTCCAGAATTGGTGATGGATGAGGCGAAGAAGGCTCGCAAGTTCGAGCATGGTCTGAGGCCGAGCTTGAGGTCTCGTATGATACCTCTTGGTATCAGGAGATTCGATAAGCTGGTGAAGAGGGCGGCAGCAACGGAGGCGGATATGGAGCAGTTCCATGTTGCTCAGCACCAGAAGAGCAACTGGCAGTCTGGGAAGAGGCCCGCGCCACCGGGGAGTTTCAAGGGGCAACCATCTGCACAGAAGTTCAAACCGACAGGGGCGAACGCCGTCAGTGTAGCTGGAAGACCTGGGAACGATGTAGGGAGACCTTCTGCAGTCACTTGCTTTAACTGTGGGGAAGTGGGACATTACCAATCTCGATGTCTCAAACCACGGGCTGGCAATCACAATGTGCCAATACAGCGGACTGAGAAGAGGCCGTACCAGTCAGGGCGAGTATTTGCTTTGACAGAAGCTGATGCTGAGGAGGCGGATCAGGTCATCTCTGGTACGAGAGCTGATGTTTAGTGTGGTTTTTGTCATTTCTTCTTCCCGTTCATAGTGTGAAACTGTTATGTAATGATGTATGTTATGTAACAGGAGAACTCTATATTAATGGAAAGGAAGCTGTGGTGTTGTTTGATACTGGATCCTCTCATACCTTTGTGTCTCCAAAATTTGCTAAAGTGTTGGGAGTTGAACCAAAGATTTTTCCAGGCAAGATCTTAGCAGTAGCTACTCCATCAGGGGAAACTTTGACCACTGATCAGTACTATGCTGATTGCGAGATTGTGATTGGGGATCGAATCTTTGGCATTGATCTGATCGAGCTGACTATCTTGGGAGTCGATGTTATCATTGGCATTGATTGGATGTCGGTGTACAGTGCAAGCATCGAGTGTAAGACCAAGACGGTGACAGTGAAGGCTCCAGGGGGACCTGAAGTCACTTTCCAGGGGAAGCTGAAGTGTTCTAAGTTGGTGGCAACTATCCGCAAGGAAGAGACTCCTGTGGAATTGCAAGGGATTCCTGTAGTTCGGGACTATCCGACCGTGTTCTTGGAAGATTTTCCTGGGTTACCTCCGCACCGTGATGTAGAGTTCAGCATCACTGTTCAGCCGGGAAGTGCACCAATCTCTAAGGCACCTTATAGGATGGCTCCAGTGGAACAGAATGAAGTGAAACGGCAGATTGAGGAACTATTGGGAAAAGGCTTTATTCAACCTAGTGCGTCACCTTGGGGAGCACCAGTGCTTTTGGTAAAGAAGAAGGATGGATCGATGAGGATGTGTATCGATTACCGGGAGCTGAATAAGGTCACTGTTCAGAATAAGTATCCGATTCCTCGAATTGATGACTTGTTCGATCGTCTACAAGGAGCAGCTGTATTCTCCAAAATAGATCTTCGATCAGGATATCACCAAGTTCGAGTGAAAGCTGAAGATGTGCACAAAACTGCGTTTAGAACTCGGCATGGGCATTACGAATTCTTAGTTATGCCATTCGGAGTGACGAATGCACCTGCAATCTTCACGGACTTGATGAACAGAGTTCTGAGGCCGTTTATTGATTCTTTCGTCGTGGTGTTTATCGACAATATTCTTGTGTACTCCAAGTCTGAGGCGGAGCACACCGAGCATCTGGCAGCAGTTCTGCGGAAGTTGGAAGACAGCAGTTGTATGCCAAGTTATCCAAGTGCGATTTCTGGAAATCTGAAGTGGCATTCCTAGGTCACATCCTTTCTAAGGAGGGAGTGGCAACTGACCCTCAGAAGATAGAGGCAGTGAGAGATTGGGCTAGGCCTACTACAGTGAAGGAAGTCAGAAGTTTCCTTGGGATGACTGGGTATTATCGGAGATTCATTCAAGATTATGCTCAGATAGCTGTGCCGCTTACTGAGTTGACCAAGAAGAATGTGAGCTTCAAGTGGACCGAGCAATGTGAGGCGAGTTTTCAGGAGTTGAAGGATAGACTGACGACTGCACCTATTTTGGCTTTGCCTAGAGCAGGAGTTGAGTATGACGTTTATAGCGATGCTTCACATCGGGGGCTTGGTTGTGTCTTAATGCAAGAAGGTAAAGTAATCGCTTATGGGTCTAGGCAACTACGACCGCATGAGAAGAATTATCCAACTCATGATCTAGAGCTGGCTGCGATTATCTTTGCTTTGAAGCAATGGAGGCACTACGTGTATGGTGAGAAGTTGAACATGTACACGGATCATAAAAGCTTGAAGTATATCTACCAGCAGAGGGATCTCAATCTGAGGCAGCAGAGATGGCTGGAAGTGCTCGAGGATATGCGACCTGAGATCAAGTATCATCCTGGAAAGGCTAATGTTGTTGCTGATGCACTTAGTCGCAAGAGCAGTTTGGCCAGTTTGATTACGACTCAGAGGCATCTGATTGAGGAGTTGGATCGAGCAGGTATTGAAGTTGTCTTGCAAGGATTGGGAGCATCTTTATCTCAGTTGAAGCTTCAGCCTACTTTGAATGCAAGGATCATTGAAAGTCAGGAAGTTGATGCTGATATCTTGGAGATGAAGGAGCAGGTTAGTGCTGGCAGGTTGCCCGGATTTCAGACCAGGGATGGAGTGCTGTGGTTCGGAGATAGGCTGTGTGTTCCAGATCAGGCAGACCTGAAAGAGAGTATTCTTCAGGAGGCACGTGATACTCTTTTGTCAGTACATCCTGGGAGTACTAAGATGTATAAAAACATCAAACAGCATTTCTGGTGGTCAGGTTTGAAGCGGGATGTGGCCGAATTTGTCGCGAGGTGTGAGGTTTGTCAGCAAGTCAAAGCCGAAAATCAGAGACCCGGAGGTCTATTACAGCCGTTACCTATTCCGGAATGGAAGTGGGATAACATCAGTATGGATTTCATTACGGGACTGCCTAAGAGTTCTAAAGGCAATGATGCTATTTGGGTTATAGTCGATCGACTTACCAAGTCCGCTCACTTTTTGGCAATGAAACTCACGGCTTCGATGGACAAGTTGGCTGAGTTGTATGTTGGTGAGATTGTCCGACTTCATGGCGTTCCTTCGACTATTGTGTCTGATCGAGATGCGCGGTTTACTTCGCATTTCTGGAGGAGTCTTCAGGCAGCTTTGGGTACCAAGACAGATTTCAGCACTGCTTTTCATCCGCAAACCGATGGGCAGACCGAGAGAGTCAACCGTATTCTTGAGGATATGCTTCGGTGTTGTATACTAGACTTCGGAGGCAGTTGGGAAAGGCATTTACCTTTGGTAGAGTTTGCCTACAACAACAGTTTTCAGGCTAGCATCGGGATGGCACCGTATGAGGCCTTGTATGGCAGGAAGTGCAGGACTCCTGTGTGTTGGTATGAGGTTGGGGAGCGTCAGTTGTTTGGTCCTGAGCTTGTGCAGCTGACTTCTGAGAAGATTGATCTGATCAGGAAAAGGTTGGTAGAAGCTCAGAGCAGGCAGAAGAGCTATGCAGACAACCGGAGAAGGGACCTTGAGTTTGAGGTTGGTGACTTCGTCTTTTTGAAAGTATCACCCAGTAAAGGTGTGGTTCGGTTCGGCAAAGGCGGGAAGTTAGCCCCGAGATTTATAGGCCCATATAAGATATTGAAAAGGATCGGGAAAACTGCTTACCGGCTTGAATTACCGGAAGAGTTGTCTCTGGTGCATAATGTCTTTCATGTGTCTATGTTGAGAGGTTATATTCCAGACCCGAGTCATCATTTGCCTGAAGTGCCGGAGGGTTTGCAGTTAGACCTGAATTACATCGAGTCTCCTGTTGAGATTGTTGATCGTCGAGAGAAAGTCTTAAGGAATAAGACGATACCGATGGTCAAGGTAGTCTGGAGAAACCACTTGGTTGAAGAGGCTACTTGGGAATCCGAGGAGAAGATGTTGAAGGACTATCCTGAGCTTTTTGCTTGATTGTCTTGTTGACTGTATTTTGTATTTTGTATCTTTATATTTTTGTATCTCTTGTTGTTGTGTTTTCTCGCTCTTGGCTGTAGTTCCGGGGACGGAACTATTCTAAGGAGGGAGTGATGTAATACCCTGACTTTTCTAATATATGAAAGATTATTCATTTTTATATATAGTATACTTGTGTAATATTTTTCAACATGATGAATAAGAACATTGTTTTTATAAAGTATTTTCCCTAAAGCCCAAATGTTAATTTACTTATTTATTTTCTACAAAATAACTAGTTTGGCCCAAATTGGTTTTAAGCCCAGGAATTTAAACCCTCTTATTATTTTCTACAACTTGTAATGTAGCAATTCTTTCCGGGTATTTTAATGTACAATTTGTGGTGTGACTTGTGCTTACACGTGCACTCAATGTACACGTGCATTAGGCACAAATTCTTGGCCGGTTTTGTGTGGAGAGTGGATGAAATCATGGGTAGTTGCTTTTGGGGTGTGGGTAGTTTCTCAAACTTCCGCATAGATCTCAGCCTTTGATCTCTCAACTTCCGAATGCATCTCCACCCTCCATTTCACCTATATTCTAGTATAAATACCCCCTCCTATTCCCTATCTCTTTTACACTAAAATTTCCTAAGTTTTCAAGAGAGTATCTGTGAGTTGTGTGAGAGCTTTTCTGTGGAGGCAAGCAGCATTGCTGGAGATTTCGGTGTGGAGCAAAGGAACAAGAAGTGCTGAGCTATATTGAAGGACTTGTGGGATTTCGTTTATTTCTTCATTTAAGGTGGGTGTTTCTCAGGACTTCTAATGTAGGAATAATGCTATAATTATCGTGATTGATATTATGTTATAAAAAGTAATTTGAATGCTGTAGAAATTGCTTGAACATGCTGAGAATGTTGAGACGAGACTGTCGGTACGGTCGACTGCCATGTGAGCCAGTCGACTGGTACGAGACGTTATTTTTATAATATGCTGATAAACATGTGTGTGAATAGCCATGATGGTGGGATTATTAAATGTATATGATTTCCCTACGACACACATGATGGAGGGAAGATAAATGAGAAGAACTAATAGTGATAAATATCTGAAGTTGTCGGCGCAGTCGACTGACTTGGTGTTAAGTCGACTGGTGCTTCATTTCTGAATATGACTGTTTTGAAAGTTCCCTGAATAAAAATATTTCATTTATATAGACCTATTATGACTGTAAGAAAGTATGAGCAATGTGAATGCATGTTTAGAGTAGTTTTCTCTAAAAGAGCATGTTAATAACTGAGAAAATTGTGCTGTGAATGCTACTGAACGAGAGGAACTTTGCTAATGAAACATGAATTGATGCATACTGTTAATTGATATCATGATGCAAGTACACGTAAGAACTGTAAATAAATTCCCTAATTGAAATGGATCTGTCCAGTCGACCGAATGCATATAGTAAGTCGACTGATCTGGACTTAGAAATTATGCTGTTTGAAATCTCCAGGACAGACGACTGATTAATGAACAGTCGACTGTTATGTGGATAATATTGTGAATATGGAAGGTTGCGGGACAGGCGACTGGTTGAGTGCAACAGTCGACTATCCCGAGCTTTTATGAGGAACCTGTATGTGACTGTATAAGTCGACTGGCGTTCTTCCAAGTCGACTGTACAGAGTGGACTTTTGATAATTTGATTCATGTTATTTACTGTTGGTAATGATGAACTTTATGCTTTTAAATCAATGGATTCTGTTTATGGCTGTATGAATTATGTGAAAGGAATCATAGATGAGAATTGAGAATTGAATGAATAATTATGAAAGGCTAAATCATGATGAGAAAGTCTGTGGGACTCTAAAATGAAATCATGAGCTGATGGCGCTCAATTGGATATTGTGAATTTGAAATTGAACGAAAGAGTAGCTAAGTCTCCCCGGCAGTGAAATGAAATGATATTGAGAAATAGACCAGGTTGGTCATGTGAAATGAAATGATAAGTCCGGTTGATGGAGAGGCTAACTCTAGAGCTTGATTTTATTCATGATTCTAATGTAACTTAAATACATAGTGTGGAGGTGATGAAGGTGAGAGAAAAACATGAGTATGAGAGCTAGGGTACGGTGCGGGTGTGTGAGCCGCAGAATGCATGCTTGATGCGTCAAGACATGGCGCGGGCACAGCTCAGTAATGATCGGACTCTAGTCACGCTTGTGGGATGTTTTGGTGACTGCAAGAGGAGTGTGTTCAGGGAGGAGGCTGAATTGTCGCAGAATGCATGCTTGACGAGTCAAGACATGGCGCGAAATTCTACTCCAGGGGCCAGGATACATGCCTGTACTCATAGAATCATCTAGGATACTCACTGGAATTACAGAAGTAGAGTAAGTCATGGCGGGGGATTGAACCCTACAAAAATGAAGAACGATTAAGAGGCTTGCCCTCGAACCTATGTAGTATGGGATGCATAGAATTCGAACAAGTGTGCATTAGTGCCATGTGTAAATTAAATAAATTGCATTAAGGATTAAGTGCACAATCACGACACGACATCTCTAAAAGTTTCTCCTTTGATTTTATATGCTTATTATGAACAAGATTGTTGATTTGTTAAGAAATGAGATTCATTATACTGTTTCTGGCATAGAGAGGATGGCCATGTATAATTATTGTCGGTTGAATAAACTGACGTACCCACAGTTTTGTATGCAGGATAAATTACATGTAAAGAGGAATGGATGCATAAAGATCTCATTATGTTGTTATTCATTTATGTAAATGTTGTATATTTTGCTTCCGCTGTGTAAATTTAAATGTGAGATGTTGTAACTCTGATGTAAAAAGAAAAGTTTGAATTTCCTTGTAAAATTGTACTCGAGAAAAGCGAAAAGATCCTGAAGAACATCTCGAACTCAGTAATTTTGGGATTCGGGGCGTTATAGGGACGCCGCAATGCAGATTGCTCGGAACACAATGTCAGTGAGTGGACCGAATAGTTTCTTGTTGAAGCATTTTTCTGAAATTTCCCAAGTTTCTGGGTTCGGACTCTAACGATTTGTTCTCTTTTCAGACCCTCTGCCACTTCAACTTCCTGTTCGAGGAGTTCGCGAGCAAGGAGCAGGAGCTGACGGCGCAGTATGACCGGGAGAGGTCGGAGCGCGAAGGCGGTGAAGAAACTCGATGCTGAGCTACTCCTCTCGGCCAAGCGTGGAGCCGAAGTGGCGGGGTTGGAGGCGCAGCTGGCCGACGCCGTTCAGCGGTCGAAGGACACGGCAGCCAAGCTCGAGGCCTCGGAGAAGGAGAATGCCGAGCTGAAGGAGGAGCTGGACAATGCTCGGTCGGAGGCGGAGACGGCTCGGAAGAGGGCTGAGAAGAACATGGCAAGGCACCGGTCTAAGGTGGCAAAGGCGAAGAAGGCCGTCCAAGACGAGGCCGAGCATCACATGTTCAAGAACATGGAGGACGCGTACGGCTGAGCCCTGCTTCATGTCGCCGCTCGGAATCCTGGATTCGACACGTCTTCCTACCGCTTCTACGACCTTGTGGAGGGGGAGGAGGAGCTTCCCCCGGCGATGCTCGGCCCTGAGGGACAGACCGAAGGTGTCGAAGGCCCGGGCAAGACTTAGGCCGAAGGTAAGGACGAGGCCGACTCCGAGGAAGAGAGCGGGAGCGAGGACGAGGACGAGGACGAGGTCGAGGGTGAGGACGAGGCCGAGGGGTCGACAGACCCGAACGACAAAAAGGTCGACCCCTGACTTGGTTGCGTCTTTCAGTCTTTTGTTCTTTTTTTTTGTAAGCCGAACTGCGGACTGGCCACCGCTCTTGTAACACTTTTCTTGAGTTTTGAATGAAAACATTTTTAGTTTGGCCAAAATTTATCTAAGTGTTTGTCCCCGGAATTTATGTCTGGTTAGTCGTAAAATTCTCCAAGTGTTGGCCGTCGGATTTATCTCTGCTTTTCAGGTGAAGTTCGGTCCGATCACGGAGGTTTCGTACCTTCGTAAGGAGCTGACCAAAACAAAGCGAGAGCTTTCACTTAGACGAGAGAAGCGCTTTTATATGTTCTTGAAGCTGGAGCAGATAAAGGCGGCTGCGAGGGGATATTGTCGCGAGCTGAAACAGCTACGGAAACGACCCCAAGCCCCTTGCCCCGAAGGCGAGATCGAGCGGCTTCGTAGAGAGCTGGCCGTCGTTGAGCGGAAGAATGACGAGCTCTTGGCCGAGATCCAACACTTGGAGTTAGCGGAGAAAGATCGTTCGGCGGAAGAAGAGAAACTAGCTTCCGAGCTGGAGAAGGTGTCGACCGAGCGCAAAAAGTTGTTGGCCGAGGTCGACAAGCTAAGGAGGATCACGATAGATAGGGGGATCGAGGTCACCCACTACCGACGGCTCGCGACCGATAGCGCAAATGCCTCGGGCTCATCGAGACCTCCTCGTTTGAAGATGTTGGCGAAGGACGGTGCTCTGAAAGACAGGATTATTGAGCTGGAGGAAGAGGTCGCGTCGCTCAAGCCTCTGCCTGAGAGGGCCAACGTTCGCAGTACGTCGTGCACTCGCGAAGAGAGCGGGAGAGGGATTACCTTTTACGAACTTGCGACTCGTTTGCCCGTGGCTAGACGGAGTCCTGCTGACGCTCAGAGTAGTGTAGCCGTCTCGTCTAGCGGTGCCTCGGTCGGCGCCACAGTTAGGGTCAGCGGTGAAGGGGGATCTCGCTTCGTTGGTTTGGAATCGAGCTCGGAGGTCAGGCCTCGCCGTCCTCGCGTTTCCTTGAACCGAAGCGTACCCCTTCCGAAGAGGCACTAAACATGTCGTCTTATGTTTCTTCTGGCTGTTGTAAAACACTGTTGTAGGGTCGGTCTTGTTGTATGTAGAGTCACTATATCTGAATAAATGTGAAAGTTTGTTTGGAAAATTCTTGAAGTGTTGGACTTCGGCAATGTTTTGAAATTTTGTTATTCATTTTTTCCTCTTTTCAGCTGGTGGTGGCAGCTCAAGACGCCGGCCCCAATCGCTCGGACGACGACGTTCGGATCGAGGTTGGCTCGGGGGTGACGAGGTTCCGCTCGGCGAGGTGCCGAGAGCGGCTCTATGAAGTTGAGCTGGAATCACGCAGAGCGGAAAGCGAGAGGGGCCACATTCAGCTCGTCCTCGATCAGCGAGATGCCGAGATCCAGTGCTTGGAGAGCAGGATCGCCGAGACGACCCCTATAGGAGAGGACGAAGATTCGCAGACTGCCTTTAGCAACGCCCTTTGGGTCCAGTGCATTCGGCACAATTTGTCGAAAATAATAGCCGAACGGGACGATTTGCTCTCTGAGATCCGTCACTTGCAGACCGTGGAGGCGAAGCATCGGAAGGAGGCGAAGGAACTAGCGGCCGTAGTTGCCGGACCGGCGACCGAGCGGGACGGTGATGATTTTTCGTTTAAAAACTAAGTGTAGTGGGTCGGCACTGTACTTTTTGTTTTCTAATGCCTTGTAACCGTGGAAGGATTGCTTTGTATTATGTCCCAACTATTAATAAAATTTCTTCCAAAAACTAGCATGTCTTTTGTTGCTCTGCGTAGTCGTCTCGCTTGTGACTGTGTTCGTCGTGCCAAGGTCTCCGAGCAGAACCCTCTTTTGTTCGTGGTTCAGCGCCTTGGCGCGTTCCCAGACGTTGGATGATGGCACGAATCTCGAGACGGGCCCAGTTCCCAAGAAAACGCTATCTTGTCGTTTAGCGGCGATGGCAAGATCTGGGCCGTCTGATGAAATCTTACACGAAAGTTGAGGAGAAAGTGAGTTTTCTCCGTTTTGACGCTCGGATGGGCACTTGCTCGGTCAGCCGACAGGAGGCCTAAGAGGTCGAGCGACGTGGTGCGCTCCAAGCATACCTCTCGCCCGTCTGTGGTTCGGCAACAAGAGCGTTTACCCGGAGGTGCCGAGCGGTGCTTCTGTCCCCTCTTATCGTGAAGTTCCGAGGCGAGTCGGGCCTTACCCAAGGGTAGGCGTGCCGATCCTCGCGAGAGTTCGACGGTCGTGGGAGCAATTCCGAATGGCGACCCATTCCTAACCCACTGAGAGGCGAGTTTGTGGAGTAGAATCGAACCAAGTGTTGCACTCCGGAACCATCGTTAGAGTTCAACGGTTGTGGGAGCAATTCCGAATGGCGACCCACTCCTAGCCCGCTAAGAAGCGAGCTCGCGGAGTAGAATCGAACCAAGTGTTGGACTCCGGAACCATTGTTAGAGTTCAACGGTTGTGGGAGCAGTTCCGAACGGCGATCTACTTCTGGCTTGCCTAAGGGCAAGTTAGGGAAGTAAAGTCGAGCCGAGTGTTGGACTCCGAACCATCGGTGTATTTCCTCGGTTGTGGGAGCAGTTCTGAACAGCGATCTACTTTTGGCTCGCCTAAGGACGAGCCGGGGAAGTAAAGTCGAGCCGGACATTGGACTCCGAACCATTGGTTGAATTAAAGAATAAGGACGGAGAGATACAAGCAACTTTATAGATACGAAAAAAAATCATTCTTTTTTGATAATTGACGGCGAGCCGTTTTTACATATGACAACTTTAAAGAAATGAATTACAAGTTAGAGGAGAGGAATGGTTCGACACCCGGTGATACTTAGAGAGGCGTCGGGGCGCTTTCTTGGTATTTTAACAGGTGGTCGGCATTCCAGGTCCTCGGAATCTCTCTGCCCTCTTGGTCTTCGAGACGATAAGCTCCGGGCCGAACTACCTTTGTGATCTTGTAGGGCCCTTCCCAATTCGGAGCCAGTTTGCTCTTCTGATTGGGGAAGGAGATGGCTAGCTTTCTGAGGACCAAGTCCCCTTCCTTGAGATCGGTGGGTCGGACCTTCTTGTTGTATGCCAATTCGACCCTCCTCCGGTAATTATGTTGGCGTATTGATGCTCTTTCACTCAGCTCGTCCACCAGGTCTAGATTCGCCCGGAGGTCTCTGGCATTCTGTTCCTCATTGTAGGCTGCGAGACGAGGAGAGGGTATTCCGACTTCGAGTAGTATTACTGCCTCGGACCCATAGGTGAGGTTGAACGGGGACTCTCCTGTGGGGGTCCGTTTGTTGGTGCGATAGTTCCATAGCACATTGGGGAGTTGGCCGACCTACAGGCCTTTGGAACATTTGTCCAATCTCTTCTTGATACCAGAGAGGATTTGCCGGTTAGCATTCTCTGCCTTTCCGTTCGACTGAGGGTGGGAGACGGAAGAGAAGCGCTGTTGGATGGCAAGATCTTCGCACAGGGCTCGGAATGCGGCACCGGTGAACTGAGTCCCGTTGTCCGTTACGAGGACACGGGGGACGCCGAATCTGCAGATGATGCTCTTCCAGAAGAATTGAAGCACCTTGTTCTCGGTTATAGTGGTGAGGGGCTCGGCCTCAATCCACTTCGAGAAGTAGTCGATGGCTACGACCAAGAACTTGAACTGACCCGGAGCTAGAGGGAAAGGCCCTAGTAAATCCATCCCCCACATTGCGAAGGGGATAGGACTTGATAGGGAGGCGAGGTTGGCTTGAGGGAGGCGACGAACGTTGGAATGTCTTTGACAAGAGCCACATTGCCGAACGTGTCGCTCGGCATCTTGGAGGAGAGTCGGCCAGAAGTATCCGTAATTCAGAGCTTTCCGAGCCAAAGACCTAGACCCTGAATGAGCTCCGTCGATGCCTTCGTGGAGCTCCTGTAAGGCGTAGCCGGCCTGTTCTGGGGAGAGGCACCTTAAGTATGGTCGGCCATCAATCTGCGAGAAGGAGCGCTTGTATAAGATCCCCTCGATCAGGACATACCGCTCGGCCCAGGTTCTGACTCGGCGTGCTTCTTTGGGGTCCTCGGGGAGGAGTCCGTCCCTTAAGAACTCCACTAACGGCTTCATCCAGTTATCTTGCAGTAGGACCGGCAATGACTCCACTGAGCCGGGGGTCTCGTCTTCTATGCTCGGCCTTGGAAGGACCTCGATCAAAACAGTCTGCTCGAGACCCTGGAGGGAGGATGAGGCTAACTTGGAGAGGGCATCGGCCTGTGAATTCTCCTCTCGAGGGACTCATTGGATGAGTTCCTCTTCAAACCGGCTCATGAGGGCTCGGACCTTGGCGAGGTACTTGCCATTCGTTCGTCTCGCGCCTCGTACTCGCCCAGGACTTGGTTCACAACCAGCTGAGAGTCACTATGGACTCGGAGGCGCTGCGCCCTGGCACTTCGGGCAAGTCCGAGGCCCGCAATTAGTGCCTCATACTCCGCCTCGTTGTTTGAGGCCTTGAAGTTCATGCGGAGGGCATACTGGAGGACGAAGTCATCAGGGCCGTTCAGGATGATACTGGCACCGCTACCCTCGTTGCAGGAGGATCTGTCCACGAAAACTGTCCAAATGGAGGGTCCGTTCGGGACGCGGCTGATCTCGGGAATGGTGGACTCGACGATGAAGTCGGCGAGGGCCTGAGCTTTGATTGCAGTCCGAGGTTGGTAGGAGATGTCGTGTTGGCTCAGCTCTATGGACCACTTCATTAGCCGGCCCGAGGTTTCAGGCTTGTGGAGGATCTGCTTCAGCGGTTGGTCGGTGAGGACCACAACCGAGTGGGACTGAAAGTATGGATGGAGCTTCCTTGCCGCCATGACCAGGGCGTAGGCCATCTTTTCTATCTTCGAATAGCGGAGCTCGGCATCCCGGAGCACCTTGCTCACATAGTAAATGGGCCTCTGGGCCTGGTCTTCTTCCCTCACCAACACAGCACTTAGGGTCTGCTCGGAAGCAGCTAAGTAGATGAAGAGGGTTTCCCCCGGAACGGGTTTGCTGAGCAGAGGGGGGTTCACCAAGTAGGCCTTCAGTTGGTCGAACAACTCCTGTTGTGGTTGGCCCCATTCGAAACCCTTAGCCCCCCTGAGAGCCTTGAAGAAAGGGAGGCACTTTTCCCCAGACTTCGAAAGGAACCGGCCAATAGCGGTGAGCCGACCCGTAAGCTTTTGCACCTCCTTGACGTTCCGGGACGGGGCCATGTCCAGTATGGCCTTGATCTTCTCGGGATTTGCTTCGATCCCTCGCTGGCTCACCATGAAGCCGAGGAACTTTCCTGAGGAGACTCCGAGCACACATTTGTTCGAATTTAGTCTCATGTTGTGCCTTCTCAATACGCCGAAAGCCTCCTGAAGGTCGGCCACATGGTCGGTACCTGGATGCTTTTAACGAGCATGTCGTCGACGTACACTTCCATGTTGCGGCCTATCTGGCTCTAGAAGACTTTGTTGACGAGGCGCTGGTAGGTGGCCCCAGCGTTCTTCAATCCGAACGGCATGACTATAACAGTAGAGACCCTGGTCGGTAATGAAGGAGGTCTTCGGAATGTCCGGAGGGAACATTCGGATCTGGTTATAGCCGGAGAAGGCATCCATGAAGCTGAGGAGCTCATGGCCCGAGGTGGCATCAATGAGGGTGTCGATATTTGGGAGAGGGAATGGATCCTTCGGACACGCCTTATTCAGGTCGGTGAAGTCGATGCATAACCTCCAAGAGCCATTGGACTTCTTAACCATTACAACGTTGGAGAGCCATTCGGGGTAGTTCACCTCCTGTATGAACTACCGAGTGGGGAACTTCATTTTAAGGTGGTACGCTGAAAGGACAGCTTCCAGGGCAGCTAGGTCGGGTCGGCCTAGGATGACATTATACGCGGTCGGGACGTCGACGACCGTAAAGTCCATCGGCTCGGTCTGGGTAATAGGGGTCTTCCCAGTAGTTACGTCCAGGGTAATAACCCCTTCGACAGTTACTGGTACCCCCGTGAACCCGTGGAGCGTGTAGCCGGCCGGCTTGAGGCGATCCCGGGACAACTGCGGCCCTCGGAAGGCCTAGAGGAAGAGGATGTTCACCGAGCTCCCATTATCTACCAGGACCCTCTGCACCTTGAAGTTTGCCATGCGAAGGTCGATGACAAGTGCGTCGCAGTGGGGTGTTTGGACCCCCTCGAGGTCTTCATCGGAAAAAGTCACTGGGACGCCAAGGCCTTTGGGGGGAGGGGCGCTGTGAACCGAGTTGACCTCTCGGACGAAGGCCTTCCGAGAGGAGTTGGAGGAGCCCCCCATGGGGCCTCCGTGGATGAGGTGCAGAACTCGTTCTTCCTCGAACTCGGGGGTCTCATCGCGCCGCTCGGGGTGCTTGTTAGCCCCCCGAGGCGGAGGAGTGTTGCGATCCGCCCGATCGTTTGCTTTTACGAATTTGGCCAACTGCCCCCTCTGGATGAGGGCTTCTATCTCATTTTTCAATGCCCGACAGTCGTTGGTGTCATGGCCGTGGTCCCGGTGGTAACGGCACCATTTCTCCTTGTTCCTCCTTTTTGGCCGGGGTGTTCATCCTCGGAGCTGGAGGTATAACTCCTTCCTTCTCCACTTCCATCAGGATGGTGGAGACATTGGTGGTGAGGGGAGTGAACTTCTCGAACCTGGGGGGAGGACGGTGCTGGCCGCTATTGTCCTTCTGCAGCTTCTTGGACCCTTCCTCCTCTGCTGTCTTCCTCTTCGAGCCAGAGGCAGATCCTCCGAAACCCGGGAGGCACTCGGCCTCTTCCGCCCTAATGTACTTCTCGCATCTTAGGAGAAGATCGGCAAAGTTGTGCGGGGGCTTCTTAGCGAGGGACGACCGGAGGTTGGAGTTGAGGACGTTCGACTGGAACGCAACGGTCGCCACTGACTGGTCTAGGAAGGCGATAGACCTGACCTCTGTGGTGAATCTCCTCACATAGTCCCTCAGCTTTTCTCCCCTCTCCTGTCGGAGGTGGAGTAGGGAGAGGCTCGTCTTCTCAGTTCGCCTGCTACTCACAAAGGAGTTATGAAGAGCGTTTCGAACTGCTCGAACGAGAAGATGGAAGAGGGAGCGAGCCTGGAGTACCATTCCCGAGCCGACCCCTTGAGGGTGGCGGGAAAGGTCTTGCAGAGCATGGCGTCGGAAGCTTGATGGATCAACATTAAGGTCTTGAAGCTTTCGACATGATCAACTGGGTCGGACTCCCCTGAGTACGTTTCAAACTGCGGAGGTTTGAAACCCCTCGGTATGGGGGCCTCCATGATTGTCCGAGAGAAGGGGGGTCTGCTGGGGCGGACGGTCCCTGCTCTCGACTCCTCCTCTTTGTCCATGCGACCGATGCGCCTCTCCACCTCGTGGAGACGATGGTAGAGGGCATCGTCCCTCCGCTGGTAATCAAACGATCCCCTGGACTCTTCTTCATAGGAGGGGGAGCGGGTACTGCGGCGTCGATAGTCCTGGGATCGGCGAGGACTATAGGGGTGCTGCTGGCGACTGGGAGCCGGGAGAGGACTTCTGGATCGGTGGCGAGGACTTGGAACCCGTGGGGGTGTTGGAACCCTCTGGGCATTATGGTTGTTGGGGCGAAGGTTGAGGGCCTGCAACACGGTCTTCTGGAATTGTAGGAACTCGGCACGGGTGATAGGTGCCTCATTGTTCCTCGGATGACGTCAATCCGTGGGGGAATGTGGCCTCCTCCTATGACGCTCGGGAGATTCTCTCCGGCCCCTTCGGTCCGGAGACCTCCTACCGTCTCGGCGATGAGGAGATCGCTCACCATGATGCTGGCGGGAGGCTCCCTCTCGGGCCCACCCTTCATCTAGGTGGTTGCGAAGGTCCTCTTCCTTCTGGCGGTTCAGAACGGTGTTGCGGAGATCAGAGGCTCGGGGGTGATAGGAAGCCATAGAGTCCGAGGAGGCATTGTGAATTAAGACATGGTCTGGATGGAGTGGTTGCTTCTGCCTCCGCTGGTTCTGACCAGTAGGACCATTTGGGGGTTGTTGATTGGGAAGAGGAGGCTGGCCCTATTGGACCGGGGGAGGAAGTTGTTCAGGCTGTGGAGCGGGATGGACGGGAACTTCCTCTGGCTGATCAGCAGGATTGGGTCCGCGGTTGGACCCCCTAGATCTGACCTTTTTGGGAGGCATAGTTGTAGAAGGGCCATCGACAAGGAAGAGGCGGAGGCTGTTCGTGTGGCGTTCCCACAGACGGTGCCAATCTGTTACCGCTGATTCTGGTGTTGGGGTAAATAGATGGGATTTGTGAGTTCGAGGAAAACCTGAACAGCGGATCCAAGCCTTCTGATTCCTGCCGCTACCTGCAAGGAAGTGCGATACACCGGGGTTGATTCCGGCGACGCACCCTCCGACGCTCTTGTCAATAACCAGTGGTGATTAAGAAAGAGCTTAAGGTGGAAAAAGAGTGATTACCTGGTCATAGTGGTAAGGGGAGGTATTTATAGTCGCCATGGGAGTGATTAGGGACCTGATTTCCTGTGTAACTGTCAGGAGTAAAATCCTCACAATCTGTTTAGGAAACTGACTCCTGATCCCCGATGAGAGCAAATCAGGCCCGTTGATTCGGTCAAATCAGTGACCCTGATTTCCTCTTGCTGGTTTGGGTCTGTCTCGGGTCGGGATCCGTACCCAGTTGGAGTGAATCCGTTCGCGGGTTATTGGATCTGCGGGAAGGAGATCCAGTATCCGTTTCGGACCCGTTTGTATGTGAAATTACCGTTTTACCCCTGAGCTTCAAGATTCGTGCCCTAATCTGGATGGTTCCGATTTAACCCCATTTTTAGCCATATCAATAACTATTAATCGTTATTCCTTGATTATTTAATTAAAGTACATTTAACGAATTTTTTGTTTTCGTACTTGATCTGATTTTCGTGGTGAATTCTAATTTAATTTCAAGCTAACTTATATTGTTTTTATTTGTATTATTTATCTATTTATTTGGATTTCAATTTTTGTTCATGAAGTTCTTTATTCTTTTGATTAAGCTTTTATTGTCAATCATATTGTCCTCTTATTTATTGTTGGTATTTTTATTTGAACCCTATTGATTTTGACCTATCTCTTAATTGAACCCTACAACCCAATTTGATTTGTTCTTGACGGAAAACCGCTTTTATTGAATCTTAAACCTCTAAACCAGTACCCTAATTGTATCCTATAAATACAATCCTATTGCAAACCCTCAAAATTGCACAATTTCGAAACCCTAGCCGCTTATTCTCTGTCCTATCTCCTCTCTCCTTTCTCCTCCCGTTCTCTCTCTCTCCCGATCTGTTTCCTACCAAAACCCAAGACCCACCTTCTCCGTCGTCTTTTTCGGCGTTCCCCTGCCACCATCCAGCGACCCTGTCCACGACGCCCAGCACACCAGAAATCCTTGCTGTCCTCCTCTTCCGCTCTCCTCGACATTCACAACAGCACAAACCCCAAATCCCGTTTCTCCCTCCCCCTGTTCCGCGACGCCACCGCCGCCCCCGTCGCCATCCCCCTCCAGTCGTGAGCCCACCTCCGGCAACTCTCCCTCTCCCGTCGATGCCCAAACCCCACATCGACAACCACCCCGCTGCTGTATTCCTTCTTACCACTCGACCCCACCAGCACCGCCGCCCCTGCAAGCCGTCGACCTCCCGTCGATGTTGAAGCCTCTCGCTGACGTCCCAGTGATGCCGCCGCCTGCCCTTGGCCGTGCTCTCTTTCCCGCTGCTGCTACTACTGTCTCTTGGTGTTACAGTGTGGCTGCTTTGTCTCTTTGTGTGCTGAGTTGCTTTGTCTCTTTAGGTACTGTATTGATTTGGCTCTTTATTGCACGTATATTGCACGTGCTATTTGTGGATTGTTCGTTCGTGGATTCGTTGCTTCAGGATTCTTATCCCGTTATTCTTAGTATTCCTTTTCACCATCTAACAGGCAAGTCACCGTCCTCTTGAATTGCTAATTGTATCAAATTCAAATTTTGTTAAAACTCTTGCAAGTAGATCTCTTTGTTATCGTATTATCCATTGTTCATCTCTTTGTTGGGTCTATTGAGGGTTTACACGAGCTAACCCCAATATTATTGATATCGTACCACTTTTGACTCTAAAGTTTGGATCTTTCATGAATGCATATAGAATTGATAATAGGGTTGTTCATATAATCGCTACACAAATAAACTATTGTAGAGACAATTACTGGGTTGTATGTTGTTTGATCGATTGGTGACTGATTGATGATAAATTGATGTATGAGCGTGTTCTAATTTTATTTATCATGTTTTGACACCCATCATGTTGATTACACAATTTATGGACTAGAGAATCAATACACCTATTGTTTTAATTAATTAATTTTCATGAAAATACCCCCAAAACCCTGTATATGCTTGTTGACCTGATTATTGACCGATGTTTTCGAACCAGTAAAAGACCTTAAAATGGAATACTTTCTGAATATGAATGTAGCCTTATATTTCTAGTTTCCAAATCATCTTGAATTTTTGAATTCCGAGTTTTGTAGCAAAAGTTATGCTTGTTTCACTACAGCTGTGTTTTTACTATCAGATTTTCAGATTCTCGTATCTTTCATGTTTAAACTGTAAAAAGGCTAATCAAATGATAAAATTTTTCTATGAAAATTTCCATATTGTTGCTTAACATGTTTAGAAGTCCAAAAAATATTTTTAATGATTTTAATATTGAGTTTTTGCTGATTCAAAAATTAAAACAACAAGATGTCGAATTTCTGCCTGAACATAAAACCTATAAAGAATCATGTGATTGACCTAGCTACTGTTGTCGGAATTTGAACTTTAAATATGAGTTGAAACCGTACAGAAGTCTAGTTTCCAGATTTTCTGACGGATTCAATTTTTGATTTCTGAGTTAGCGGGAAACTACTTTTTTATACAGACTGCGCTTGCTGTCCAGAATTTTGGATTCCACTTTTTAATAGATTAATTATTCCTATGTTGTACTATTGCATGAATTAATGAATGTATGTTGCATTGCATGTTCTTAATGAGTTATTATCACTATATAACCGTCCTATCCATATTGTCAACCTATTGTTCCCCATTGATACTATCGTTCATCTTATGTCTCATATTTGCATATTGTATTGTTGCATTAATGAAATAATTAATAAGCCGGAGTTTAAGGAATTGACTAGTATAGTTGATGACATAGTGATTGTACACCATAGTGTGGGCCTTGTTTTCCAAAATATTGTGTGTTGGCAAAAGTTATTTTTTTTTTAGGTTAAAGGTGGAATAACGCCACCCTGTTTCATTAATAAGAGATTAATAAAACAACTCCGGCGTACCAGGGGAAAATATAAAAAGTAACAGTCCAGAAAATAAAACATAACCCCCAACAATACCCTAGAGGGTGGGTCTAACCAAAAGTACAACCAAAGCTACAATAGACCAAAACAAAATACAAAATAGAGGTAGCTGCAGACTATGGGTTTCCCATTTGTATCCTGTTCCATCGAGTATCAAGGGCGCCTACGCCTCGGTCCAGTGTCGGTCCAAACTCGACCTTCTCATCATCGAATTTCTCCACCTGGAAGACTCTGGCAATCCTCCCTCTTGCTCCTGAAGCAGCAGTTGTGGCCCAAAAAGAAATAAGATGCATGATATAAGTAAGATTACCAGAAATACTATTACATGAAATACGAAAATAAAAATTATTTCTGTCTACCCATAACACCCAACTAGTTGCCGCAATGGCGATGTACCAAGTATCCTTCATTTCGTGGTGAACAGAGGCAAATCTGGGGCCAACCCACAAATCCTCGTATTCGCTGGGGTAGTCACATATCCCTAAGGCCCGTAATACCTCTACCATATTTGCCTTACTCCTTTGGCAGTGAATAACAGGTGATTCAGATTCTCTATATGTAAGTTACAGAATTCACAGTTGGTCGCGATCTGGGGTTGTCTTTTGGCAAGGTTCTCTCTTGTGAGGATTGCATTATTGAGCACTAGCCAGAGGAAGACCCTAACTTTAAGGGGAGCTTTGGATTTTCATAACACCTGTGCCCAACTGTGTCTACATCCTCGATAGTGAATGCGATGATACAGAGACCTAACAGTGAAAGCTCCTTTGGTCTCTAGTCCCCAACGCATCTGGTCTGGGCCTTTAGCGCACATTGCCCCGTTCCATGTAATGTATGTTTGCAGTTCATTCAGTCGCTGCTGTAACTCTGGGCTAAGAGGCCCTTGAAAAGACAGTTTCCAATTACCCCTCTTCCATGTCTTAGCCACAAATACATTCGGGCGAGTCGTTTTCTCATACAAATCTGGGAAAGTCTCCTTAAGGGTATGGGCACCACACCATTTGTCCCACCAGAATCTGGTGGACCGTCCATTACCAATAGCCGATGTAACTGCTGAGTTGAAAGGCCTGCTGGCTTTGGCAATCCCTTTCCAGAAGTGAGAAAATCTAGACCCTACCCGGAAGCCTAAACTTCTCGTACCTTTCCCCCTGAGGTATGGTTGAATGAACTCCTGCCATCCTTCCCCGCTGTGGTGGAAGACCTTCCACCACCATTTTCCCAGTAGGGCAAGGTTCATGTCTCTCAAGTCGATGATGCCTAGCCCCCCATGTTTCTTCTTCATGCATGAAATACCCCACTTGATCAGGTGGTATCCCCCCTATTTTAGTCCACCCCTTTCCAGAGAAATTGCTTTCGAATGCGGTTAATCCTTTGGATAACCCACTTAGGCAGCTCAATGAACGACATGTAGTAAATGGGCAGATTAGACAACACCGAGTTGATAAGTACCACTCTACCCCTGAAGGAAAGCGACTTTCCTTTCCATCCAGAAAATCTGTCCTCCACCCTATCTATGATTAGTAGCCAGTCCGTCTTGGTAAGCTTCCCTGGTCTTAGCGGCAGACCTAAATATTTGATTGGAAAATCGTCTTTCATACATTTCAGAATGGTAGCATGGGCCTGTGCTTCTACCTCGGAAAGTGCAATCGGGATCAAAGCACTCTTATGGAAATTAATCCTGAGATCTGACCAGGCTTCAAAACAGTAGAGGGCCCCTTTAAAGCAAACTATTTCTGACCTATTCCCGTTACCAAAGAGGAGGGTGTTATCAGCATACTGAAGAATCGTGCACCCTTGGTTAAAGGTGCTAATAGCCACAGGTTTTATCCAACATTTTCTCTGACAATTATCTAGCATGCCCCTCAGAACATCCGCTACAATAGTGAATAGAAGAGGTGACAACGGATCCCCCTGTCAAAGACCCTTCTTGTAAGAAAACGGTTGTCCCGGTCGTCCATTAACCGAGATTACCGTTTTACTAGTGTATAAATATTGTTTGATCCACCTGATCCATTTAACCCTAAAGCATCTCCCTCTGAGAGCTTCCAGCAAGTAATCCCAGTCGATGGAGTCATATGCTTTCTCAAAGTCCAGTTTTAGGAGAAAATTCTTAGAATGGTCTGTATGGCAGTAGTGGATAACTTGTTCCGTGGTGGCCACACAGTCCAGGATACATCTTCCCTTGATGAAATCAGACTGGGTGTTGCTAATTAAACTGTCCATTATGCTTCCCAGGCGGATGGCCAGGACCTTTGTGATGATCTTAACCGAGCAGTTCATGGGGCTAATAGGTCTAAAATCCCCACCCGAGTAGACTCCACCCGTTTAGATATCAGAATTACTTCCGCAAAGTTGAACATGCCCAATCTGAGGTTGTTGTGGAAGAATTCATCCATCAAAGCCATAATGTCCCCTTTTATTTCTTCTCAGAAATCTTGGAAAACATCACTGGGAAGCCGTCTGGTCCTGGCGACTTCTCTGCTCCCATTTGAGTGATTGCCTTTTCCACTTCCATCTCCGAAAAAGATGTTTCTAATGTCGATAGCGAATGAGCTGACTCGTTCTGGAGGCCCTGCCAGAAATCATCCCTAAGTGGGATTCTGAAGTCATTCTTCTTCCCAAAGAGGCCCTTGTCGTAGTCGTGAAAGGCTTTGGAAATCACATTTTCATCTTGGGATGTTCCTGTTTTTGTTTGGATTGACTGGACAAGATTGGATCTACATCTTGTGCTTGCCACTCAGTGGAAGAAAGCCATATTCGCATCTCCCTTTTTGAGCCACGAAATCCTCAACCTCTGTTTCCATTTGATTTCCTCCAGCTTATAAAGATTGGCAATATTTTCTCGGAGCTCCAGTAGCTTGTTTCTTTCGTCTTATGACAGGACTCTCGTTTCTTCCAATCTCTCTAGCTCATCAATTCCTTCCAAAATGGATTTTTTTCACGCCAGATAGTTGAGAATCTAGACCGATTCTATCTACGCAGCCTCTTTCGCAATCTGCATATTTTTTCACACTATCGGGTTGCAGCGTCCGATCCGCTAGTTGGGAGCGCCCAGTTTTCCATCACCATGTGGTGAAAGCCCTAGATTTCTAGACATACCTTTTCAAATATGAACTTCCTTGGCCTTTGAAATCCCTGTACCCCAGCATTGAGTAGGACCAGGGCATGATCCGACGTAGGTCTAGGAATAGATTTAGCGGTTGCCAATGGGAATTTAGCCTCCCAATCCATCGATACTAGGATCCTTTCCAACTTGGCCATAATCGGGGACCCTTGCATGTTTGACCAGGTAAATAGCCTACCATTAATTGGGATATCAATCAGCTCCAGCTCCGTAATCACCCTATTGAATTCTTCTCTGTGCCTGTCGCTCAAGCCTCTTCCCCTGTGCTCGAATGCAAATCTAGTAATATTGAAATCTCCCCCAACGATCTAAGCTCCCGACCATCGTTGTCATATACCAATAAGCTCTTGCCAAAAAGCAACTCGATCTGTTGCCACGTTCGACCCATAAACCGCAGTGACCGTATGCACCCAATTGTCAGACCGTCGCCTCAGTCGGATAGTCAGGAAGAACGTTCCATTGTATTCCTCAAAACATGTGAAAATATCCGGGTTGAACCCAATAGCAATGCCCCCCGAAGCTCCTGAGGATGGGCATAGCACCCATTCCTTGATTCTATTGCCCCCTACTCTTTTGAGTTTAAACCCGTGTGCGAGCTTGGTTTCCTGTAACCCTACCACCTCCGCCTTGGAGTTCATAATGACGTCCCTAACCATATCTCTCTTACCCCTATCTCCCAACCCCCTAACATTCCAGAATAGGGTACTCATTAGGGAACTGTTTCAAGGTTGCTTATGGGTGTGGGACGGATGTCTTCCTCGAAGACCTCCGACGACACAGAGCAGGACCCCAGGTCCTTCTGATTGCTAACCTTAGCCCGTTCAATTTCCCAACCCCTAATTTTATTAAGCAGTAGAGCATTATGTTCTACGTCACACACCTCTAAGCCACAGATTTGAGTTAGGATAAAAACATCAGAATCTGACATGAAATTTAATATAGAAGCTAAAAAACTTCTCGTACCTCCGTCATCGAACTTTATAGCTTTGGCTGCTACAGCCACCTCCAGATAGTCATCCAGGGACTCCACATGAGCCCTCTTAGGCGTCTACTGTACCCTAAACCCAACTTCCCTACTTGACGTTCTAGTACTATAGCCAGGCGCTGATTCTGGAAAGGTAGATAAGACCATCTCTGGTGAGATCTCCTTCTATGTATCAGCAACAAACTCAAGATCCTCTGACTCCTCATCAGAAAACGAGAACTCTTCATCCAAATTTAAGCACCCTTCCATGTCTTCATCGCTATCAGCAGACTCAGTAATTGCAACCTGAGCGGCCCCCATCATGGGTCCCTGCAGCTGTTGTTCATTGAACCCTTCTGTTGGCCCACTCCCCATAGATGAAACAAGGTCCATAAGTTGTAGTTTGTTGACAGTATTGGACCCCTCTATAGGCCCAATCTTTTTCTGAGTTACGACACACTTATTGGGCCCAACACAAATATTGGGCCCATTCTCACCAAGGTCAGACTCCTCCCTCATAGAACCCTCTCCCTGGGGACGCGTCACATGCGCCTTAACCTGCACCCCTCCACGCGTCAACTTGCGATTGGTTGGCAGCTCGGTGGACTCAATAGTCGCCTCGATATCCCTCTCTGCCTCCTCGTTCTCTGTGATCACCTCGAGCTCTCCACTCTTCTTCCCATTTTGGATATGAGCTTCGTCTCCTTCTCAAAAACTCTCCACAACCATTTTTCGGAGCTTTCCTTTTTGAGCTCTCACCTCAAAGAACCCCCTCTCCTGAGCGCTGCAGTCTCCCTGTTTTGGGCCATGGCCGTTGGCTTCTGTAGTCGCCTCGATCCCTTCGATAACCTTTCCCCTTTCATGATCTCCCTCTTTTAGGGCTGGGTCAAAAGTCTCCTTCCCCTTACCATTCTGGTTTTCCTTAAGATCAAATCTCTCACCGTTCTTCCTAGGGTCTTGGTTGACCACATGGATCTGACTCCTGGGCGCTCTGACTTTGCCACTTTGAGGGTCCTGTTTCTCTGCTCCTTTTCCACTTTCGAGATGCTTTGCCATTTGGGGCTTTGGAGTTCTGATCGAGGTCTCCCTCCCGCCCGCCTTCTTTACGCTCAAGCTTGTAGGCTTTGACTAACAGTGAGGAGATCTCGATCGTTGATCATTGATCTAGATCTGCAATCTGGACCTTTGAGGTCTGAGGCCGGTGAAGCAGCCTCCAGTGGCAGTACTCGCCGTTGTTCGCCTTGCTTTGCCACCTTGATGAGCTCCCGATGAGCCCTCTCAATCTCATGGGCGCCGTCGATAGTTATGTCTAGCACTGGTGCTGCCGCCTCTTTGTATGTTCTTTCGTCTCTGTGGGTGATGTTGCTCCTCTTGACCACCTCCTCCAACTATGTCTCCACCTTCTTGTGGAGCACAAATCTGTGATGTACACCTATTCATAAGTAAAAATCTTAGCAAACCTAGGCATGCGGCTGATATCTGGGCTTTTGATGGTGAGTCTGGCAGAGATCAGATCTGACTTCCTCGCTGTCTTTGCATCAATGTCCACCACCGTGGCAAACTCCGCTACAATTTCTTCGAGTGCTTCTCTTTTCCAACAGTGGAGAGGTAGATTGTGAACCCAAATTTTGTAAGTCTCCCCTTGCGGTCTCTCCGCCCCAAATTGCGGCGACCAAGAAGAGAATGTCGCCAAATGGCCGAAGTCCACCTCCCCCATTCCGGTAACCTTGTGCATTTTAGTTGGTGACGGGAATGAGATGAGAAACTAAAGTTGGCAGATCTTCTTTACAATCCAATCTATGTCTCCCCTCATAGGCCATTTTTTGTTTAGCGCCTCTAAAAGGTGACTCTCTGATGGTCTATCGTTGGTCACTTTGGCGAATGTACACCATTGCCTAAGCCATCCTTCCTCTTGCTTGATTGTGTTGAGGCAGCTTGCCAGCTTAATCGGGAGTGGGTTCTCAGGCGACTTGCCTCGCAAGACCTCTCTGTTTTCCTCCGTCTCCTTAATAGGGACGTTAGTGCACACATAAGAAACATGGCCCTAGTTCAGACATTTGAGGCATCTAATTGCCTTTGTGCATTCAGCCCTTAAGTGTCCCAAATCTCCATAATTGAAGCATGCAACTGGCTTCCTCTTTCCCTTGCGTTTCCAGGTCAGTGATCCTCCCTCCCCTGCCTTCTGGCAGTTTTTCCAACTTCTGTGACTCACCTGCACCCACGCCGCCTCCCCTCCCTTGTCCCCTTGCTTGTCCCTATCGTCTGAGGTGCCTAGACCCCCCTCTGAGGCCCTAGTTACCCCAGATGTGGACTGCAATGGCAGGATTGAGGGTGGGGATGTAGCAGGTGTGGTAGTGTGGGTGTGCACTGTAGCGCCCCGAATTTCTAATATGATATCTTAGAAAATACGTGGCACATTTCCAGTGATCCACTTCAACATAATATTAAACATAATCAACACCACTAAAATTTTCAAACTTTCTTATTACAACAAATCATTTACAATGCACAGCAGAATTCAAAACAAACTCAACTCAATATTCTCTTCATTTACAACACAAATTCATCTCAAGAGTGCTATTACAAATTTACACAAATCTCTTATATATCAATTACAACTCAAAAACCAACTTAAGCATCCCATCTCCAACTCTAAGCAACTACCTGCAACATGTGAGGCTAGAGATGATCCCTAACCCCCAAACTAAAGGGGTCAGCCATAAATGGTGTGAGAAATATAAAAATAAACAAACAACATAAAAGATCATGCTTCATAAATTCTTAAACAACAAGTACTAAATGATTATGGAAAGTACGAAATGATAGGTAACATAAAACATCAAGTGATACTAAGCTAAGTGTCACGTGTAGAAAAAACAAGAAAAACCACATGCATAAACAAAGCCAAGAAAACACAAGTTCTATATGCAGACTCTCTAATGCATACTTGTCGAAGTCTATGTATCCCATTCTACATAGGTTCGGTGCAAGCCCTTAACGTCTTCACTTCGTAGGGTTCAATCCCCGCGTTATGAACTAATCCTAACACGATGACTACTACGAGATAAAGATAAACCATGGTTAGTATCTCATGCCCGATAATTCCGGAGATGGATTCCACACCCAAGATATTTTACTGGAATAATTCCGGAGATCATCCCACACCGAAACATTGACACGTCACCACACGAATACCACATGTGCTTCACCTTGACTCCGATAATTCCGGAGATCAATCCCACACCACAATAGTTACCGTGATAATTCCGGAGATTGTCCCACACCACAAGACTGTGATAATTCCGAAAACATATCCCACACCACTAATAATCTACTGTGATAATTCCGGAGATTAAATCCCACACCGAAAGCCATACTGAGGTTCTTGACTCATGTTCCCGTTCATCATATCACCACTAGTGTCTGTCCTTATCATTTTGGGTTAATTAATTACTTAACGAATCTCCTAGAGTGATGTACCCTACCGGCCTAAATTCAAAACTCAATAACTGAAATGCCTCAAAGGGCCTCAACAAATAACTCAACACCGGTATACTAGGGTCACACACCTCTAGAGACTCAAACTCAAAAGTCTAAGCTAAAGTCCCAATAAACAAAGTGGCTCAACTAAATGTCTCAAACTTAATACTTAACTGAATATCTCATAGTCAAATGCTTAATCAAATACTGAACTGAATGACAAGTATAGAATGAATTATCTGAAGAACCAATCATTCGAAATAGCACTAAAGTTCACAAGGATCCTTCACTACCAGTCGACTTATACCTTAGTAAGTCGACTGTCCAGAGGACGAATTACCAAAATTTTACAAAAATAAACTAAGTCAAATAACAGTCGACTTAAGAAAAGGTAGCAGTCGACTTACCCGAGGTAAATTCCAATAATCTTCTCAAAAATATTCTAAGTATATAAGTCGACTTAAATGGATATAGGTCGACTGTCCAGAAGGACAATTAATTTTCACAAAAATAATTTCTTCAGTGGACCAGTTGACTGCCTATGAGCTCAGTCGACTGTCCAGGACAACTTTCAATGATTCTAAAATAAAATGTCAGGCTCGTACCAGTCGACTGCACAGTAGGCCAGTCGACTGTCGGCCTACAGATTTCAAAACTTAGGTCTGATTACAAAATCAAATTCTGAAGCTTTCTAATGATCAATGTTTATGAAAATAGTTCGTATTCAGGAAAATAATAAATCTCAATGAGTCTTCATCAGGTATATGCATATATATCACTCAAAACATCAATAAGTCAAGATTTAAGTTCTCATGTTCTAAATCACAATTCCTTTCGTTAGGGTTTTACAAGATCTAAATTCTTTCACAAATCTAAATCAAAACCGAATTATGAATCTAATGTCCAGGTGTTCATACACAAATCTCAACATGCTTTTAGCAACCAATTTCAATAATAAAGATCTACTATTTCATTCACAATTATTCACATGATTCATACCACATTACGAGATCTAAATTGTTCCCAACATCAAATCAATATATATCAATGATACTTGCACACATAGATCAATCAACAAGACAAGTTTCTTTCATGCAAAACATCAAATCAAACAACAAAACATACATCAAACAACAAAACAATTTTTATATATCTCACAAGAACCAAACAACAAAACAATTTTCATATCTCTCACCTTAGAATAGAGAAAAGTCCACGAAAAAGGTCGTCCTTTTGCTAGATCCAAAGACTCCTTTTCTCCACCAAAAATAGATCTCCCAAAATTCTGTATTTTATCAATAATGACGGCTGGGAGAAAAATCCCTTAAATATGCCGGATTGATTATTAGGGTTTTACCCACACTTTTGCAAAACAACCCTTTCCAAAATACAATTTACATATATAGATCATTCTTTGGAAATTCCATCAAAACTCATTCAATTTAGGATTTATAAGAAAATATACATTCTAAATCTCAATCAATACTGTTCAAAACTTCGAGAAATCACATTTTGTACTTTAACCCCTAAAAATGTCGAATTTGCAAAAAGGTCCTTCTTTTCTCAAAAATTGCAAATAGCTCCAATAAATTTCAGAAAAATCTGAAAAAATACTAATTAAATCCCAAATATTAAATAATGATTTTTCATAAAAAAAACTTAATTTTCCAACTTCTCAAAAAGTATTTGCACGTGTTTTGCACGTGTTCAAAGGATAAATTTTTCTGAAAATATTCATTAAATCCCCAAAAATAAATTTAAATTCATTTTTAAATATAAAAATAATATTTAAAAATACGGGGTTCTACATGCACAATGGGGGGTGGGGAGTTCCGTATGGGGACATTGGGACAGGGATTGTCGCTGTGCTGTGAGGGAGGTGGTGCACCGTGCTGTGAGGGAGGTGGTGCATGGGAAGTTTGTTGGTTAATTTGTTGTGGAGGTGGATTGGGTTGGTGATGCTAATGAGTGCATGTCTTTGGGTTCGATGGTAATTGAAGGTTTGTTGCTGCTGATGGTGAGTAGAAAGATACTGATGCCTATATCTGTGGAGAGGTGGTACAGGATGACTGTGGTTACTTGTTAAGTAGTGTCTCTCCTCTCTATGGCCCTTGCTGAAACTACGTCCCTCACCTCTCCTGTAATCCTGTTCCTATTGCTCATAAGCCCGATGATCGATGGTATGGTACTCAGCTTACCCCGAGCGACTAGAGGGACCCCCTCATATGGCCCTCTCCTTTGGCTGAGGCGGTGAGGCTCTGTGATGATGACTAGAGTACCCCAGATGCCGTTGGTGGAAGCTAAGCTCCCCCACGGTCGAACTCTGAGAGCTTCGTTGCCCTTCCACGGAGACGTCTGCCATTGAGGTTGAGGCTTAGGGGAGCGTGTGGTGGGCTGCTTAGTTGAGTTCGGCTCCATCGGGAGAGGATCAGAGGTAGAGAGGGGGGGTATGATCAGTGGGAATGCGGTGTGTGTAGGGGGTGAAGCAGAGTCGGGGTTTGGTAGGTTGGCAGAGGTTGAAGCAAAGGTGGGGTTGAAGTGTTAGCTGGCTGTGGTGGAGTCAGAATGTGGACCCCTTCAGTGGGCCCACAACCCCGGAGTTCATCTTCGCATAGGTTCATGATCACCAGAGTAGTAGAAAAGGAGATTCGGAGAAGAAGAGAGATGAGGAGATTCAGGGAGATTCAGGGGAGATGAGGAGATTCATCTTCATTGCCCAGAGTTCAATTCAAATAGGAGATTCATCTTGGCGTTGCAAAGTTTATTGTTATCGGTTTATTATTGGACTACTGACACAGTATCCCCAATTGACCGTGTATTGTTTTTATTAAGCCAACCAGTGTGCAGCAATGCTGTAAATACCGTTATCATGCCGTGTACATGATCTATAGAATCTTCCACTTAAGTCTAAAAAAAAATTGATTGTATGCATCGAACCTGTGGTATAGAACACATGGGACACAGTAGTACGTGCATTAGTTAGGAGTTAAAATGATTAATAAACATAAGGATTACATATCGACATTGCATATTGTTCATCATTGTTCCTATTGATATCAAATATTGGCTAAGTGTTTTTGTTATTGATCGTTGATTACTATTACTGGATATTGAATCATTGTTTATAGCCAATTGCATCGATTATCATGATTTTGTCCATGTTATTGATTCTTATTGATCCATTGATTCATTGTTATACCGTTATTCCATTGTTCCCTGCTTTCTCTACTTGTTGTCTATGACTTGCTCTAATGACAATTTTTTTTCTCTTTTTAGATGAAGTGTTTACAGGTGTTGATGGAGAATTACCTGATGGATTGGGAGAACAACAGTGGTGAAGAAATTGATTGCATCGCTGCTTAATAATTATTGCTTTGTTATGGAGACTTAATTATTGAATTATTATTATTTTATTGTATTGGGCTTATGTTCCGAACATTGTTATTTGTTTCCAGACGTTGGATTATTATTGTATTTGGATAAATTTATTGCTTCATTCCAAGTATTATTGTTCATGAGATTATTATTATTGCCTGCGCAATTTTTCTGTATTGTTTATATTGTTGAGTTAATTGGATAAATAGCTAATAAGTGACGTTAGTCATTCGGTGGGTCAATGTTCCGTATTTTTGGGAAACGGGGGGGTGACAAGAAAAATGAGGGATATTTTGATGCTCAAAATTGACTTCAAAAAGGCTTTTGATTATGTTAACTGGAGTTTCATAGAGGAAATGCTCGTGGCTAGGGGCTTTAGACCTAAGTGGTGTCCATGGATTCATATGATACTACACTCAGCTAAGTCACACATCCTGTTGAATAGAAGAATGGTGGACACTATTCATTGCAAGGGAGGCCTCAAGCAGGGTGACCCTCTTTCACTTATGCTCTTCATCCTAGTGGTTGATGCTCTAGCTTAGATGCTTCAAAGGGGCAGAGAGAATGTGAAATTCTCACCCCTATGTATACCTAGCCCCCCTCTTCGATCTTTCTGTCCTACAGTTTGCAGGTGACACCACTCTTTTCTGCTCAGGAGATGAACAAGAAGTTATCCATCTCAAGTTCTTGCTTCACTTGTTTGTTGATGATTATGGCATTAAGCTCAACTTCAACAAATCCTCATTGATTTATTTTGGCAGATCCAGGGCTAAGCAAGTTGCGTTCTCTCATATACTTCAATGCCAAGAGGTTGCCTGTTAAGTATCTTGGTATGCATTTGGCTAGAGACAGGCCCAAGAAAAGGGTCTCGATGCCACTCATTGCTAAAGTTGAAAAAACACTTTCTTCATGGAAGGGTAAAATGCTCTCTACAAGAGGAAGACTTGTTCTTGTTAATTCAGTACTCTCCGCACCCCCTGTTTACTATGCTTCTTTTTTCAAGCTGCCAATATGGGTCATAAAAAGACTTGATCAAATTAGAAGCAGATTCCTATGGTCTGGGACAGACAAAAATTGTAGGGGCAAGACCAGTATAAGGTGGCAGGGAGCATGTCCACCAAAGAACGAGGGAGGATTGGGCATTCTGGATCTCAACATCTTCAACCGGTCCCTATTGATGAAGTGGTGGTGGAAACTGATAGTTAAGCCTCACTATCTTGTTAGAAAGACACTTCATAATCTATACTTTAATCCAAGTAGTAGTTCCTACACCCTTCCTTCCTGAACAACTGCCTTTTGGTTAGGTCTGTACCATTTCGAGCACTAGTTGTTCACTTGTATTTCTTGGAAGATTGGCAATAGCTGCTTCATTCAATTCTGGAATTCAAACTGACTAGATGGCCTTAGCATTGAACATAGCTTCCCCAGGCTATCTCAGGCAACTTGGGATATTCATGCTCATCTTGGGTTGATGGCAATTGGGAGTGGAGACCCAGGTTGAGAATGATTTTGGTAGGAGAATTGGCTAAATAAAAGGAAAGATTATTGAATATTCTCGCAAATTTCTCTCCATCAGATGACAGAGACACTCCTAAATGGAAATATTCAGCAGCTGGTTCATTCACAGTCAAATATGCCTACAATTTCTCATCAATAAAGGGATGATCTCCCCTATGTTGCAACCACCTGGAGGACATATGCCCCCCCTCAAATGCAAAATCTTCATATGGATGTTAACTTGGGATAAGCTTGCCTCTAAAGCAAATTTACAGAGAAGATGTTGGGTTAGAGATGAAGCATGCACAACTTGTGCATGTTCATCTGAATCCTGCTTTCATATCTTCTCTGATTTCCCACTGGCCAGAGATGTTTGGCTTCACTTTTCCACCCTTCTACACATCACTGCACTCCCCACCTCACTGCACTCATCTTGGTGTTTTGCTCCATCTCGACCTCAAATTGGAAAATTGTGGTGTATGTAGTTGTATTTGCTGGGTGCTTTGGCTAGAGAGAAACAATATGATCTTTAATGCATCATCTTCTACAGTTGAAAAGCTCATAAATGATGTAAATTTTCACTTTACTCCTTGGATACATGCAGCTCCTCATAGCCGCAAGAAGACCAAACTTTTCGATGCATTTCAAGAGCAAGGAGTCCAACGCCTACTTCAACATCCATCTACCTTTGTTGCAGCTTTACCGGCAGCGAGAGTGGTGGAGATCAGTGACGATGAGCCACAGTCCTCCCACACCTGGCAGGCTTGCACACTTCAGTCTCTATAACAATCTAGCTACATTTTTTTAAGCACTCAGTGCTTGTTTTGTTCTGCTACTTGTTGCTATTTTTTGTTGGACCTGTAATAACTCTAATACTACTATACTCCTTAACTTGTTGTTCTGTGGGTTTTCGGGCACTCTAAGATACCTTGTATGTGAGGAATGGGATCATGGGGGTGTGGGTGTATGGGCTCAATTCTAGACCAAGTTGAGGTGTACGACAATAGTCTTCTACATTATCTTTGCCTTAGGGTTGAGCGTCATCTCCTCCACTCCCCTTATCTTCCTTATCCTCCATGGGTTCTTCTCTTGTGCCCTAGTTGTTGCATTGTATATATCATGACTTAATATATGCTAATCTATAATTTGAGGTAGGGTTTTCCCCTGCCTTTCCTTGGTCAAAAAAAAATTCTCTAATCTCTAATATTATAATGGAAGAGTTGAGATTGTCATTTGTAGACATTCATTCAACCATATAATCTCAATCATTCATTTTTAAATAAGAGTTATATTAACCATTCATTTACTCAACTGTTGTTAGTTACCATAATGCCCTCAAAGTTCAAATTTATTTACAACATAATTATTTACAAAAGTGTCACTCATATAAAATAAAGTTTATGCCACAAGGGGTAATTTGTAAAGAGTATGTTATGAGTAAAGGGAGGTCTTAGGTTCGAGACCAGACTACGTCTTATTATTTACTATATAAAAAAGTTTAATTAGAACGTGCATCGCACGTGTAGGTTACTAGTCTATATTTTAATGGGAGAGTTGAGGTTGTGTAATTTGTAGATAATCCAGCTTACGTGCATCTCCCGTGCAGATTAAATCCCACAACCTAAGAAAAAGAGCGTGCATCACACGTGCAAATTAAATCCCTCAATTTTGATAAAATATAAATTGTACCTATTAGGATTAATTTGTGAAAGTATAATTTTTTTTTAATTATGCCAATTTTTGAAACTACATGCAAAAAGATGACATTTGTCAAACTAATTGTGCTCGGGGACTCAAAAACAACACTCGTCGTTTCCAACGGCAAGTTTAGTTATTTCGTGCTCGTCGTTGGGACACGGCTAGTGTAGTTCTTTTTTTTTTTTTTTTTGAGAAGTTCAAAACTTTCAAACAAGTCTCGTCGTTCCCAACGACAGGAATCTTTATACTAGACTCGTTGTTGGGAATGGTGACTGCAAATTTTGAAATTTCACAGAGAGTGAAACTCTCTGTTGAACTTGGTGAATTTTCGAAAAAAAAACTCCATGGAAGAGCTCATTGTTCCCAACAACGATGGGAAATATACTAAACTCGCTATTGGGAACGACGAGTCTACTGATTTTGAAATTTCACAAAGAGTTAAACACTCTATTGGACTTGGTGAATTTTCGAACAAAAACTCCAGAATAGAGCCCACTATTGGAAACAGCGAGTGGATAAGACCTAAACTCGCTATTGGGAACAACGAGTTACGTGTAAATTTTCCGTTGTTGGAAATAGCGTGTCAAGTAGAAATTTACAAATTTGAATTCGCACTAATGTTCCTGTTTACATTTATAAAGTTAACCAAACACAATTCCAGAATTCAATAATCTTCCAATTTTTCACAATCCCAACATCATATATATACAAACACAGTTACAAAGAAAAATATTACAACCCAACAATTTCTCAAGATTCCAACAATTTCAAAATATCATAATGAGATACGATACAATTTCAACTTCAACGCAAACTCCATATTACAATTTGAACACAATCTCAACAAATTCAACACAATATCAAAATATTACAACCAGCACAAAATATTACAGTGAAATACATTACACAAAATAAAGTACTATAATGTAATACAGAAGTGTAACCAAGTACATGTGTTCACATATTCAAATTTTTTTAAAGGGACATTAGCTATCTTGTTGCGATGATGATCCTTCATTCTTCGGTCTTAAAGTCCCTTGCTGCGATGAAGTTCCTTCATTATTTAGTATTGATGTCCCTTGTTGTGTTGATGATCATGTAAAGAGGTATGAATATATATACATATACATTTATAACAGATTGAACATATGCAACATGATGTATAAGAGCATATAACTAGTAATTATCTAACCTACGTCGGAATCTATGATTTTTTCACCGCACACAATTGGAGAACAAGAAGGAAGCTAGAGTTTTGGGTTATTGTAACTTTGAAGAGAGGAATGAGTAGAGAGAGATAGATAAATGAGAGATGAGTTGAACTGAGTCGAGTAAGTCAAATAGGGTCCTAATAGACTCGTTGTTCCCAACATCGAGTTTAGTATATTTCTCATCGTCGTTGGGAACAACGAGCTCTTCTATAGAGTTTTTTTGCGAGCTCTTCTATGAAGTTTTTTTCCTCCGAATATTCACCAAGTACAATAGAGAGTTTTTCTCTCTGTGAAATTTCAAAATTTGTAAAGTCGTTGTTCCCAACAACGAGTCTAATATAACGATCATCGCTGTTGGGAATGACAAGTCTTGTTTGAAAGTTTTGAACTAAACTCATCGTTGAGATCGACAAGTTTCTTTTTAAAAAATAGATTTACACTCGTACGAAATAACTAAACTCGTCGTTGTAGTTGTTGAGTCCTGATGGCAGTTAGTTTGACAACTATCATATTTTTGCAAATAGTTTCGAAAATTGGCATAAATTTTAAAAAATTCTAAAAGTAGGAGCTTGAAAAAAAGGAAGCGTGCATTGCATGTGTAGATTACTAGTATGAGAAATAGTGAATTATGAATGAGCTATATGGAAATGGAACATTTGTTAATGAGTTACATGGAAAAAAACCCTTTTTCAAAGAACAAAGTAATAATAGTAGAGGTAGTTGTTTTCGGTTTTGGGTAAGAAAGAAATAACAACATATTCATTCATTAATCGCAAAACTATTTGTTTTTCCATTTATGCCACTTTTTAAAAGTATTTACAGAAATATGACACTTGCCAAACTATTTGTAGATATGGACAAAGGTTGGCACGTCAGCAAGGCTCGTAATTCCATCTGCGCTCTAAGCTCTTTCGAGCCCGCAGCCTAGTTAGAACTTTTTTGTATACACTCGCAATAGGGAACTGCGAGTCTAGTTCAAAATTCTCAAACAAGACTCAAAGTTCCCAACTGCGGGCTTAAATGCACTAGACCCGCAGTTCTAATAGAAAATTTTATGACCTGCGGCTCGAAACCTCACAGCGGGCTTGAATGAAATAGTCCCGCAGTTCCGAACTGAGAGCCTAGTATAAAGATTCCCACAGTTGAGAACTGCGAGTCTAATTTGAGAATTTTGAACTAGGCTCGCAATTCTCAACTGCGAGTGTATACAAAAAAGTTCTAACTAGGCCTGCAATTTCCAACTACAAGCTCGGAAGAGCCTAGAGCGCATTTGGAAACTGCAAGTCTTGCTAACGTGTCCAACTTTTGTCCATGCCTGCAAATAGTTTGGCAAGTGTCATTTTTTTGCAAATACTTTTTAAAAAATGGCATAAACCAAATTCTTTTTGTAAAATTGTGTATATATATTTGAAAAAAAAGTGTGTGTATATATATATATATATATATATATATATATATATATATATATATATAAGGAATGCTCAATTGCAAACGGGTCCCGTGCAAACAGGTATGCAAACCACTCAAGCCGTTGTTGGGAACAACAGCTTCAGTTATGTTAACACAAAAGCCATTGTTGGAAACAACAGCTTACCTAAGTCGTAACGGCTTAGGTGGTTTGCAATGAAGTATATATATATATATATATATATATATATATATATATATATATAAGGAAGCGATCGGGTGAGAATCGTTCTCACGATAAGCTCCGTGAGAACTCCGCGCATATCCATCCTATGGATGATCCTAACCGTTCGCATTGTTTAACATGACTAAATTAGCCTAGAAATATAAAATAAAGGCATTTAAAATTCATTTGCCCATGCATCATGTCATTATTAAAAAATAACGATTTTCAGCCATATAATTTGTAACACTTCAATACATGGACAAACAAATCTCAAACGACTTGCATGATTTCTCATTTATATACTAATTTAATAGACTAACTTAGTCATGTACATCAAAATTAACGGTTCGGAAACAAAAATTCTCACCAAAGGAGGTCTCACTGGATCATGGTCATATATATATATATATATATATATATATATATATATATAGGCATGGGGATTAACTTGGAGAGCAAATCAGATAATGGTTTCAGGCACCGGTGGATCTTGCCCCACCATCATGAACATGGTTATGCCTCTTGGTTCCATAAAAGACATGGTAAAAATGTATCATGAAACTATGGCAAGACTAGCAATCAGATATCAACACACACATCTCTATATCAGGGCATCTAATATATGCTGATATAGAAACACACTAGCCAAGTCGAATCAGAAAATTTAATAACCAATAATTCTGATGTTGGCAATTGCATGCATCACAAATCAACGATTCAAAGAGCCAAATTGCTATTAGCATACCATTTTTATTTGCATTCAGACAAAGAAAGCAAGTGTATTAAATATTTTCTAATGTTTGATGTCCATATAAGTGTCCTATGAATTTGTCGCTGGAATTTGTCTTCGCACAAAGATCAGTGAAGTTACGAATATTGAAGAAAGCAAAAAAGAATTATAGCTCCCAATCATATCATCTTGATGTTAGCAAAATTTCAATGTAACCTTAGCTAATGGTGCATCGGGTTATGTCAATTTGATATAAATACTGAATTCAATCAAATGGCATCAGTCAAATGGAGTCATCTTGGACCATAATACAACAAGGAGCCAATCTTCTGCCCAAACATCTATTAGAGATCATTTTAGTACCAGCTTCAGTTCTTTTAACCTTCGTGTTTCTACAATTTATTGTTTGTCCAAAGATCAAATCCAATTCGGTCATTTCAAGGGAATATTTGGATAGTATAATTAATAGAGCCATTTTAGAATACATAATGATCACAATTTAGATTGATGACTGTCTTGCGTAATTTGTTATATCTTTAAATTGAAAATTGTGATTAATGTCATGTTGTACCATTAGTAATTTGTACATATATGTTGACTACTTTGCAAGGATATCTAGACATGAAGATCAGGGTCACCAGAAGAAGGCAATCACCTCAAAATTGAAGATTTTTAACGGGAATCTCCTAGTAATAATTTCTTATAAATATTTGTACTATTGAACTTAGAAACTGATACTTTTACTTGGTACTTTTAGCATCATAAGCTAATCTTATGTTGTGAAGAATAGAAATTTTATCAAGTTTTCTCTTATTTTGCTTTCTATTGGAATTTTTGGATAATTCCTTAAAGAATGTCAATTGGAAGTAAAATTTCTTTGTACAGTTTGAATATCTCCGAACCCCTTCAATGATTTCTTTTTGATCCATGACCCTTCACTTCTAGCTAAAACTGGATCTCTTTTGGATTGGGAATGTTGCAATTCTTGTTGCATTCTCTCACGATTCACTTTTAATTAGTGGGAATAATTGTTATGACCTTAACAAAAGAGAATGACTGTAATGGTCCTTCAATTTTGTAATATTTTCATATTTCAACATCTATGAGATTGCAAAACTTTAGAGGTTGTCTTCTCTTCTAATAAATTTGCTTCTCTTAAACCAATTATCACATTGCTAATTGATGATAACCCAACACATTGCACAGATCCATACATAGTTGACACTAAAGTGACCATAAGAGAAATTCTGAACTTTCTAAACAGGAGGTAGTTGACTTACTGAACAGTTTCCTTAGCTTCAACAGGATGATCCTTAGGTGACTCTTTTGCCACAGTTTGCGCAGCTACCTCAGCGGCAAAGTCCTGGCTCCTTTTCTCCAGCCCTTCCCCAAGATTGTAGCGAATAAACCTTTTCACTTTTATATTTTCTCCAACTGTTGCAATTGTCTGCTTCACCCAATCCTTCACAACCATTTTGTCGTTCTTAATATATGGTTGTTCAAGCAATGCAAATTCCTCGAGTCTCTTGTTTATCCGGCCATCTACAATTTTTTGCCTTATTTGCTCAGGTTTTTTCAGAAGGTCTTCCTTCTGCATTTCTCTCTCTCTCCTTGTTCACAAATTCCTCGGGGACATCTTCAGTAACCATATAACATACTTGTGGACATGCAGCCACATGCATAGCCAGGTCATCAACTAACTCTTTGAATATTTCTCCACGGGATACAAAATCAGTTTCACAATTCACCTCAATGAGGACTCCGATTCTGCCATCATGTACGTAAGATCCAATTCTTCCTTCTGCAGGGACTCTGCTGGCCTTCTTATCTGCACTTGCTAACCCTTTTTTTCTAAGGAACTCCTGGGCTTTAACAATGTCTCCCCGAGTTTCAGACAAAGCCTTCTTGCAGTCCATCATACCTGCTCCAGTTTCTTCACGCAATTGTTTTACAACAGCTGGGGAAATCATTGCTGCGGAAAAGGGAAATTAAAGCAGATCAAAATGATATATCATTAGTTGAGAGAAAATTCCTGCAAAGTTCCATAATACCAGAAAATAACCAGTGTCATATGCATGACTACACTGGAAGCTGTCCCCGTCACGTGATGAAGTTAAAAGGATCAGCACCATACATATGTGAAAATGTGATATCAAAGCAATATCACATTTTTGTAAACAAAGAATTAAGTATTGCATTGCTACATTTAGGCATCCTATCAAAGTACAAGACAAAGTACATGACGCAACAACAACAAAAAAAATCTCAAATTCAAGCTTTAATATTTTCCAGAACGGTAAATGGCATGGCCTATACTATGACTTCTCCTGCTCCTACCCTGTATCAAGAGATGTAGGGAGCGGGGAATTAAATTCCAGATCAGAGTCCGGTTATTCAACTTTTGCAACAAAGCTCCAATGCCACATTAGTGGTGCTTTTCTTTTCAGGAAAACTCTTAACTCTTTTCATTTCATATTTCTATTATCTTGTTTGCAGCCAATTATTCTTGGGTTACATAACAGGTCAGCTCGGGTATGTTCAGGGCCGGCCCTACCCTAGAGGTGGGTAAGGCGGCCCCCTTGGGCCCCCGGAGATTTCGCGATTTTAGGGGCCCCCAAATTTGAACTTCCCTTGTAAATATAGGTACGTATTTTGCGCTTAAAAAAATATATATGTTATTAGGGGCCCCATGTCGGAAGTTCGCCTAGGGCCCCCGGGAACTAAGGGCTGGCCCTGGGTATGTTACTCTAGGTTGCAAATGTCAGGTAGTAAATTCTAAGCAACTACTACAGTATTCTTGAGGGAATGAGCATTGAGACCATCTGATTCATGATTTCCTTGATGTAAATCTGGCTCCAGTTGTCATGATTTATTGGATAAAACATTCTATAATGGTTTCGACTAAATGTACTGTACAGTTCTTTTTGTATGTGGAACTGAAGTTTACCAAATTTGTTTTGTCCCATGCTTCCTTTTAGTTATTTCTTAATGTTATCTTATCTGCTAGTATTCTTTCTCTAATAAGACCCATTCCATGTAAAAGATTGAAGCATGAAAGGTACAGAAATTACAATGATGTTTTGACGGAAGTAAGCAAAAAGTATTAACTGACCTTTGGTTGCACTTGCTTGATCTGGCTGACTAGTTTGTCGATTATCATTTGAATCAGCAGGAGCCACTTCATTCTCTACCAGGACAGTTGTCTCTGTTGTCTCCAATTTATCTTCTACTACAAGTGCATCTTCTTGAGTGCTAGCAACTTCTTCTTCAGCAACTTCAACTTGGGATGATATGACTTGTTCAGCAGTTTGTCCCTCCTCCACAGTCTCAACAGCAGCAACTGTCTCAACTTCAGAATCCCCATCTTCTAGAGAACTCAAACTTACAGAACTAGCATCATTTTCTGAAACAATTACGCTATATATCTCAGGTTCTTTAACTTCATCTTTGGCAGTAATCTCATCAATTGGAACTTCTGAAGTCGGATCTTCATTATTTTCATATACAGACTCACTCTCATCTGAAACCGAAGATTGTAAACTATTGATTTGTTCCTCCTCTACAATCTCAGATTCTCAATAGCAGTAACAGAGTCCTTTGTCTCTAAATCTGAATCTGAAATGGACGCTGTTGCAGAACTACCATTATCATGTGACAAGGTCTCAGGAATGGTCTCAACATCATCATTATCAGGCAAATTGCTACCTAGTTCCTTGGCACCACTTGAGTCCAGTTCACTAGTACTGAACTCTACTGTGGGAGTGTCGGACTTTGTTTTGGTATCAGCATCAATTTTATCTTCTTCTCCCTGTTCCGAGGTGGTTTCTGGCTGCAAGCTTGTATCATTTTCAGAAGAAGGTTTCAAGGCCCTGTCCTGCTCATCAAGAAAAGCAGCAATATCCTTGTTCCTTCGGAAAGCCAACTCAAATGGGTTGGTTGCCACCTGCACCACCCCCTTGCTAAGCTGCCTATTTAGCTCGTTAACATCCGCCTCTTCTTTTTTCATTGTTAGAGTTACCTTCCCCCTAGAAAAGCGCAGTACTCGTGCAGTGACTTCTTGGCCCACTTGCAGTGAAGAGCTCCCCATAACATTCTCAAACTCTCCAGATTCCTCATCTACAGGGATAAATCCTTCTTCTCCGTCAGGAAGAGCTATAAATGATCCAGCTCTGATTATATTTTTTACTGTGCCATTCAGAACCTGACCCAGTACAAACTTTGAGCTCTTTGGTACCTCGTCACGCTTTTGAGTAGTAGACCTGGCAGCATTTTTTCTGCCAGTAGATCTTGGCCTATCACTGCTTCCACCACTACTGGCAGGATTTTCTCTTCTTTGTTGTTGCGGCTTACTGGCATCATCATTTTCTGGCATGGTCAAAGATATGCGCCCAGTTTCCATATTTGCTTCTACAATCCTCACCTTCACCTCTTGCCCAACAGAGACAAGTGACCCAACATCCTTGACATACCCCTCACTCATTCTAGAAACATGGACAAGGCCATCAGTAAATGCTCCAAAGTCTATAAAAGCACCAAATGGCTGAATTGATCTCACTTTCCCTGTAAATGAAGCACCAGGAATCAAATCCTCATTCTTCACTAGTGGCATGTCACTCCTCCTTGGACCTCTTGAACGCTTACTTCTAGGAGGAGAGTTAACATTGGTATTTACTTTAGTACTTTCACTTGTTTCAACAGACTTGGTAATGGTGGGAGCTTCTACTGTTTTGTTCTCAGCATCTTCCCCTGAACTTGAAACAGAAGTACTTGGCTCCTCTAATTTCACATCAGCACCTCCAGCAGCAGCTATGCTTCCGATTCTTGATCCATCATTGGAAAGAAAACCACTTCTGTAGCTCTGAAATAGACGTAATGATGGCGGAGCTAACCGAAACCTCGGAGAAAATGACATCAATCCAGTGTAGTTTCCACAGACATTATGCTTTGTGAATTGAATCTCGCTGCGCTGAATGAAAGTGGTTCCAGGAAAGGAGCTGATGTATGAATTACGGGTGTCATTTTGAATACATAGTCTTCAATACTCAATATTAACAGGTCAGTTTGTTGTTATAGATTCCACCTTCTTTCCTAAACTGCTCACAGGAAAGACTGTTATGTAGATGTTTAAGAACACAACACCAAACACTTTTTTAAAATTGAATACTACAAAAATTATTTAAAGATAAATTAGCTGCAGGTGTACATCATTCTTTTGTGAAAGTGCAATATTGTTTCACCAACTCCTAGCCTACTAACTTCTTAATTATTGTTCAATGATTATGCGAAGACTAAAACCTAGTATACATGCACCGTGCATCTCAAGGAGAATCTTTGAAAGTTCCACCAAGTACCCTCACAATCTTTGGCACATGTAATGAAATCTTCAATCTGAACGTGTACTAGCATTGTCATCACCCCTTTCTCCTCAGACTGGGGTTGGCTATGACGCACAACTCTCAGTTTAAAAAAAAAATGTCTGAACAGCTATCATCCTCACTTTAAGAGAGAGAACAGGAAAACTATAGAGAAGGGACGGGACCAGTTGGGCAAACCTACCTTATTGATCATTTAGCTTAATTTGGGCAAAGGAACACCTCCAAAATGTTATTAGACAGAGAAAGGAGAAAGTGTAAAACATTCAGAGAAATATAGTACTTGATATCATTACTCAAAGAAACATTATGCATATATATACGCTTACAAAATTTATTCCCCAGGTTAGGGATTACATCTCTCAACAATATTACTTACTAATAATATTATTATCTGAAATTCCTCCAATATTACTTACTATCTCAATTCTCTAATATTCTTCCAATATTTACCAATATTACTTACTATATTCTAATACTCCTAAACTTGGAACTTTACTAAGCTTTAATTTGCTACAAATGAACACCAAGCAACTAGTAAATTGAAGACAACATGCTTCAAATAACAACACCAAACAGTTTTGATATCACCATTCCTCCAAACAAAACAATAGACCGATCTCACATCTGAGAAACAAAGCTGAAGTGAAAATTCAAGCCAACATTTAAAGTGAAGCGATAGATATCACTTCAAACTGAAATGAAGTGGAGGTCACAACAAATGGGCGATAATCAGACAAACTAGCACAGAATCATGAACATATCGAAATCAGAATTCGAGCAGACAAAACTAATCCATAATCAACCAAAAACTTGGCCCAAATAAAAACTTTCAATGAACCGAGCATATCAGATCATATCAAGGCACTATGGATTCAAACCTGAATATCGGAATGAACATAAGCATGTCAGGAATGTCGAGAAACACCTAAATGAGCACACAACAGATTAAAACATCTCAAACATCTTCTTAGAAACACTTATCCTGAAACTCGAGGTGCAGATAGAACATCTTTTCTTAAACTATCCTCCTTACAAGTAGACTTAACAAGCATGCGACAGAATATTAAAGATCCCCAATGAATCTTGCCAAGCACCGAAAGATCCTCAAACGGATCACACCAAAGCATCAAAGATTTCCGAACAGAACAAACCCAATGTCAGGGTCGCCGGAGTGCCGACCATCACCGGAGGGTCACCAGGGACTCAGTTGTTCCACCAGAGCTGCGTGAAGGTTGTCTGTGTGGAAGAAGTGTGAAATTGGGTGTATAAGCTATATCTGGTTTTTACATAGAGTACACGTATATTTTTGAATGTTTTTAAATGAGAAGGGGGCGGTAAGGGAAGGTGCGCTACGCGCGTAATTTTCGTTTTGTCGCCTAGCGTAACCGATTCATCCCCCTCCCTTCTTATATGAGCTGTAATTCCTTTCTGAAGATTTTAATAAAAAAAGTTGTTAAATTCCATCTTCTATCTTCAACCTCTCATCTCCTGACCCTTCTCCTCTTATTTATGGCGCAATCTCGATCTGTTCGCAATCCAGACCCTAACACCCAAGCATCAAAAGATCTTCAAACAGATCAAAGCAAAATATCAAAGATTCTCTAGGGATCCAACCAAAACATGGAGAAAGAATGAACAGTAAACTGACTTGATCCCTTCCTCTTTCTCAATCTCCTTTCTCTCTTTCTCCTCCTAAAAAAGAAACAAGCAATACTTTACGAAACAACTCCAACACCTATGTTGACAGCAAACTGAACTTTTTTTCTTTCTCCTCCTGAAAAAAAGAATCAAACAACCACAGACATAAACAAACAAAATAAATTTCCTCTTTTCTCTCTCTTCATCTCTCTCTCTTTCTAAATAAAAAGACAGTAACAGAGAATGAAGTCTTCTCTTCTCTAGATCTCTTTCTCGTCCTCTCCCTATCTCCTTCTAAAAAAGAAACACGATTCAAACTGAAATGGTTCTCACTTTTTTTCTTTTTTATTATCTCCTTCTGATTTGATTCGATACAATCAATCGAATTATAACAACACATAAATCAAAACAAATCATAATCAACACGGAATGTCAAGCAAATCACGAGCACGAAATTCATAACAGTGCACGAATCACAAGGCATACCATATCAAATCAAACCCGAATCTGGACATGAGCAGTTGGAGGACTTGCGGTCCCGTTTTGACTCAGTAGAGGAACAAATCTTGAACCAAATTTTGAATGAAAGTTGTAGTTTTTTTAGTCTCCTTCGAAACGAATGATCATGTCACAAAATGAGTTATGTAACTCCGGAAAAGCCTGATTTACTGAAACAGCAACAATGGAACAGGAAAACGGCAGCAATGACAGCACCCATTCAAAAACTTGCGGGTTTGTTTTGAACTAGAATATGGACGATGTCGGTCTTCGAGTCTTCTTCAAAACGAGTGGTCATATTACGAACATATTCCTGAAGCTCTGAGAAAATCAGTTTTACTACAACAACAACAATGTAACAGCAAAACAGCAGCAGCAGCAACAACAACACAACACGAAAGAGCAACAACAACAACAATAACGAGTCAAAGGTGGTGAGATCAAAGGTTGCTAGTCATGGCACAACAAACGTCTGAGGCGGAATCGAAAGTCGGAGGCAACAGAGACGAGATTGAATTTGCATGATGATGAATGAGGCGGAGGCAAACTATGAGGACATCGACAACGATGGAGGTATGACAATAGCAAGAGATGATGTCAAGGTGAAGGGGCTTTGGAGATGTGGCAGATGGCGGCGAGAGGAGGTAGAGTGATTCCGATGATGGCCGTAACCACTCCACCTCGATAACGAAAAGAAAAATACTGTTAAGACTTAAGAGACTCTGATACCATGTAAAATATTTAGAGAAATGTGGTACTTGAAACTTGATGCCTATATATAGGCTTACAAAACTTATTCCCCAAGTTAGGAATTACATCTCTCAACAATATTACTTACTAATAATACTATTATATAAAATTCCTCCCATATTACTTACTATCTTAATTCTCTAATATTCTTCCAATATTACTAACTATATTATAATAGAAAGAAACTAGAAGAAAGGTATACATGAAGTGGGGGGGAAATGAGATTGAACTCAAAGACAAGGTCTAGTCAATACAATAGAAGAATATAATACATTCACAAGCATAACTAACACATACTTACACGATTATATATGACTTTACTAAATAAATGGATCCATAATGAACACTTATTATGAGATTGAGACAAGTTAAAACCAGTTTATGAATGTGATCAGAAATTGAACAACATACATGACCTTAGATAATGAAAAACCATGTGCACAATTATGTTACCATCTAAATCAGTAAATGTGCTACAGTGTAGTTTTAACAACGATAACCTCATACTCCTCAAAGACGGAAAAACAAAATAATTTGGTTTTCTGCTTACTTGAAGTTCTTCAAATTAGTCATTTGACACATTCAAGCATTGAAGTACTTTTGGCATTACTAGGCAATAAATGTTCGAGACATCTGAATAACTATACCATAAAGGAAAGCTTCGTTATAGTACACTACACACCTCAATAAACAATATTACCAAAATGGTCTTTCGGAAAGGATTAAAATTTAAAGTTAAAATTTTATACAAAGTGGCTTACTTGTCTTGCTGAAAACAAGAAAATTTTCCAAGTAAGAACAAAATCTCATTCTACAATTTTCAGAAAGGATGCAAATCAATCTGGAGACTGGTCATCATAACTAGATTTAGTTAACCAAATCTGGGAAGAAAAATTGGATTTTCATACACGACCAATATAACTGGCATAATAGTTTACGGCTAAGGATACTCTTCATTCCTGCAAAAAGAAAGACAGCCTATGCTTACTTCTACATGATATGGTAATGGGGAATATCTACTCGAATCACTAACCAAGTGACTCAGGTAGAAAGCAGATTTCTCGGGTAGAAATCTGCCTAAGATTTCCCAAAAAAAATGATATAGTAAATAGTTGAACTGGGTGTCCAGCATTTCCTCAAACTGATCACTATAAGAAGTTCAAACATTACCTAGCATTTCCTCATTTCAGCTCAAGACTACGCTTCATTCAATTTTGCAGAAAATATGCAAATGAGACATAAATATGAATTTGACTATCGTTCCGGTATATATAGCTCGCCCAAAGCACTCATTATTGTAATATTCAATTGATCTTACAACAAAATGTGTATCATATTCAAAGCTACAAGGGGGAAATTTTTTTTTAAAAAAATTTAAATTTTTTTAAAAAAAATTTGCCTATGTCTCACATCTTCACAAAAGATTAAAACGAGTTGGGATATTGGTCAATAATTCCTATTTACTAAGAGCGGAATAGAATCTTGACGGGCACACCTTCCAAATTCTCCTGCCTCCTCATATTTGAGTTCAATTCCTTAATTTTTTAAGAGATATAAACAATTGACATCCGATACTTTAAAAACAATTTAAAATGCAATTTACCATTTCTAACCAGCAAGTATAAATACAGTTCCCCAATTCAAATCATAAGCTCACAGTCATAAAAATTATTGAAATTCAGAGAGGGGTTTACCGAAGCTTCGAGGAACGTTGGATCCTCGCCGTCAAATTTCGTGCTGCATCTGGTCCTTGTTGAAGAGAGAAAGATGGGGAAATGAGAACGAAAGGGATGGCGTGGATTGAGAGGATAAGGGGAGTTGGAAAGAAGAGGAAGAAGAAGGATAATATGGTAGCAAAGGCTTCGTGAAAATTGATGAAGTTTTCAACTTTTCGCCGGGGGGGGGGGGGGGGGGGGGGGGAATTGTTAAAATTATCCATATATCGATAAATAGAAATAGAAATTTGGATTTCGCTGTACTCGTCGAAAACTATATTATAGCAATCAATCATTTAATATTAAGCGACGGCATTTCATATGCCGTTGGTATGCCGTTGGAGGGCGAAAAAACAAAAATTGGGTGTGGAATCGTCAGACGGCACATGAAGTGCCGTCCGTTTAAAAAAAAACAAAAAACAAAAAAATATGCACCGTGTGTCTAGGACGGCACATGAAGTGCCGTCCAACACACTTTTGGACTCTAGCACCTTCACTTTTGGACTCTAGCACCTTTTCTGACACACTTTGGACACTAAGCACATAATAATTACCTAATCTATACTTAATAGCTACTTAATTAATACCTAATTAGCTACTTAATACCTAATTATCTTTACTTAGCAGCAGATTTTATTTTTTTTTATTAAAGGTCGACGGACGGCACATCAAGTGCCGTCCGGAAAAAAAGGCTTTTATCGGATAAATTAGAATTTTTTCAAACGGACGGCACTTCAAGTGCCGTCCAACGATTATAATAATAATTTTTTTAGTTGGACGGCGCATCGAGCGCCGTCCCTCAGTTATCGATAAATGTTATATCAATTCTCATTTATAGCAATCTACTGTAGCGATTTATCGATAATATCGATATATAGCAAACGACTGCAGCTGCTTTTTAACCCAAATATCGATATTATCGATATATAGCAAACGACTACAGATGCTCTTAGAGCGGGATGCTAATGGGCCGGGATGGACCCTGTAGAAAGCCCATCATATATAGACCTAATTCATTATGTAATGTACTTGCATTCTATCAGAAAAAAATGTATTGTAATTGCAGTTTGGTAGGGAGGCAGTGGCGGATCCATTGATCCACATGTCCATAAAATATAATGTAATGTGATCGTCTACAGGAATACGGTTGACCAGCCACCATTTACCAAGATAGATGTTCGACTAGTAGTGGAGCAGTGGTGGATCCATCTTATCCACATGTCCCCAAAATCCCTATCTTTAAGTGCTTTCTAGAAACAATCTCACTCAACTGAATCATATGTTTTTTCAAAGTCTAGTTTCAACAGGTAACTCATGTCATTCGAGAAGTGGCATTGGTGAATGGTTTTCTTCCACTGTGGCTGCGCTGTTCAAAATGCATCACCCTTTGATGAAGCCGGTCTATTCTCTACTAGTCAATCTGTCCATCACCCCTCCTACTCTGTTAGCGATGATCTTGGTGATTATCTTGGCCGAACAAATGAGTAGACTGATGGGACGATAGTCATCTATTTTGCGTTAGACTGTTTTTTTTAATAAGAACTACTTCCACAAAATTAAGTCAGCCCATTTTAAACTATGGCTGTAAAATGTAGTCAGAACAGCCATAAGGCCATCTTTAATATCCTGAATTATTTCCCAAAATGATCCTTTTTTTGAAAGTTTTTCCCAAACTGCCCTATTTTTTATTTTTGTTCCCTAAACGACCCACTCGCTTTTTGAAAAAGCGAGTTTGGTTAAAAATAACTCGCTTTTTCAAAAAGCGAGTCTGAAACTTTTAATTTTCGAAATGTTAGACTCGCTTTTTGAAAAAGCGAATTATTTTTAACCAAACTCGCTTTTTCAAAAAGCACGTTTGGTTATTTTAGTAAATATTTTCGAAAGTGGGTCAGCTTGGTAAATACTTTGAGAAAGTGGATTAGTTGGTAAATAATTTCAGGAAGTGGGTCATTTTGGTAACAAGTTCTTTCTATATCACATTGCCACTTGATCTTCTTTAGACCACTATATATGAAATCGTTTGTCAGGACTTTCTATATCACATTATCACTTCATCTTCTTTGGTCATGATTTTATAAATTTAGCAACTGTTTAGCAGTAGCAGAGGATATACATAACTTGACATTATTTCAGTATATACATAATTGGTGTGTTTTAAGTTGTCGAGAATGAGCCCATAGATACTCTCAATCCCCGGTATACACATAATTGGCTTTTGACCTATCAATCATATGCGCTGAGTTATTGCACCAAAAGTCTCACACTCGCTTTCTGAAAAAGCGAGGGTGGTTAAAACCTCATCTCTTTTTCATCAGCACACCTATCAACCAAAATAGTTCACCATTAGGTCACGATCTTAGAAATCAGATCCAATGGTTAACAGATATGAGCCTCGACAACAATCTTAACATTTATCCATCCAAATACTGAATTGGCATATGTTGATGCTCCTACCAATAAATCAATGGACAAATCATAAACAGAATGAACAATTCATAAACAACAATATAAACAAACGAAAGAAAAGTGATCAAGAGAGAAAATTTCTTCTTTTTTAGGAAAAAATAAACTCGGGCTTTCAAAACAAGTGCAAGAAATACAAAACAATATATTATGAGCAAACCTTAGTCTGCTGACAATATTCAGAACTAGAAAACAATGTCTCATCAATTACCACATCAAGCTTTTGTGGTCTACCATTACGTATAACAGCAACCATGAACGAAGTTACAACCACCCTTTTAATATAAGAATTTTTTGCGCAAGAACCCAGCGCATATGATTGATAGGTCAAAAGCTAAGATTGATTGGGAGTATCTATGGGCTCATTCCCGACAACTTAAAACACACAAATTATGTGTATACTGAAATAATATCAAGTTATGTATATCCTCGACTACTGCTAAACTGTTGCTAACTTTATAAATATAAATAACTTTATGTATGAAGATCTTCTGTCTCTCGGTGGATTAATACTTTAAATATAAATAATATATATTAAATATATAAAGTTTATAATTAAAAAAAATTTGTGAAAGTGAGACGGATGAACTTCATCCGT
>CM030359.1:362579237-362591737 GCA_017893485.1 Hemerocallis citrina
TCCCTTTTAAATGGTGCTTCGATAGCCACCAAGCCATGAACAATGTCTTCTGATCTATCCTGCTAAAAATCTTCGCTTAGTGGAGCTCTAAAGTCTCTTTTACATTCGAGAATATTTTTGTAGTGAGTCTGAAAAATCTATTTTTGTTCCTCTTCTTGTACCACCCTAGCCTCTGTCTGGCCCGAGAGGATAAGGTTGGATCCTTATCGCGCACCGGTTGCTCGATGAAAGAGGATTGTATTCGAGTCTCCCTCATTGAGCCACGGAATTCTATATATATCTCTATTGCCATTTAATTTCTTAAAATTTGTATAGCTTGCCAATGACCTATCTTAGATTTAGAAATCGATTTCGTTCATATTTCGTGATATCCTTAGTTTCCTACAATCTTTTTCAGTTCATCGATGCTCTCCAGAAGAGTCTCTTTAGACCTCTAGACTTTTACAAATCTAGTGCAGTTCCTCCTCATAAGCTTAGTCAGTAGTCTATGAATTTTTTCACACAAAACCGATGCCGCTTCTATTCCCCGAGTGGGAAGAGCTCAATTTTCTAAAACAAAGTGGTTGAAACCTTGAATTTCAAGCCAAGCATTCTTGAACCTGAATTTCATATATTTCCAAACATTCAATTCGCCGGTGGAAAGCATTATGGGGGCATGCGGCTGAAGCTGTAACGCCCCGAATCCCAAATACACTGAATTCGAGATGTTCTACAGGATCTTTTCACTTTCTTAGTACACTTTTACAGGGAAATTAAAACTTTTCATCATACATCAGAGATTACATCATAATTACATCTTTCTTTTGCACAGCGGAAGTAAAATACAACAATTAAATACAAGTACAACAGCTTGATAAAATCTTTAAGCATCCAAATCCTCTTTAATCTTTAGCATGACATTTACCTGCATGTTAGACTGTGGGTACGTCAGTTTATTCAACCGACGATCATTATACACGGCCGTCCTCGCTTGCCGGAAATAGTATAACTTAACATTTCATATTTAGCAAACACAAACTTGTCACATTCAAACTAAAGGGACTACCCTATTGATGTCGTGTTGTGATTGTGCACTTAGTCCTTAATACAGTTAATTATGTTACATGACACTAATGCACACTTGTTCGGATTCTATGCATCCCATACTACATAGGTCCGAGGGCAAGCCCTTATTCGTTCTTCATCTTGATAGGGTTCAATCCCCCGTTATGCCTTAACTACTACTGTAACTACGGTAGTGTCTTAGATGTCCTATGATCTATGAGCCCATGTCCAGGCAGCCTGGAGGGGAATCCCACGCACTGTCACGACGCATCGAGCAGGCAACCTATGGACAATTCAGCCTCCGCCATGGAACAATGGCACCACCCATAGCCACTCGAACATCCCACGAGCGTCGCCACCGGGACGATAATTCCGGAGTAGCGCCCACGCACTGTCTTGACGCATCAAGCAGGCAACCTGTGAATCGCTCTCACACCGCTATCCGTTGGCCCTCATACTCATGTTTTTCTTCTACTTTCATCACATCTCCACTATGTACTAGTCCTTAGTTTTATATAAAAATCATGAACAAAATAATCACTAGAGTTAGCCTCTCCATCATCCGGACTTATTCCTTTGTTTCAACATGACCAACCTTGGTCTAATTTCAATTCAATTCATCTTTCTCAATGCCGGGGAGACTTAGCTACTCTATTTCAAATTCCATTTCACAATCTTTAAGTCATAACCACTTTCATGTCACAATTTCATATTCTTTCTTATTCATAATTTCATTGGTTCACAAATCCATGGTGAATACTATAACTCAAAATTCATATTCAAGTCCAACAATTTCATCAACAAAGTTTCTAAACTCCATCATCATACAATGGACTCACGCACCTTATAAACATACATTCGTACTTCATATTTTACACCATATCTTCAAGTAAAGATTATAATATCATGTCACACCACAAATTCTTTTGTGTCAAAAACTTTCTAATAATCATTTTAATAACTCTTTATAAATTTGAAAATAACCATGAGTATGTGTCTTAGAACCATAGCTTTAATATGCCATTTGTTCACAAACTACATTTTATTTTCTTCAAATAATATCCAAACCAATCCCATAAAATTCCTTGTATTTTTATGAAAATTACCATATTTTTCTTATATTTTTTGGACATCAAAATCTCATAAAAAAATATTTTTCCCTAAGTGCTAGGGGAAAGATTCGAACCCAGCACAATAGAGAAGAAGGCCAGAGCACCCGCCGATAGGCCGATCGGTGCTAGCGACTAGAAGAGGATGCGCTAAGTACATATGCCATCTCTTCGCTGATATATACATATATACACAGTACTTAAAAAAATTTTGGTGAGACCCGGATTCGAACCACACCGCTCAGGGAAACCGAACAGCGCCACCGACCGCCTGAGCCACTGGCTCAGGTTGTCACAGTGTGGACTTAAAACCCATTTAACTCATATTCCCACTGTTTGTTTTGAAATTAACTCGATGTTCAACAATTGATTCATATTGCCTTCAAATAAACTACTGAAAAATTCCAGATTTAAGCTTCTTTATTCCATCTTCAAAACAGTAATTGTAAAATAAATTTTTGTACTAAAAACACATTTTTCTCCACCCAAATTAATTATTTTAATTAAAACTAGCAAATCTTTTATTTTTCGACATTGAAAATAATCGATTGTTCTTCTAATCCCTCTTTTATCCCAAAGTTTTTCATGATAAATTACTGGTTATTATTCTACATTCACAACACAATACAACTTTGGATTTTCCCATACTCATACTAGCAAAAGAATTCATATAGCACATGAATAGGTGAAACTCAACAATTTCTAATTTTTGGTACATTTCTAATATGATGACAACAAGCAATTCCTTGGTTCATTCATGCCACTTCTACACATGGATTCGAAGTATTTAATATACTTTTCTATTCAATTCCCATAGTGTTAATGTCTTTCTCAATTTTCATGTTTCAACCACACAATTTGCAAGTAATTAATAAAAGACTTTCACACATCATGCTAGTCACATTGCATCATTGTTCAATTAACTAGATAATCATAGAAAGTGCTTCATATGGTATAATTTCATGCAAACAATTTACATACACAATTTACCACACCATTCTAAGCCATTCACATACTAACTTTTTAATTAAAGTGGTCTCTTATTGGTATTTTCCATGTATAGTGTCATCAATATACTAGCATGAACCCTATATTAGAAACATGAAATATTTTACCCACCTCAATTGGAGAGAAACACAACAAAAGCAATCAAGTAGATGAGAACACCTCCTCCTAGCCAAAAGAATGCACCACTCCAAGCCTCCAACCAAATGCCGAATACTTCTCCTCCTTGGCCGAAAGCTTCCTAGCCGAATGCTCTTGATGGTGCCGGCCACTCCAAGCAATACAACCCACACAACTCTTATTTTTTATAACTCTCACAATATATTAGTATAGCTTTAGAAATTACACTTTGCATATGAAAATTAGCCATGAGAAAGGGGGGTATTTATACTAAAAAATGAGGGAAATGGAGGGCTAAGATCATCTTGGTGGTTGCAAAATGAAGGGCTTAGATTCAAGTAGGAGTTAGGAAAACTACCCACCTCCTTGAAACTACCCCCATGTCCTCCACACCCAAAATTTCAACTCTCCCTCCAAAAGAATGCTACCGGCCCAAAAAATAGAGTGTGCAATGCACGTGTACGTGTAGTGCACGTGCATGCAACTAGGCCAAATTTGTACATTCTAAAATTGTATAAAAAATAATTTTGTTAGAAAAAGTCTTCTACATGACAAGTTTAATTAAAATAAATTAATCATGGGCTTTCTTTTTGGGCCAAAAATAATTTATAAAAATAAATAAAATAAAAATGCTTTTGGGCTTTTTAAGAAAAGGCTTTTTAATTAAATCAAATAAGGCTTTTAAAGAAGGCTTTTCGTACTAAAATAATTTGAGAAAATATATTTAAACATACTCACCATGATAAAATAATCCAACAATATATTGCACGTGCACAACACGTGCAAAATAAATAATTTCTCATTTATTGAAAAATCAGGGTATTACAGCACTCCCTCCTTAGAATAGTTCCGTCCCCGGAACTACAATCAAGAGCGAGGAAATAAAACAGAATACAACACACACAACAAGAACAAAAGATACAAAAAATACAATCAAGCAAAAAGCTCAGGATAGTCCTTCAACATCCTCTCCTCAGATTCCCAAGTAGCCTCTTCAACCAAGTGGTTTCTCCAGACTACCTTGACCATCGGTATCGTCTTATTCCTCAAGACTTTCTCCCTACGGTCAACAATCTCAACAGGAGACTCGATGTAATTCAGGTCTAACTGCAAACCCTCCGGCACTTCAGGCAAATGATGACTCGGGTCCGGAATATAACCTCTCAGCATAGACACATGAAAGACATTGTGCACCTGAGACAACTCTTCCGGTAACTCAAGCCGGTAAGCAGTTTTCCCGATCCTTTTCAATATCTTATACGGGCCTATAAACCTCGGGGCTAACTTCCCGCCTTTGCCAAAACGAACTACACCTTTGCTGGGTGATACCTTCAGAAAGACGAAGTCACCAACCTCAAACTCAAGGTCCCTTCTCCGGTTGTCTGCATAGCTTTTCTGCCTGCTCTGAGCTTCCACCAACCTTTTCCTGATCAGATCAATCTTCTCAGAAGTCAGTTGCACAAGCTCAGGACCAAACAACTGACGCTCCCCTACTTCATACCAGCACACAGGAGTCCTGCACTTCCTGCCATACAGAGCTTCGTACGGCGCCATCCCAATACTGGCCTGAAAACTGTTGTTGTAGGCAAACTCCACCAAAGGTAAATGCCTCTCCCAACTGCCTCCAAAGTCTAGTATACAACACCGAAGCATATCCTCAAGAATACGATTGACTCTCTCGGTCTGCCCATCGGTTTGCGGATGAAAAGCAGTACTGAAATCCGTCTTGGTACCCAAAGCTGCCTGAAGACTCCTCCAGAAATGCGAAGTAAACCGCGCATCTCGATCAGACACAATGGTCGAAGGAACGCCATGAAGTCGGACAATCTCACCAACATACATCTCAGCCAACTTGTCCATCGAAGCAGTGAGTTTCATCGCCAAAAAGTGAGCGGACTTGGTAAGTCGATCGACTATAACCCAAATTGCATCATTGCCCTTAGGACTCTTAGGCAATCCCGTAATGAAATCCATACTGATGTTATCCCACTTCCATTCCGGAATAGGTAACGGCTGTAATAGACCTCCGGGTCTCTGATTTTCGGCTTTGACTTGCTGACAAACCTCACACTTCGCGACAAATTCAGCCACATCCCGCTTCAAACCTGACCACCAGAAATGCTGCTTGATGTCCTTGTACATCTTAGTACTCCCAGGATGTACAGACAGAAGAGTAGCATGCGCCTCCTGAAGAATACTCTCTTTCAGGTCCGCCTGATTTGGAACGCACAGCCTGTCTCCGAACCACAGCACTCCATCCCTGATCTGAAAACCGGGCAACCTGCCAGCACTGACCTGCTCCTTCATCTCCAGAATATCAGCATCAACCTCCTGACTTGCAATGATCCTTGTATTCAGAGTAGGCTGAAGCCTCAACTGAGCCAAAGATGCTCCCAATCCTTGCAAGACAACCTCAATACCAGCTCGGTCCAGCTCCTCAATCAGATGCCTCTGAGTTGTAATCAAACAGGCCAAACTGCTCTTGCGGCTAAGTGCATCAGCCACAACATTAGCTTTTCCAGGATGATACTTGATCTCAGGTCGCATATCTTCGAGCACTTCCAACCATCTCCGCTGTCTCAGATTGAGATCCCTCTGCTGATATATATACTTCAAGCTCTTGTGATCCGTGTACATATTCAGCTTCTCACCGTACACGTAGTGCCTCCATTGCTTCAAAGCAAAAATAATCGCAGCCAACTCCAGATCATGAGTCGGATAATTTTTCTCATGTGGTCGTAGTTGCCTAGACCCATAAGCGATTACTCTTCCTTCTTGCATTAAGACACAACCAAGCCCCCGATGTGAAGCATCGCTATAAACGTCATACTCAACACCAGCTCTAGGCAAAGCCAAAATAGGTGCAGTAGTCAGTCTATCTTTCAACTCCTGAAAACTCGCCTCACATTGCTCGGTCCACTTGAAGCTCACATTCTTCTTGGTCAGCCCTGTAAGCGGTACAGCTATCTGAGCATAACCCTGAATGAATCTCCGATAATACCCAGTCATCCCAAGGAAACTTCTGACTTCCTTCACTGTAGTCGGCCTTGCCCAGTCTCTCACTGCCTCTATCTTCTGAGGATCAGTTGCCACTCCCTCCTTAGAAAGGATGTGACCTAGGAATGCCACTTCAGATTTCCAGAAATCACACTTGGATAACTTGGCATACAACTGCTGCTCTTCCAACTTCTGCAACACTGCTGCCAGATGCTCAGTGTGCTCCTCCTCAGACTTGGAGTACACGAGAATATCGTCGATAAACACCACGACGAAAGAATCAATAAACGGCCTCAGAACTCTGTTCATCAAGTCCATGAAGATGGCAGGTGCATTCGTCACTCCGAATGGCATAACTAAGAATTCGTAATGCCCATGCCGAGTTCTAAATGCAGTCTTATGCACATCTTCAGCTTTCACTCGAACTTGGTGGTAACCCGATCGAAGATCTATTTTGGAGAATACGGCTGCTCCTTGTAGACGATCGAACAAGTCATCAATTCGAGGAATCGGGTACTTATTCTGAACAGTGACCTTATTCAGCTCTCGGTAATCGATGCACATTCTCATCGATCCATCCTTCTTCTTTACCAAAAGCACTGGTGCTCCCCAAGGTGACGCACTAGGTTGAATAAAGCCTTTTCCCAATAGTTCCTCAATCTGCCGTTTCACCTCATCCTGTTCCACTGGAGCCATCCTATAAGGTGCCTTAGAAATGGGTGCACTTCCCGGTTGAACAGTGATGCTGAACTCTACATCACGATGCGGAGGTAACCCAGGAAAATCTTCCAAGAACACAGTCGGATAGTCCCGAACCACAGGAATCCCTTGCACTTCCACAGGAGTCTCTTCCTTGCGGATAGTAGCCACCAGCTTAGAACACTTCCGCTTCCCTTGGAACACGACTTCAGGTCCACCTGGAGCCTTCACTGTCACCGTCTTGGCCTTACACTCGATGCTTGCACTGTACACCGACATCCAATCAATGCCAATGATAACATCGACTCCCAAGATAGTCAGTTCGATCAGATCAATGCCAAAGATTCTCTCCCCAATCACTATCTCGCAATCAGCATAATACCGATCAGTGGTTAAAGTTTCCCCTGACGGAGTAGCTACTGATAAGATCTTGCCTGGGAAAATCTTCGGTTCAACTCCCAACACTTTAGCAAACTTTGGAGACACAAAAGTATGAGAGGATCCAGTATCAAACAATACGACAGCTTTAATTCCATTAAGATAGAGTTCGCCTGTTACATAATATACATCATTACATAACAGCCTCACTAAACAAAGGGAAAGGAAATGACAAAGACTCTAAACACCAGCCCTCGTACCAGAGATGACCTGATCCGCCTCTTCAGCATCAGCTTCTGTCAAGGCAAATACTCGCCCTGATTGGTACGGCCTCTTCCCAGCCTGTTGCGTTGGTGCGCCGCTATTACTGCGCTGAAGTTTGGGACAATGAGATCGGTAGTGTCCCGCTTCCCCACAGTTAAAGCAAGTCACCGCAGAAGGTCTCACCACATTGTTTCCAGGCCTCCCAGCCACACTCACAGCGTTCGCCCCTGTCGGTTTGAACCTCTGAGCAGATGGTTGCCCCCTGAAACTCCCCGAATGTGCAGGCCTCTTACCAGACTGCCAGTTGTTCCTCCTGTTCTGAACAACATGGAACTGCTCCATATCTGCCTCCGTCGCTGCCGCCCTCTTGACCAGCTTATCGAATCTCCTGATACCAAGGGGTATCATACGAGATCTCAAGCTAGGCCTCAGACCATGCTCGAACTTGCGAGCTTTCTTGGCCTCATCCGCCACCAGTTCTGGAGCATACCTGGAGAGCTGAGTGAACTTGGTCTCATAGGCTCTCACTGACATGCTGCCTTGCTGAAGCGACAGGAACTCCATCGCCTTCTTCTCCTGGACGTCGGAGGGGAAATAATGGCTGCGGAACTCCTCCAAAAATTCCTCCCAGCCCAACAACAGACCTCCCATGGTCCTCTTCACAGATTGCCACCAAACTGCTGCATCCTTCTCCAGCTGCAAGGTTGCCAACTTGACCTTGCTACCCTCCGGTGTTTCCAACACCTCGAAGATGGTCTCCACTTGCCGTATCCAGTTGTCAGCCGAATCTGGATCCGACTTTCCCTCGAATACGGGTGGTTTCATTCTCTTGAACGATTCCACCAGCTTTATCGCCTCGGGCACTGGATTTGCCGGCCCCCTAGCTTGGTTCTGAGCCACAGCATTCAACGTCTGGTAAACTCTAGCAAGTTCAGTCTCCAGATCCAAACCTTCCCCATTCCTTGCTCCTCTTCTCGACATATTCTGATGCAAAAGATCCGTCAAATTCGAAGTATATAACAAGAATTTAAACCAACTTCCATTTCATTGAATTCCAAAAGTTTATACATTCGAATTTAAAAACATCTCTAAACATCAGAATGAAAAGAACAGAAGCCACAACACTCTAACTCCTACGGGTCCTCTTCGCTGCTCGAAGTTCTTCCCGCAGTTCATCAACCTCATCCTTCAGCACATCAGTTAGGTTCTTTTTCTTCTCAAGTTCCCAAATCCGATGGCTAAGAACAGAATAGTCAGCCTTCCGCTTCTCCAGCTGCGCCTCCAATAATCCAACTCTCTCCTTCAGGGTTTCCACTTGCCTCTGAAGAGAAGCCACAAGACCACTTGGAACTGGTACTTCCTCTTCATCGGAAGAAGAATCATCAGATGAATCCGGAGGTGGGGTGATCTCTCGGGATTCAGGGTACTCCTCGTCATCAGAATCAGCTTGCCCAGGGTAGTACTCGTCCTCGGAATCAGCCTGTCCAGGATGGTACTCTTCCTCAATAATGTGCCAGTCGTCGCCTCCAGCAGGGTCGAAGTGATCAGCCATCTTAGAAATAGGGAGGAGAAATCACAAATCTTAGAGCAACACAAATGTAAGTCACTTACATTTAAATCTCTAGATTCAAACACACACTCTAATGTCCACTACTAGGGTGTCGTTCCCTATAAATTTGTACAAGTGTGAAAGTGTAGAAAGCGTGGCTCTGATACCACTCTGTAACGCCCCGAATCCCAAATACACTGAATTCGAGATGTTCTACAGGATCTTTTCACTTTCTTAGTACACTTTTACAGGGAAATTAAAACTTTTCATCATACATCAGAGATTACATCATAATTACATCTTTCTTTTGCACAGCGGAAGTAAAATACAACAATTAAATACAAGTACAACAGCTTGATAAAATCTTTAAGCATCCAAATCCTCTTTAATCTTTAGCATGACATTTACCTGCATGTTAGACTGTGGGTACGTCAGTTTATTCAACCGACGATCATTATACACGGCCGTCCTCGCTTGCCGGAAATAGTATAACTTAACATTTCATATTTAGCAAACACAAACTTGTCACATTCAAACTAAAGGGACTACCCTATTGATGTCGTGTTGTGATTGTGCACTTAGTCCTTAATACAGTTAATTATGTTACATGACACTAATGCACACTTGTTCGGATTCTATGCATCCCATACTACATAGGTCCGAGGGCAAGCCCTTATTCGTTCTTCATCTTGATAGGGTTCAATCCCCCGTTATGCCTTAACTACTACTGTAACTACGGTAGTGTCTTAGATGTCCTATGATCTATGAGCCCATGTCCAGGCAGCCTGGAGGGGAATCCCACGCACTGTCACGACGCATCGAGCAGGCAACCTATGGACAATTCAGCCTCCGCCATGGAACAATGGCACCACCCATAGCCACTCGAACATCCCACGAGCGTCGCCACCGGGACGATAATTCCGGAGTAGCGCCCACGCACTGTCTTGACGCATCAAGCAGGCAACCTGTGAATCGCTCTCACACCGCTATCCGTTGGCCCTCATACTCATGTTTTTCTTCTACTTTCATCACATCTCCACTATGTACTAGTCCTTAGTTTTATATAAAAATCATGAACAAAATAATCACTAGAGTTAGCCTCTCCATCATCCGGACTTATTCCTTTGTTTCAACATGACCAACCTTGGTCTAATTTCAATTCAATTCATCTTTCTCAATGCCGGGGAGACTTAGCTACTCTATTTCAAATTCCATTTCACAATCTTTAAGTCATAACCACTTTCATGTCACAATTTCATATTCTTTCTTATTCATAATTTCATTGGTTCACAAATCCATGGTGAATACTATAACTCAAAATTCATATTCAAGTCCAACAATTTCATCAACAAAGTTTCTAAACTCCATCATCATACAATGGACTCACGCACCTTATAAACATACATTCGTACTTCATATTTTACACCATATCTTCAAGTAAAGATTATAATATCATGTCACACCACAAATTCTTTTGTGTCAAAAACTTTCTAATAATCATTTTAATAACTCTTTATAAATTTGAAAATAACCATGAGTATGTGTCTTAGAACCATAGCTTTAATATGCCATTTGTTCACAAACTACATTTTATTTTCTTCAAATAATATCCAAACCAATCCCATAAAATTCCTTGTATTTTTATGAAAATTACCATATTTTTCTTATATTTTTTGGACATCAAAATCTCATAAAAAAATATTTTTCCCTAAGTGCTAGGGGAAAGATTCGAACCCAGCACAATAGAGAAGAAGGCCAGAGCACCCGCCGATAGGCCGATCGGTGCTAGCGACTAGAAGAGGATGCGCTAAGTACATATGCCATCTCTTCGCTGATATATACATATATACACAGTACTTAAAAAAATTTTGGTGAGACCCGGATTCGAACCACACCGCTCAGGGAAACCGAACAGCGCCACCGACCGCCTGAGCCACTGGCTCAGGTTGTCACAGTGTGGACTTAAAACCCATTTAACTCATATTCCCACTGTTTGTTTTGAAATTAACTCGATGTTCAACAATTGATTCATATTGCCTTCAAATAAACTACTGAAAAATTCCAGATTTAAGCTTCTTTATTCCATCTTCAAAACAGTAATTGTAAAATAAATTTTTGTACTAAAAACACATTTTTCTCCACCCAAATTAATTATTTTAATTAAAACTAGCAAATCTTTTATTTTTCGACATTGAAAATAATCGATTGTTCTTCTAATCCCTCTTTTATCCCAAAGTTTTTCATGATAAATTACTGGTTATTATTCTACATTCACAACACAATACAACTTTGGATTTTCCCATACTCATACTAGCAAAAGAATTCATATAGCACATGAATAGGTGAAACTCAACAATTTCTAATTTTTGGTACATTTCTAATATGATGACAACAAGCAATTCCTTGGTTCATTCATGCCACTTCTACACATGGATTCGAAGTATTTAATATACTTTTCTATTCAATTCCCATAGTGTTAATGTCTTTCTCAATTTTCATGTTTCAACCACACAATTTGCAAGTAATTAATAAAAGACTTTCACACATCATGCTAGTCACATTGCATCATTGTTCAATTAACTAGATAATCATAGAAAGTGCTTCATATGGTATAATTTCATGCAAACAATTTACATACACAATTTACCACACCATTCTAAGCCATTCACATACTAACTTTTTAATTAAAGTGGTCTCTTATTGGTATTTTCCATGTATAGTGTCATCAATATACTAGCATGAACCCTATATTAGAAACATGAAATATTTTACCCACCTCAATTGGAGAGAAACACAACAAAAGCAATCAAGTAGATGAGAACACCTCCTCCTAGCCAAAAGAATGCACCACTCCAAGCCTCCAACCAAATGCCGAATACTTCTCCTCCTTGGCCGAAAGCTTCCTAGCCGAATGCTCTTGATGGTGCCGGCCACTCCAAGCAATACAACCCACACAACTCTTATTTTTTATAACTCTCACAATATATTAGTATAGCTTTAGAAATTACACTTTGCATATGAAAATTAGCCATGAGAAAGGGGGGTATTTATACTAAAAAATGAGGGAAATGGAGGGCTAAGATCATCTTGGTGGTTGCAAAATGAAGGGCTTAGATTCAAGTAGGAGTTAGGAAAACTACCCACCTCCTTGAAACTACCCCCATGTCCTCCACACCCAAAATTTCAACTCTCCCTCCAAAAGAATGCTACCGGCCCAAAAAATAGAGTGTGCAATGCACGTGTACGTGTAGTGCACGTGCATGCAACTAGGCCAAATTTGTACATTCTAAAATTGTATAAAAAATAATTTTGTTAGAAAAAGTCTTCTACATGAC